>CM040239.1:25435307-25852747 GCA_022545495.1 Chrysanthemum lavandulifolium
CCTAATCCTTTCTCGATCGCTATCATTAGTGGTCATTCTATCGTCGATCATGTGTTTAACGCACCATTGAGTCTCCTTGGGACTTAACGACCCGGAATCTCTGTTCTCTCGATCTTCATTTGCATTTGTGTCTCGAGCGGTTTAAGTCTTTTGACTTGACTGTTTAGCGAATCAAATTTTAGCGCCATTCGGGAGGCTTTAGCGTGTGTTTAGCCTTTTTCGATCCATTCTTGCACATAACCCATCCTTTGTAAAAGTTTTTGTAAAGTTATCGAAAATCTCAAAGTTCATTAACACTTTTCCTAAAGTGTTAAAAGCATAAAAATATTTTCATTCTTTGTTTTTATCGTCATGTTTTCAAAACACCAAAAATATTCCTCTTTACCCTCTTACCTTTTGATTCTTCATTTCTTACCCTCGATAACCTTTGATTCTTTCTATGTCTTATCCTCACCTCTTGGTTGTCAATGGTGTGGTGGTCCTTATAATGGTGGCAATTGCCCGGTTGTGGTATGGTGGAGTCGAAAACGTGTCCGCCTATAACCGGGATCCCTATTCCTACCATAACACAACCGATTCATTCCATCGCTACCACACCGTGAGACTCGGCGATTTCTTGTTGTGAGTCTTGTGGTGGTTCACACTCCAGCTCGATTGTCAATCGAAACACGCTTGTCTATGAGCGGGTTCCCGATACCAATTATGACTACAACACATACCACTCACGGCCGCACATTGTCTTGTTGTGAGTATTGTGGAGGTCCTCACCTAGCTCGGATTGTCAAGCAGGGAACCCATTTCCTTGTAACAATTCGACTCTTAGATAATGACCAACCTCCACAATACCAAATGATTCAAGCGACTCCTCATGAAACTACGATGGACCTTCTATCAAGACTCGGGTTATTAAAAGAACAGGAGGAGTCGGCTATGTCCTCCCAAGATAATCCAAATGAAAAATCAATGGAAGTTTTGTTAGCCAAGAGCGGTCGCTAAATTAGATTCCCAGTTGCGTTTGAAAAATCATTGGGAATCAATTGCAATAGAAAAAGCGGCCAAATCTAGCTCTCGATTCCGTTTCATTCACGATGGCGATGATGATGAAGATATCCTTGATATCCTACAATTTTATAACAGTTCATCAAGTTCATCGGTTGAGACTCCTTCCATGATCCATCGGGAGAAAAGACTATGATGGAATTACTAGCGGAAGAACAAATGTTAAGTATTAAACATATGTATGCTAGTCCTTCTAAACTCCTCGATCATTGTTATCACACGATATTCCCACTCACTCTCTAAACATGGGGATGAGCTTAGCACTATTCCGTAAATGGAATCGTCTAGTGTTGAGGACCTTATCCCAATCCCGAGAGAGTCACGGGAATTCGATCATCCGTGATATCCCTTTCCTCTTGAGTGTTCTCAAGATCATTTTGAAACTTTCTCTCGATCTTAGTGACGATTGTGCTTCCTATGGAAACATCGAGCACGTTGAGGCATCACTTCCACAATCGATCTCGATCCCTTCTTGAGGAGTTCTCCGGTGAACTCACTCATCAATCCACTCTTTGATTTCGAAGCCGATCCGGGAGAGCCGAAAGTCTCATTGATAATGATCGTTCACTCACTTCTTATCCCAACAATCCAAATGAGAATGTTGATCACTTAGTTCCCGAAACATTCAAAGCTACTTTCACTAATCCTCTATTTGAATTCAACTCACGATTCACTTCAATTTCGAGAATCCACTCTTTGATACTCAGATTGAGGATAGTGATGAGCCCACAATGGAACAAGAGTTCACAAATTCACATCATATGAATGATTCTCTTCATGAGGAGTTCGTAGGTGAACTTTCTCATATCATATCTCCATTGGAGTATGATTGCGTGGATGGCAAGATCATGATCGGGAGAGAATCTCAATTTGCATAGTTATGACAAATCTTCCTACCCTCCCCACCGAGATGCCTTCCATCCCAAAGAGCTCTACCAATAAAATCCAAATAAGTGCAAGCGCACTTAATCCCGAGGAAGAAGATCTATTCATGATTGTTATCATGATGCTCCTTCTTTTCTTCACCTACTCGGTGACTTCCTCTTCTTCACTCCTTTGGGAGTGAGGACACTATCTTTGACCCGCATTTTCATTTATCATCGTGAGCCGGTGCGTCTCTGTTCTCTATATCTCATCGGTGTGGAACTTTCACGTGCTTCAAATGTTTGTCCAAACATCTTGAATGAAGTCCGATGGAGATTGTTTCTTCCACTTTGCTTCCCATGAACCAATTAATGCGGGTCGAGTCAAGCTAGCGACTCGGAAATCAAAAACAAGAGACGCACTATATGGGTTTTCACCCATATTTCGACTTCTCACCTCTTTCTACCACCTAAGTGTGGGGTGATGCCCACATGTTAAAAAAAAAAAAAAAAAAAAAACTTTCAAATAATGGCCGTAATATTTCCCTTTACGTTCTTTGTTTCGCATAACCACGTACTTTGAATATTGAGGGCAATATTCATTTCTAAGTGTGGGGAATTCTCACAATTTCATATATATTATCTACCCGATTCCCAGTTTTGGCCAAAATTTTTTTTTTGGAGTAAGTGTTTTACACTTACTCATTTGGTTATCGATCCTTTGTCTAATAAACAAAAGGATTGGCTAATCCAGAGCAAACGGCTCTTGGTAAAGATATATCAAATCCGTTTATATGGCTTGCAATTTGCCCAAAATTGTATGGTATTCACCACCATATTCTAAAAAAGTGAAGAGTTGGCTAGCCCGCAAGGTTATGGCTTGTGGTAAAGGCGATGGAAAAACCATAATTGGTAATCAGCTCACCAAAGATAATTCGATAATTTATCTAAGAGTTGGCTAGTCCGAGAAGGGTACAACTTCGGTAAAGACAAGTCAAATCCGTTGAAAGTCGGTGATTTGCTCAAAATCACATGGTTATCGATGTACCATGGTTCTTACTTGAACCAAACATTTGGCTACTCGAGTAATGGCTTTTGGTAAAGAGATTAAAATCCATTAAGTTTTCTCAAAACATTGCTAGGGACTAGCAATATCTCGATGTGGGGGATTGATGAGTCTCTAAATACCATCATTTTGTACAAAATAAAGCTGCAAAATCATCCGAAAACACTCGAAAACACATCAAAATGATTAAAATATCACAAACAAGTGTTTTATGTGTTTTAAATGCAAAAATATCAAAATCGGATGAAAACATATCAAATTTGCAAAATTGCGCTTTAGTCCCCAAGTTTCTAAAATTGTCAAAAAGCAGGTCCACGAGTCAAAATTTCAAAAGAAAAATCACCAAAGGTCCTTTTTATATCATAACTTGTCAAATTTAGTCCTTTGGTGAAAAATGTCAAAAGTTTGAGAAAATTACAAAATGGTCCTCCAAGTTTGAAAATTGGCGAAATTGGCCCTGAAAATTGGAGAATGACAGATTTGGTCCTTGTACTTTTGAAGATTGTCAATTATGGTCCTTGGAGAAATTTTGTTGTATTGGCGTACACGGTCCCTCGGATTTGTGGTTACACTTTAGTCCTTGTCAATTATTAAAGCCTTAAACCTATTTTGAACCCTATCTAAACCCATTGTGACCACATCATTTAGCATTTTGGACCTTCACCTTTATTAATAACCGGTCAAACATGGTTTGACTATCACCCTGGCGCCCAACTCATCCTCTTCCCACTAGCCTCCGCAAACTCAACCAACACTCCACCTCCCTCACCTTATCACAAACCTTGTTCCCCCTCCACTACATCCAAATAACATTAATGCACCTCCAAAGCCCTTCACTCAACCTCTACTGCTCAAATCCAAGAATCCCGCCAAATTTGACAATTTGGCCAAATCTCACCAAAAGTTATCAAAATGATCTGGAATCAAGTGGGATCCTCTGAGAAACACGTGGCAAGGATATTTGAGCTATAAAAAGGAAGAGAGAAGGAGAAAAAGCAGTAGATAGTTTTTAAATTTTTCTTTAATATCGTTTTTCTAAGTAAAAGTTGTAGTTTAGTCAAAATCTTGTGATTTCAGTTCACATGTATTAACTTTGGTTGGATAATCATTGTAAGGTAGTTTTAAGTTTCAATTCACAGATTTGGTTTGGTTTTATGTTTGTTGTTAACTGTTGATAAATCCATTTTCAAACTCTTTCAATCAAGCTTTTAAAAGCTTCTATTTAAATGCAAATAAGCTTGTCTAAGCTGCTGAATGCTTTTGATAAGCCTATGATTAAGTTTCAAACATCTTGGATGCTTGGTCAACAAAAGTCAACCTGAGACTCAATGGGACTTGGATTTGAAATTTGGGCAAAGCAGATGTTGATATTGGTTTAAATAGAGTAGGATAAGGTGGTTATGTGTTTGGTTCTGGCCTGCAAACAACTAGGACACTTGTGAGTTGTATTCTCCATTTCAATTTTTACTCAAACTTGCATTTTATGATAATAAGAGTGTCTGTGATCACAAGTGATTTCTATGTGTTGAATTAGCTATAGTTAGGTAGTTTAAACTTAACTTGATCAGTGATAGTGGTTAGTTATGTATCAATATCAGTTTTAAGTTCATATCAGTTGTATTAAAGGGTGTTTGGATCAACTTGGTGCACTGTGTTATAGGTTAGTTCAGAGTTTGAGATTTGTTGGTTTATGCTTGATTAGCTCTAAAGTACTAATATCTGTCTTTGAATTGTGTCTGCAAGCATCTATAGTCAAAATTACATATCCACTACCCTTATAGCTTAACTGTAGATTTGGATGTGCAAAAGCTCATTTTGTGTTTAAATGTACTAGATATAGATTGCGTGAGGTTTATTTTATACATTATCATCTATATCGGTCATTAAATCAAGATTAAAACTCATAAAAGTCAACTTTTCGCTTTTGAGAAAAGTCAAAACATTGAAATGTCGGTTTTGGCTAACATAGAGTGATTTTATTGGGTTCATCTTTGAGTCAATTTCTATGAAATTTGTTGTTTTAGAAAATGCTACAGTCTACTTTATCATGGTCATTTTGCCAAATTTTCTAAATTTTCTTTAAGCCCCAAATCAATGTTTCTAAATGAGCTAAGCGCCTGTGCATAGACTCGATTAATCTTGAGTCTGCACAAGTTTGAAGCCCTTGCACGGGGTTGTTTTAGCTTATCAAAGTCTGAAAATTGGCTCATGTTTAGTTAGCCAGGTCCTTGTGAGGTTCCCATGGTTGTTTTCTAGTTTCAAGCTTATTGGTTTGCTTATTTTTAAGCTCAAAGTTGGCCCCCTTTCACTGTTTTGGCCATAAGCTCATTAACATCAAATCTGTACTAGCTTGTATTCAGTAGCTGTAGCTTGTTGATTATTGTTCCATTTCAGTTATTTTAGCTTATTGTAGCTTCCCTATCAGTTTAGTACCTTTTAGTGTTGTTTTAGCTTATCAAAGTGCTTATTTTTGAGCACTTTCCATATCAGTTTCAAATCCTTCCACACAAGCCCATGTTTTTCCCATTTTCCTAGCTTCTTATTATCATTTTAGACTTTTCCGAAATTTTCAGATTTTTCTAAGGTGTTTTGCTATTTTTCTTGATTTAATTTAGTTTTAATCCTTTTAATTAGCTTTAAATACAAATAATTAAGAAAAGTCTCAAAAAATAAGTTTTCATTTTTCTTAAGTTTAGATAAATGTAAAAAGCTTAAAAGTATTTTTCCCTATTTTTCTCCTTTTATTTGGTATTTTAATAATTTAAATTAGTTTTAAATAGTTTTAAATTAATAATAAATACATAAAAAGTCTAAAAATATATTTTCAGTTTTAAAATTAGTTTTATCATATTTGAGATTTTTCTAAGTTTTAAGTTTATTTTTCTACCCTTATTTCATATTTTCTTTTATTTTAGAGTATTATTAAATAGTTTAAATTAGTTTTTAATTTATAATAATTACATAATTAGTTGTGAAAATAATTTTCCTTTTCTATAAATTTTCTTATATCATTAGGTTTGTAAAAATGTATTTTTCATATTTTTAGGATCTATATTGTATAAGTCTCACGTTTTTATTTATACGTTTACGTTATTTTAATTTAAACGTACGTTTTTGGTTTTAAACGTTCATCACTTTAAAAATAGTGATAGCGTTTATTTAATATCTTTATCTTTTTAATTTTCTTAATTTGCATTTAAGTCGCTTTTATTTTTAACCTTTTTCGTTAGTGTAATTATTCAATCCTAATCCTTTCTCGATCGCTATCATTAGTGGTCATTCTATCGTCGATCATGTGTTTAACGCACCATTGAGTCTCCTTGGGACTTAACGACCCGGAATCCCTCAGATTCTCGATCTTCATTTGCATTTGTGTCCGAGCGGTTTAAGTCTTTTGACTTGACCGCTTAGCGAATCACTCAGGCCTGGGTTAATGGTCTTTGTTGTTATAATCAGAATGAGAAGGGTCATCGGCTAATGCATGCCCAGCCGAGGACAAGAGGCGCGCTTATGACAAAGAGGCTTTACTCTTGGCACTCAAGGATGAAGTGGTGGAACTCTAACCAACAAGGAACGAGCTTCATGGCAAATCAGATTCGATGATGACATGGAGGACTTGCAGGCTAATGCAACTATGGTGTTAATGGCAAACATGCAAGAACTACACATGAGTGACACAGGCCCAGTGTATGATACTGACGGCTTGTCTCAGGTACCAGATCAAACTATACTCATTTTTGATCAGCTATCTCCGCCAACATCTGCATCCGACAAGGATCAGAGTGTTCAACATGAGCCATCTACATCTCATTCAGACGCTAATCAAATAGATCCCGTCATTATATTTGACGATCAAGATGAACTTCTGGTTAATATTGATAATCAAGTTGACTCCGTGGTTATACTTGAGGATCTAAATAATGACCATGTTGCGACTCACGTTGAACAAACTGAACCTGTGTCTAATCCAGATATTGAGCTCATGACCTTAATTAAAGACCAAAAATCTCGAATGGAAAAATGCAAAGACATCAATCAAAAATTACACGCTAAAATTGCACTGTTAACTAAGGACAATGAATGCTTAAAATTCCAACTCAACATTTTTCAAACAAAAGAAAAGGTTTTGAAGTCGCATTTGCTAAATCATACCAAAATAAAAAATCTTTGGAAAAACAGATATGTGATCTAGTTGCATCCAAGAATGCCTTGTTGTCTCAAATAGAACAACTAAAATATGATCATAAACAACAACTTAACGCTCTCACCGAAACTCAAAAGCCAAGTCTCGAGTTGTTAACTTGTCAAAAACAGTTCTGTGAGTACAAAAAGCATTCAAGGAAACAAATAGATGACTATCTTGAAGAAATTGTCGACTTACAAAACAAAATCAAAGAGTTTCGAAATGTTGTCTATAAACATGGTGAGTCAATCACAACTATTCAAAAGTTTACTTTTAAACCAAATCCAAATGGATATGGACCGAATCTTGCTGATTACAAACCTAAGTTTTCACATAGAGCATTCAAACCAAATCCTCAAGTTTACAGTGCAAAACACAGAATTGATGATTCCATTATGAGTGTTGTTGAATATAATCGCATGGAGAAATTTGTTGCAGATGACGAGAGTCGGTCAAAAATGGAAAATGTTGTTTATAACAAACCATTTAACTATTCTAAAGCCATAACTTTCACACAACAGACAATTCTAACACACCTTGGGTTATCATACCTACTTCTGAGTCTTCAAATGTTGGTTCCCAACCCAACACCGCACAAATTAATGGTCATTTACCTTCACTCGGTGAAGTAAAAACATTACCGAACAATGTCAAATTCTTAAATATTTTGAAACATTCATATCGGACATCAAACTTTTGGAGCGGAAATTGATATCAATTAAAATAAAAGTTGAACATTTTCAATCGCCTCTTGCGAGCACAAAGAGATATTTTTCGAAAATAATTTTACCTCATGTCCGAAATTTGAAAATGTGTGCAATATATTGGGAAAAGGATTTTCACAAGGAGCTTGGACTTATGAAAATGTTTTCGAGAAAGCGAAACATCAATTTCTAATACTAAGCGGAAAAAGAAAATGTTAAGAAAAGATGTTGATCGACTCTTGGAAGATGTTATATGTGCCGATACCATGAATCTTGTGTTATTACATTCTGCTGCATATGCATTTGATTATATTACTACGATTCATTGATTACATTGAAAATGTTGAGAATACCGATAATGTGTCACAAATCAAATCTTTAAAAGTTGAAAATGAGCGATTGTTAAACGAGCTTTCAAATGCAAAACGTCGTCTTCAATGGTGTCAAGAAGATTGTCAAAATCGTGAACTCGCTTTGCAAAACAAAATCAACCAGTTACATACAAAAACTCTTAATCCAAAACTTGAGCAACTGGATGATGAAAACGTGTCTTTGAAGTGTCAAATTTCAAAATATGAACAAGAAATTTCAAAAGTCAAAAAAGAATACGGTGTCATATTTGATTTACTCAAAAAGACTCGTGCTCAATCGTCAAAAGATGTTGATGATCATCTTGCATAGACCAAAGATGTTTTACGACAAAATGGAAATACTCGCTCGAAAATCTAGATTTGTTACACACTATCCATGATCTAAAAGCGAGTTGGTAAAACTTAAGCAAGATAGGAATAGTAACACAAATGTAATTGCACCGAGAATTCTTAGGCGCCTAATGACACATCACAAAAAACTAATGTGCTTCCTCTCTTTGAAAGCAGAATAGTTGCCTCTTTTCCCAACGCTAACACTTCATGCCTTAAGAGCACATCAAGGAAGAATAGGAAGTTGCGATGTAAGAAAAGAACAATAAAGACCTCTCAAGTAGAAGAACACCTTAGGATTTTGAATAAGACTCAAGTTGCACCCACTTTAGACATTGCGTTAGACAAATGTAATAGCAAAGTGATGTAATGAATCTTGAACCTTTAAGTACTTTAAATGCTATGTTTGAAGCTTCTTGTGTTGGTTGTCGTAAAAGCATGTTTTCGGTTGTCATGACAAATGTTTGGCTAATGCTATCTTATCTCGTAAGTGGAATAATAGAAAAAGGAATACCTCTAGGCCCACTAATGCTTCTAAGTCTGTGCTAGGTAAACCTCCCTCTAGGGTTCCATCTACGATCATTGATGTACCCATAGTAACCCCTTCACCTCCTAGGAAGAACTTATCACCTAGTGCATTCACTAAGACCAAAGCTAAGACTAGTTGGAGATGGCAGAAATGGTTACATAATACACTTGGCTTTAAATGGATACCTAATATCATAAACATGTGTGTTTCACCTATAACTGCATCGAAACCCTCTAACTCTTCAGGTTCCACATCTACTTCTATTCCATCTGTGTCGTCTGTGTGTAATGTAGGTCATACAGATCATCCTTTGGGTTGTTGATAGCGGATGTTCTCGACACATGACAGCAATCTTAAGCGTTATCAAACTTTGTTTCAAAGTTCATTAGCACCGCCGATTCGGGAATGATCACTTGGCGGCTATCATGGGCTTTGGAGATTACATCAATGGAAACATCGAAATTAGCGAGTTTATTATGTGGAAGGTCTCGGTCACAATCTCTTTTCAGTCGGTCAATTTTGTGACGGAGATTTGGAAGTTGCTTTTAGGGAGAAAACTTGTTTCATTCGTGATCTACAAGGAAACGATCTTATGTTTGGTCAACGCACATCAAGTCTTTACACAATCTTAATGCATGACATGATTGCTTCATCTCCCATTTGTCTATGTTAGGTCACTAGATTTACAACACAAGCTTACTAGAAGGAGATAGAGGCGGTTGAACAATAAACAAACACACACACACGTATTACTTAGACCGGTTATGCGTAGAGATGTATGTGAAATGATAAATTGAACAACCAACCCTCAAGTGAGGGTTTACATAAGGTATTTATAGGAGGGAAGCTAGGACAACACTCCTAGTTCCCTTCCTTTCCTTTATGGGCTTGGGCCTAAGCTCATGGGCCTTCTACATAAGCTTAAGGCTAATAACAAACATAAAGGCCATAATAAAGCTAACTATTACATATTAATTACTAACACTTGATTATGGTTTAGGAGTGATTCCAACAATCTCCCTCAAGTGTTGGTGATGAGCGGTGAAGGCGTTGATGTAATAGTAGCTCGACGTCTTCGACATTCTTCTTTCTTGTGAGAAGAATTGCCTTGATTCGAACAATCTCCCGGTGTAGAGATAGTTGTCTTTGAACAGTTATGCTTTGACGTCATCTTTAACTTTGTTCTTTGATCATTGTTCTTTGTGGTGAAAGTGATAGTATGTTGTAATCTGCATCAAGTCGCCTCAGTTCCGCTTCTTTGCTCCAGTGTCTCCACGCCATTCTTCAACATGCTCACACGCTTTTGACGTTGGAATTCAATCTTGATGAAGTTCTTTAAGTCTTTAACTTTGTAGATTCTTTGGTTTGACGAAGAATCATTCTGACTGTTGTGTTGCTTTTGAATAGACTTCCATTAGTGATGATGTTGGCGTGAGCATGAGAAGAATCAACACGATCATCCCGCTCCCGAGCTTCCATAAGAAGAAAACATTTCAAGCAGTTAGTAATAAGCGGTTTCAGACTTACAAGTTTGAACTTCGAGAGTGTTAACGGTATAGTGTGAAAACACAACTCTAATTCTTACAATGGCCGTTCTCGAACCGAGTCCCACAGTGAGATAACGCGATGTACCGAAGTACATCTACTGATTCGATGAGTCATTGAGGTACACGAAGCATCACCACGATCAGACTGTTTGAGATACACTCCGCGTAATCCACGGGAGTTACAGGACTGACCCGCCGTCGGGCTGTTTGATGTTGACCACGGCGGGGTTTCCATTCAATCACCGAGGATCACAGTTGTGAACCTCTCATAAATGTTCTAGACAGTTGCTAAGATATGTGAAGGACTCGATATGAACCATCGATAATCTTATTTGGTGATCAACAAGTGGTGAAATGTCAAGTGTACCTAAGAGATCTTTTGATGAATCTCGTGGCTCTAGACTCAATAGTGCGTTTTGGTTTTCCCGAGCGGAGACTAGGGAGAGGTCTCCTTTCAATACCGGCGATCTCTAAGAGAAAGCCAATAGTTTACATAGGGTTCCTGTGAGAATGAAACAAGCTTCATTGAGAGAAACTTGAGTGGCTAAGAAGGTTTAGTGCATGCATCATCGGGTCCATGACGACTTTTAATCTTCAATACCGGCGTCATCAAGTGACAACCAAAGAGTATATGAATTGAACCGGTGTACCATTTAAGTTGAATAACTGGAGGCTATTTCTTTTCACCCTTTTCTTTGCATTTCTTTTTGATTCTTCAACTCCTTCTTCTCCGATTCTCATTTTCTCCTTTTTATAATCATACCTAAGGACTTCTAAGTACTAACTATTTGTGATGTCCTTGGGTAGATCCCTCCGACTCTGGCGGATCATAGGACAGTTATTCCTAACCTTAGTTACCTTATAACTCCATGACTAACCTATGTTGACATTAAAACCACAATTGTGAAGAATCTCTCAAAGGGTTTGTAAATGAAAAACATGTTTGAACCACTATGAGAGATAGGATTTTGCATAAATACTCCCCTCCACATGTGCTTAAGAGTTTTAATGGTTTAAATGCACAAATGAGGAAAGAGCGCACATTTTGAATTGATCTACTCGGAGATAGACAATCCCCATGAGACACTAAGTTACGTTGCATAGTTAAAGAGTTACATTGTCGACTTTTAGGTGACAACTAGCTCTAATAACTACCTTGAAAGTGTAGACAAACCTCGAAAGGTTGTCATACCCGTCGATTTCATGTCTACCAAGAGTATCTTGAATGGTACTTTCTACTTGGACAAGTCCTTTGCGAGACACGTTTACATTACTAGTGAACTAGCTTGAAATTATTACCCGTCGAGACAAGTCTTTTCGAGTTACTAACGGTTTAGTATCGTCAATTCATTGGTTAAGTCCAGTACAGATTCATTTGCATTTTGCACAACATATTTCTTATCACACAATTTTCTCCCCCTCAAAAATGGCATATAAAATGTTATTTTTGAACGGTTGAGAATAAATATGACCATTTCGAGTGTTGCGGGAAGATGACCACTATGAACAATTTGTGAACAAAGTTTTAATGCAAATACTCCCCATCAACAAGTGATATAAACGGTTGAGGTTTTGAAAATCATACGGGGAAGTACTTGTCCTTTTGAGCAAAACCTTGAAAAGTGAAAGGTTTGATAGGTTTTACTCAAGAGTAAGAAGCTTTCGCTCCTTTTATAAGGATTGTGGCAATCAAGCGTACCACGTGGTCCTTTCTTGACAATTACGGGTTGTACACTTTGTTATGTGTGCACAAGCCATTGACATACATAATCACACATCCAAAATTATATGAAAGAAACAATTCAAGGGGTACCGAAGTGCAGTGATCTTCCGAGAGTGCGCATAGGCGTTGAAAGCGGTTATGTTAATCCTGGCCGACCACCAACATAGCTCTCCAATCGTCTCGAATCGATCCCTTCGAACAACCGCTCATCAATCATGGTGATGATCCTTCTCACATTCCTTCGATCCCGAGAATTCCATCGCTTAGGGTTCCCAATGTTTTCACGTATATCCTTCAATCGATAAGCTAATCCGTCCCTAACCATCTTCGAGTATGATCTCCAAATTTGTAAAGCTCATTACACGCCATCAAGCAATTGCGATGAAGTTCATCGCGATAAACGACACCAAACGGTTTCTTCGATGAGCGTTAATTGTGATAGTGGTTGATATCGGAAGATCAAACGTGGTGGAGTGAAGTTGACACGTGTCCGATATGATTCAACCAAAGTCGGAGATCTTCAACACGTTCTTTTATGACTATCGTCGATGAAAATGAGCGGTGACTTGATGAATTCACGTTGTATTTCGGTTGAAAATTGTCTCATGCGACCACGCACTTTGGCAAGGTACATGTCTTCAATATCGTTGAGAGACAAATTCTCAAAGTCGACTTCACGAATGCATAATCCCTTTCATCTTGTCTTTTGACCACAATCTTTTGAGAAAGGTGTAGTCCCATTTGGATGAAAGACCAACATGTTGGATGGCAACGATGTCTTTAGTACTAAACACCGCATGTTGTGACTTGAACACGATACACAGTAGTAGATTCGTGGCGCTCGCCAATGATGAATCCCATACAATGCATCTCGGTCGTATGCTTCCGATGTGTTGGAGAACAAGTGATTGGCACGTTCCTCAATGGCAATGCGCTTTGAGTAGATAGCTGCAGAAATGGAAGTGTCAAGGATGTAGCATATTTCCTTGAACCATCGCCACCATGGAGAAGAAATTCCGTGTCTCGTTGAAGAAATATCGGAAGGGAATCCGTGGTTCATCCGGTTGGCCAATGGTCGGTAGAGGTTTGGTTCAAGCGGTGTAGTATGGAGGGTTGTCCCTTTTGTGAAGTCAATGTTTGCTTCCCGGTTGAGCCAATCCATGTTGTTAGACATAGCTCGAGCAATGTTGTCAAGGTGATATTCGACCTCGAGGGCACTTTCGAGTGTCTTTTAGAAGTTGAAACGCTTCATTCTTGATTCGCTTCAACTCGGTTTCATCATTTTCTTCACATGGAACTTTTCTTGCAAAACTTTAGCATGCTCCAATGTAGAACCTTCGACCGGATCTTGACCTTCATCAGTAGAGAGTTTGATTGACAAGTGTGGAGAACCATTCAAATTCTTCGGTTTTATCGTCATCTAGTCATGATACGACTTCAGGTGAGTTGTCTTCTTCTTTTTAGAAGGCCTTGATGATGATTACGGTTTACGCACTTGTTTGGGAGAGGTGGGTTGTTTTAGGGGCTCAAGGACCTCTTCATCGTCACCACCCGTATACTCAAAGTGATCACCGGTTTTGAGTCGGGGTGGTAACTGGAATCGATCCCGAGGTTTACCCAGAAGAACGAGGAGGGACCTTTGTTGAGTAGGAGTTCGTTGGAGAGAGGTAACATAGAAGATGATTCACCGACTTCTTCCGACGTTTAGCTTCATCATTCTTATCCCGATCTTTATCTTCATCGTCTCTAGGACGTTTAGACTTTTCTCGCTTGAATCTACATGCTTCTTTGAGTTGGTAGTCCAGCAATGCTTGAAACAACTTTCCTTCCTCGTAAGTAAATGTCCCGGATCGTTTAGAAATTTGTGTGACAATCTTGGCCACCAATTCATTATCCGAGAAAACTACGAGGATCGATGGATTGATTGTGACGGTTAATGGTGTTGATCTTATAGTTTGCTTGGCTATCTCGCATAAGATTCGGATATAGTTGTCTGTAAACATCTCCTTTGTGACTTTAGGAACAAAATATTGAAGGTACTTGTTAGTGTAACCTTGATCATTTCGTTCGATTCCTCTTGACGATGACTTTTCATGAATTCTGAATAAACTTCCTTTCTCCTTTCATCTTTTCATGCTCATCATACGAGATCTTGTATGTGATCGACATAGAAATTCAACTTCTTTTGGAGAATGTCTTTCTTTCGATTTGTTTGACAAAGATTCCCAATACGTTTATGAGCATGAGATATCCAAGAACGAGGTGGTTTCTTCACCGATTTGGAGGATGATTTGGTTGATCTCTTTGATGGTGGTGGTGAGGAGTGAGATGAAGAATCGATAAGGATGAGACGTGAGGAGACTCGGGGTCCTTAGGCGGTTCGAAGTTTCCTTCGAGAACGTGTAGGACTTTCGAGCGACTTGTCATAATCAGCATCTTTATCTTTCTCGGACTTCTCGGTTTGATTTCTTAAAGTCATATTCGATAGTATCCTCCACAAGATTTTGTTGTTGCGGAAGAGTGGTGGCACCAGAGCCTTATTGGGTCGATTAACCGCATCAGGGACTGGTGAAGAGTGGGCGTACCACTTGATCCTCCGGGTCCACCCATTTGGTCTTTTGCAAATTCTTTAGCTTTTTGAAGGTGACTAACTAATTTAACCGTCTTCTGTAGGATTGATCCAGAGTGGCTTCTTCTTCGAGCTCTCATCATAGGGCACAAGTGCAGGAGTCTTCCTTTTCCTTTATCGGTTTGAGGACTTGGAGGTTTTGCATCAAGGATTGTCATCCTTACGCTTTAGAGTAGGTAATCTCTTCATACGTGTCAAGTACCTTGAGCTTTCGTCCAAAAGCTTTCTTTGCGGTTCGGTCTTGGGGATTGGGATAGGAGTAGCTTCCTTGGATGGAACAATCCTCTTTGAAGGAGGGTTCTCTTGGGAACTTCCTTTGACTCTCTATGCTTAATGCACTTGACCTTGCCTCTTCCGGTTCTCCGAGTAGGTGTCCCATAAGCCTTTTCATCAAGATGGCCAACTTTTCCTTCTTTTCTGGCTACCCGATACCTTTTGTACGTTTCCGACTTTTTGATTTCCTTTGTAAGAAGGTGATCGAGCAACTCGACACCCTGTTTCTTCAGAGGTTCGGGGTCAAGGAAACTTCCTTTTCTTGAGCAAGTTTTATAACACCCTAGGCGGTGAACCTAATCGTTGTAGTGTAGTAATTAGGGTAAGCCACGGTATTGATATCATTCTCTGGGAATAGGAATGCTAGTAAGAAGTTACTACGCTAAGGTTAAGGTTGAGGAAGATTATTTTGTATTTTTATATTTTATGAAATGGAAAGGTACGAATCTCGGTATTGGATTTGGGGGGGTTGGTATTTCTACCGATTACTCTACTATTATCTAATTATCTAAACTAAGGGTGTGGGAGTCTATGTCTAATTAATGTGTGCTCGTATGATAGTTTAAAGATGTGTTTACTTAAGTTATACTACTCCTTAATTATCTCCTATTGATGGTTGAGTTGTCATGTCCTTATTCTTAGTTGCGTTGTGTGTCTAAAGTTGTAGGGTATGTGTTCTCCCCAACTCTTTGAACTTACCAAAGGGTCTCGTCTACAAAACCCACTAGGGATGATAAACTTTTACTCTAAGGCACTCTTTGGATAATTTAGCCTACAACTACTCGTGTAATCATATTCTAAGGTTCACAAAGATGAATCAAGCATTAAGTACACAACGAATGACCTATCGCATTATTAGATCATTGATCAACTAAGATAAGAAACAACCAATCAATATTCAATAATTAAGTTTCATACTTCCTAAGCAAACACACAAATAAATTAGCGGGACATGGAGAACATGCAAGCATACACACAAATAATCAAAGACATAATTGAATTAATGAAGTAAATACTTATCTTGATGTAAGATAGGGTTTAAAACCCTAAAATCTTGTACAAGACACCTTAGGTTCGGTTTTAGGTTTTTACTCCAAAAGACTCTCCTCTAAAACTTGAAAAATTTGGATTCTATATATAAGATTACATATGCGACGGCGCCACCTTATGTTTCGTGGACGCCGTCTTGTCGCCGTCATTAGGGTTTCGTCTTGGCCACGTTAACCTTGCGACGGCGTCACCTTAGGTCCGTGACGCCGTCCTCTTGACTTCGACGTCGCTGGATTGCATCTAGGCCGTCCGAGTAGCGACGGCCTACTCTTTACAACCGGACGTCGTCACTTGAAAATAAGAGTTTTGGGTTACGTCCGTCACAAAAATCCTCGGACGGCGTCGCAATTAACACCGACGCCGTCGCTTCTATTTTCAGCACTTTGAGTGTCTCGATTTTGACTTTGGCCATTTTCTTCATATATTCGCCTTTTCGTCCAAATAAGTGCCATTCCAGCATTTTGCCTTCAAGAGACCTAAAAGTGAAAAGGAACGATATTAAGCAATAACGGATACAAAAGTGATCAAATAAGGGCTAAAACGACCCTCAAAATGGTACCTTTTAAAACCTTATCAAATATCCCTACACTTGTTATTTGCTTGTCCTCAAGCAAATGTGCTTTTAGCCAATTAATTTATAAGTTAGGGGTCATGAAGCATTAATTCAAAACGGTCCACAACACATATAAGCCCATAAAAGTCATAACAAGCACGAAATTACATACTAGCACCTCACATGGGGTGTTTGGATACTCACATCTCTCTCGGTGTATATATGAAATATAACAAATAGGAAATGGAAGATAAACACTCATTAACCGGTCCTAGTACATAGATTACCATAGGCTTGAGAATAGATCAAACCTCCATCGCTTTGGCGTAAGCACCTAGGAAAGACTATCAAAGAGGTCTTTTAAAGGGTTGTAATGTTAGGCTTACGGTAGGGAAACAAGGGTTTGGTGGGATAGGCTATTTAGTGGTGGCAAGTCAAAAATCTCTATGTTAAATGCATACGAAGAATGGCGTTGCTAAGCCAAGACTCGACACTCTAAAACTCTAGGTAACGAAATAAACAAACATAAATTTAAAGGATAGATGTAGGATGGTAGCCCGTATGTTTTTTTTTTTTTTTTTTTTTCATTTATACACTTTTACTCTACCATCCTCTACGATAACATCAAAATATTAGGGATTTATAGGCATATCCCTACACTTGAGTTTTTATTACTCTAACACTAATTTGACCCGAATTGAAAAGATCAAAACACTTGGGGTACATTATTACGCAAACAAAGGGAATTTGAATTTAACGTTCCCTTCCCGTCATTTCGTAAACTTTAACTTTTCCCATGAATCCCAATCGTCCCAAAACTGTATACAAAGGATATGACTCGACTTAGCAACTTATGCAAGCAACTAGATAATTGAACTAAGGGTTTAGGGTGATAACAAACATTTGCACTAAAAGTGAGTGCATAAGGGGTATGCTAAGGCGATTTGGGTGTATATTTGGGGTGGGGTGTAAACAATGCTCTTCATTGATATTCGGAAAACCGAAACATCACGAGAACCGCGAAAAGGATAGGCTCGAGGGGTTAACTAGGGTATCGTGTACTAAAGATGAGTACAACGCAAAGGTGTGGGGGAATTACTCAACCGATGTGGAAGAAGTAATTATATTACGGGTATCAAACAAGGGTTATCCTAATGCCTCTTATCATTTAGTTATTCCTAACTACACAAGTGTAGCCTCACTTGCGATCTCGGAATGCATCACAAAACAAGTTCTAGAATCTAATATACTACCGGTTCACACTCTAAGCATTGAAGATGAATGCTTTAATTCCTACTAATCTAAGGGCGATCCTCACATTTTGGTGGAATTTGGGTGGTAAAGGGTTTTTGTGCTAGTCATGCAACTTCCTATCCGTGAGACGCTTTTGTTAAGACTAATGGCCCACTCCTATATGTCATGAAAAATTTTAAATTTGGTGCCAAAATTACCCTAACCGACATTTTCTCATGGTTTATTACACAAATACAATTGGACAAAGCAAATAATCAAGGATAAGCATAGTTTCGAAGTTCCGTTTTATTTTCCCTCCTTACACTTAAACCGAACATTGTCCCCAATGTTCCCAAAAGTATCAAAGTTATGATAATGGAAGGTAATTAAAAACGAAAGAAACTAATACTCCCCTGATTAGCTTGGTAGGATCCGTGTAAAGTGGTGGTTAAATCCTTTTCAAGAAGAATTATTGCTTGAAAAGCTCCTTCCAATCTTATGTAACTTCTTCTTGACAAACTAAACCTGCACACTTGAAGAAAACAAACAAAACCTTCGCGTAAAATCGGCGGTAATAATATATATAAGACTCGATTTAAACTAGGATATAATGCTTGTGGAATGGATGTTTACAGAATTTCTAAGAAAATTAAGACCTGGAAAATTCCAAAAATTTATAAGTAGCTCAAAAACGATAAAAGTTAGAAGTCATTTACGCTCCTCCCGCGCCGTCGAGTTGAGTTATCCTGACAGAAACTGGTCTGCGATTTTCTGGAAAAAATTTTGGAACATTTTTATCTTTAAAATCTGGAAAAATTTCCTACAAAACATCCATTATGACTCGATACAAGCATTTGACTCGAACAAACACACATGTATATCTTTTAAATAATTGTAATTCTCATGTTCACGTTTCTTTTGAAAACGTGTGTAATCCTCCCTACACTTATCCCTTATGTAAAATACCTTTATATGTAATTAAGATGAGGTTAAAGACAAAATAAAGCATTTTTACAAATTCAAACATGAGAATGAACAATTAATAAAAGATATACGACACACAAATGAAAATAAAAATCAAATACACATGGGTTGCCTCCCAAGAAGCGCTTGTTTTTGTTTGAGTCACGAGCCTGACTCTACCCTTATTTAACAGATAAAGGGGAAGTTTTCCCTACACTTAAGTTTAAGTGCGGGTGATAGTAGCGATACACACCCTTAGGGTGGAAATTTGCTACGTGAGGAGAGGGTGATGGGTGATTTATATGCTCAAAGGAGTGTGCTCCATTCATTATAACCTTACCTAAGTCTATTGGTGTAGCGGGTGAATCAAATCTCTCTCCTAAAAATGGATCATCTTATATCAACTTCAAAAGATTCTTAGTTAAGGATCCATCTTGACTTAATAAACCCGGTTTAAACCCATAGTGTTTCTTGTTATCAAACATGAATGGGTGATATAAGTGTGTAAGGTCATGGGTTACTCCTATATTAGCTTCCACTCTACATGGCTTAGAGTCTACCACCTTTATCAAGCAACTACCCGGATTATTTATTTTGATGGGTGGATTGGGGCCTAATTCAATTCCAAGATTCACATCTAAAGATGGAAAATTGGGTAAGGTTTTTGGTTGAGGCTCCGGTTCATCAAAATTAGGAACTTCCCTAGGACTAAGAGAGAGGTCACGACAACAAGCATCTAAACCTACATTCTCTAGTGGCGTTTGGTCCAAAGGTTCTCTATCAATCGGGGCTCCTATAGTCTCTTCGACTTCTTCCGGGAAAGTTATAGGTGATGTGTGTTCCTCAAGTGATGGTAGGGCTTGTGGGCTTGGAGTTTCCACCTTTTTCTCCATTATATCTAGATCTCCTAAATGTTTGAAATCTATCCCACACATGCAACTAGGTATTTTAGCTTCAACCATCTCACAATCTTGTTTGGGTTTAGGTTCCATGTTCTTAAAAACTAGGTCTTTTTATCATGATGCCTAAGGTTAGATAAATCCTTCTTATCCATTTCCTCAAGTTGTAACAATCAAGGTCTATGCATAGGAGGCTTTTCTCGAAAAATTCTAAAGATGGTGTCACTAAAAGGAGTTGATCTTGACAACGATCGTTGAATAGAAGCCACACAAACACAAAATATATCAAATCCATCCAATCTTACACCCTTCTTCTTTTGGATATCTTTAAGATGACTCACAAATTTATCGAACAATGAAAACGAACCCGCTTTGCGAAATTCAATTGTTCCTCATTTGTTAATGATTCCAATGCAACTTCACTTGCCATAGCGACAAATGAAAAGGGTTTCTGAACACAAACAAAAAGAAGGGGATAGACTACAAGGAAGCTAATAATGAGAAAAATTTACTTGATAGGAATCAAGCAAAGAACCTAAACGAGGTGGACTACTAACTAGCTATTCTATTCCCGGCGCGCGCCAAAACTTGATAACGCTACACGCGTCGTTCGGGGTCAAGGAAACTTCCTTTTCTTGAGCAAGTTTTATAACACCCTAGGCGATGAACCTAATCGTTGTAGTGTAGTAATTAGGGTAAGCCACGGTATTGATATCGTTCTCTGGGGAATAGGAATGCTAGTAAGAAGTTACTACGCTAAGGTTAAGGTTGAGGAAGATTATTTTTGTATTTTTATATTTTATGAAATGGAAAGGTACGAATCTCGGGTATTGGATTTGGGGGGGGGGTTGGTATTTCTACCGATTACTCTACTATTATCTAATTATCTAAACTAAGGGTGTGGGAGTCTATGTCTAATTAATGTGTGCTCGTATGATAGTTTAAAGATGTGTTTACTTAAGTTATACTACTCCTTAATTATCTCCTATTGATTGTTGAGTTGTCACGTCCTTATTCTTAGTTGCGTTGTGTGTCTAAAGTTGTAAGGTATGCGTTTCTCCCTAACTCTTTGAACTTACCAAAGGGTCTCGTCTACAAAACCCACTAGGGATGATAAACTCTTACTCTAAGGCACTCTTTGGATAATTTAGCCTACAACTACTCGGTAATCATATTCTAAGGTTCACAAAGATGAATCAAGCATTAAGTACACAACGAATGACCTATCGCATTACTAGATCATTGATCAACTAAGATAAGAAACAACCAATCAATATTCAATAATTAAGTTTCATACTTCCTAAGCAAACACACAAATAAATTAGCGGGACATGGAGAACATGCAAGCATACACACAAATAATCAAAGACATAATTGAATTAATGAAGTAAATACTTATCTTGATGTAAGATAGGGTTTAAAACCCTAAAATACTTGTACAAGACACCTTAGGTTCGGTTTTAGGTTTTACTCCAAAAGACTCTCCTCTAAAACCGAAAAATTCGGATTCTATATATAAGATTACATATGCGACGGCGTCACCTTATGTTTCGTGGCGCCGTCTTGTCGCCGTCATTAGGGTTTCGTCTTGGCCACGTTAACCTTGCGACGGCGTCACCTTATGTCCGTGACGCCGTCCTCTTCGACTTCGGCGTCGTCGGATTGCATCTAGGCCGTCCCGAGTAGCGACGGCCTACTCTTTACAACCGGACGTCGTCACTTGAAAATAAGAGTTTTGGGTTCTCGTCCTTCACAAAATCCTCGGACGGCGTCGCAATTAACACACGCCGTCGCCTTCTATTTTCAATGACTTTGAGTGTCTCGATTTTGACTTTGGCCATTTTCTTCATATATTCGCGCTTTTCATCCAAATAAGTGCCATTCCAAAGATTTTGCCTTCAAGAGACCTAAAAGTGAAAAGGAACGATATTAAGCAATAACGGATACAAAAGTGATCAAATAAGGGCTAAAACGACCCTCAAATGGTACCTTTAAAACCTTATCACATGTCAACGGGAATGAACCGTCAAGGCACAATAGTCTATTATGGCTTCGTTTATTATTACATATATGGCGCTAAACCCGAGTCCAGTGGTCTTTCGACAAGCGAAAAATAGTAGCTAACTATCCGAAATCGGTAGTTTATTTCCCCAACAACACCGGCGGTACCCCGATGTGCACCCAGCTCTTATAAGCAAGAATTCCCTAAAGAAGGAGTAAAGCAAATTATCGCCAAAACCAAACACTTTTTATTATTATTATTTTTTTTATTTTTTAATTTTTTTTTTAATTTTTTTTTTTTGCGTTTATTTAGTTGATGGGAGCAAAAAGCCACAAATAACCTCTATGAGCTCCTAAGATTTCAAAATAATCCCTGTTTTAGCATCTAACTTATAAATAACTCTATCATTTTTTGTTCTTCGCAAATTTAAAATCTTAAATAATGAGATCCACGAATGCTTAGTCGAATAATTAAGCTTTGCATATTTAAAGTCAATTATGGAAACTTGCAAATTCTTGGCTTTGTTAAGCTAGAATTCACGTTTTAAAGCTTCTTGTATAAAAGACTAGCGAAAGCTTTCAACTATAAAGGTTAAGGAGACAAGCTAGAGCTCAACACGCTCGATCAAGTCAAAAGTTTATTCCTACTCTCATTAATGGAAAGTCAACAATGTGTCAAAACACTTATAATATTTTTGCAAAATTTTTAAATTTTTTTGGAATTTTTGAGGAAAAACGGGGTTGCGAGAGTATAAGCCAAAATTTAAGGTAAAATTAAATCGAAAGATTACCCCTCCACCCCCACCCCCCCTCCCCCCGCGACTAAAACAGAACATTGTCCTCAATGTTTTGAAATAAGGGTTCTCTTACACAAATCTAAAGCAATTTATTAATTATGCTAATAGATAACGTTATTCAATAAGATTTAGGATATCGGATTTCCCAATAAGCAATGAAGGATGAAACTCGAGTAGATGAAAGACAAAACCACGAGCACGAGAGTCGTCATAATTCGGGAAAATCATGGACATAAAACAACAAGCACGAAACACGAGAAATGGAAGAGGTGGGCCTCCTCACGTTACACATATTATAAAATAGATAGAAGATAGAAAACACGGGTTGCCTCCCGAGAAGCGCTTGTTTATTATCGAGTCGTTTAGCTTAACTCGACTCGAATTTAATTGTTCGTGGGGCAGTAAGTGGAATAGAAAATCGTCATCGGACTTTCATTCAAGAGGTTTAGATAAACATTGAATTTAATGAAAGTTCCACTCCGATGAGATACACCCGGCTTAAAAGAATGATAAATGGAGATTCCGGGGTCAAAAATGGTATCCTCGCTCTCGGAAGAGATAAAAAACGGAGAAGTATTGGGATAAGAAAGCGAAGTGTCAATTACTCGGGTGGGTTGGGTGGGCAAAATATTAGGCATAAGAACATAATGTTTAGAAATCTCATCCACCACTTTAGAAGTCAAAATACTCGTATCGGGATTAATATAAAAGAAAATTCCATCATCCGGTGGTTTGGCAGACGGACGAGGGGATGATGGGTCAAAATAAAATGACTCGGTTTCAGGAAGTGAAAGGAAATCATTGTTGTGCAATTCTTCAAGAAAAATAATATCCCCTTCAGAGTCATATTCGTCACTCTCAATACATGGTGGTATCGAGTTATCCAGAGCAAGAAATAAGTTTACTTCCTCCACAAGAGGGTCTATAGACATAACGTTCATAAAATTCGCCCAGCTCGGGCTCAATCTCAAAATAGAAATAATCATAAATCGGGAGAGAAATATCCGTATGAATAGTGGTACTGCCACTATTCTTTTCTTCAAATCTAAAAGTCTCGAGCTCAGGAGATGTTTCGGATTTTTCAAAGAAAAAGTCACTATCCTCAATGGGGATAGGAAATGTGGAGGAAATTTGAGCAATAACTCAGTAGATGAAGTTGGATTGTCATTTAATGATTCGATCTTAGAAATGAGAAGATTGATATTCAATAATTTTTCACAAAGTATATCATCCTTCATTTTCAGAAGAATATCAGTGTCAATCTCTCCATATTCTGGGTCAAAATCCTTCACATCCTCTAAGCTGACGAGCGTTAAAAACCAAATTATCAAATTTTAACCCTAAAAGTGCAAATTTAATTTTTAAAATTCCTAACTGATTAAAAATAATTTTGGAAAAAAGATTTGTATTTTTTTTTTATTATGAATTAAAAACACTTTTAATCTAAAAATATTATAAAAAATATTAAAGTATTTTATAAAAATCTGAAAAAATTGGGAAAATTACTTTAGGTAGTTAAGAATCTAGGAAAATAAAGTGAAGAAAATTAAAGAAATAAGCTGTAAATAAGCAAAAAGGAGAAATAAGCAAACTTTGCAAAACTTGTTAAATAAAAATGAGTGCACTATAGGAACTGTAAGTCCCTAGGATGCAGATGGTTGTGGTGTGTGTGTTAAGTGGTTGAGGTTGGTTGAGGTCCAGGGTTCGAGCCTAGCTCACCCTAGTCTTCCTAACTTCCCATTTTATTTTATTTTTTGAAACTTGTAAATAAGCTGAAAATAGACAACTTTTGTGAAAACAAAATTTTTATAAAACTTGAAATAAGCTTAAAAACAGCTGATAAGATCAGGAGATTACCAAACAAAACTAACAACCAAAAGAACTTAACTATTATAAAGGCACAAGCTTGTGCCAAACTCAAATAAGCTATTAAAACCTTAAAGTAAACATGATAAGTAGTTCTTACCCTAAATAAGCCAGAGAACATAAGCCAAAAGCTCTAAAACTTAAATAAGCAAAATAGGCAAAGCTGCAGACCAAACACCACAGTAAGGGTACTTTCAAGCTACTTTTAAGCCACTAAATTGATAAGTTAAACTTTAAAAACCTAAAAAAGCATAAAGCACCTACTGAGGAACTCATAAAACAAATTTCAAACATTTTGAGCTTATTTTCAGCTTAAAAATAAGCTGATAAGGGAGACAGTTGGGACAATATTATGGTTTTTATAAAGCTAAGCAGATCTGAACCATCACTTTTTAAGCCACCAAAAGCTAAAACCAAGCTTTAAAACCTAAAAACAGATAATGTCTATCAATTAAAGAGCACTTAGAACTTATTTTTAAGGATTTTGGACTTATATATAGCTTAAAAATAAGCTGAGAAAAAGGGACAGTTAGTTTTTTATCAGTCCTTAGTGTAGTTTTTATGACACAACATTTTTGACACTTAACCAGATTATGAAACATGCAATTTAGACTCATTATTGACTCAAAAACACCACAACTAAATTCCTTTTCAAAGACTTATCATAATAAGCTGATGAAAACTAATTTAAGCTATGACATTTTGAAAAACTGACTCAAGTCCTATTAAACTAGGTGAAAATGTTTTTAACAACTTAAAGACTACTAAACAAGCTAATTTTAAAGCTAAACAAATATGGCTTAATAGCCAAAACAGACTTATACTATTTCTAAAACCTAAATCCAAACACCCCTTTAAAATCTGAAATAGTTTTTTAGACTGATTTTATCATTTAAATCTTATAACACTTTTAATAAAACTTGTTGATGACGTACCCTCCGATCAGGTCGAAGGACCCCCCTTCGGCCTCAGTTGAAATTACATTACGAAGACCCAAGTCTTTCTTCATAAGTCATTGGTGGCATAAAACCATTCATCATTGACATGGTTACCAGTTGGGAATCCGCCAACCGAAGGCCTATGCCCTTCGGTGTCTTCCCTCGAAGATGCCAAGACAAATAAGAACCTTGACTTGGTCTTCCCCCCACGTTCCCACTATGTCCTTAGCTTCCCCGCCAAGTCTGAGATAGTGGGGATGAAGCCCTAGCGGTTATCACAAATCAGGGGACGCCCCCCATTATCTCCTAAACGTGTGCTAACACTCTCCAAGCTATTTTCATCACCTATAAATAGGTTGGACGAGTCATTTCAATGGTATGTTCACTCAGCAGTATTTCACATACATCATATTATTTACAACTTATATCACATACTTACTCAAGTCGGAGGTGATTCGCAGGCCCAACCCTGCGCAATCACTTAACGAAGTGTCTACTATTTTTATTGCGATTGACTACAAGTTTGGCATAAGCATATCACCCTCATATCCTTCGATCACCATCAAGGCACGGTCGTCTGGTTTATTGTACAATCGGTGGCGCCATCCGTGGGACCCGCTACTATTGGTCTCGTTATTCCAAACTTATGCCCATTCAATCACTCTCACTAGTTTTACGGCATGAATCAAGGAAGAGAAGATACACCCTCCCGGGTTTCTTGACCTTGACACCAATCCCATCAATGATCCTAACAACCTTCCCAATATAACCGCATCCACTTTTACCACAAGATCTCACCTGAAATAACTCCCAACAACCATGCTTCAACCTCGGCTAACCACGAACCGGTAATTAGTCCGCGTTTGTCGAAGCTAACATCAAGCATTAGAATCTTTACTAAGGGCTCGAAGGAGGCAAGCTCGGAATGTGGAGATGCGTAGGGAGTTAGAATACTCAGCGATGAATATGACGAAGAGTTGGAGATGGAGACTAGGCCCTTGGCTCCGGGGCTACACGCTCGATGCTAAGGATAGGGTCTCCGGCGATCAAGGCCTAGTGGAAGGTCGGTTGGTTTTGAAGACGTTCCGGAGAGGGCTCCGACTAGACGGGAAGGCACGATAGAAGGCTCCAATGGAAGGAATCACCGAAGGGATGCTACGGAGGTTAATTTTCCACCACTTTTGGTGGCTCATCTGGGAAGAACTGAGGCAAGGGTTTCGTTGCAGCCTTCTCACGCATCCGGCGTAGAAGGCAATCCATCTCAAATGAATAGGGGAGGAAATCTTCCTCCTCATGGTATGTACCCTACTTTTCGGGCTCGGTCTTACCCTCGAGGGTTTATCCCCACCTAATAGGCGGGCTAGCAACCCCGCTTTACTCAACCATACGGAAGTATGCCCTACGTGCAACCTATGGTATACCCTTCGTACCGCCTAAGTCACCCACCTTATATACCTACCGCTACTCTCAATATGTTAACCAAAACCCCGTTGGAATACCTCAAATCATAACCCGTACAATGTTGCCCCTACCTACATGCCACCTTATAACTGCCTTTATTCGAAGCCCATGGGCTCCACAACACCCTTCGTAAGATGGATAGAAGACTACCCTTTACCCGATGGGTTAAAAATGCCCGCGCATATTGGAACGTATGATGGGAAAGGGGATCCGGATAACTTTTTACACTTATTTGAAGGGGCTATTAGAATGCAGAAGTGGGTTATGCCTGTTGCTTGTCACATGTTTACATACACCCTACGAGAATCTTCTCGTATATGGTAGAATGGGCAAAAACCAGGTAGCATTATGAATTTGGATGATCTCAAAGCCAAGTTCAGATCATATTTCAGCCAATGAAAAAGTTTACAAGAACGCACCTAATAGTGCACAACATCAAGCGAAAGGAGAACGAGAGTACGAGCTTTCATCACGGATACACCGATGACACGTTACGGATAATGGGCTTGCATGAGGACCAACAGCATCTCGGGGTTCGTGTATGGCCTACTGAAATAGAAGTTTGGTTGAATTTCTCTCCATTGATCTCCCCGCAACCTATAAGGGTTTGGTGGAGAAGGCTTACACCGGATCGAAGCAAAAGAAGTGTCTACCAACGGGGCTCCGGTCGAAAATAAAGAAAGTCACAATAAAGCCCCGAAGCGTCCTTCGTGGGAAGGGTCACGGAACAAACACAAAAACAGAGACAGGTTTACACCGTACCACAAAAACATCAACCATGGGCTCTTGGCTAATCTGTCCAAATCTCCAAGGGAGATACTTGCTATGGAAAAGGGGCGAAGACCTTTGATCCACCTCCTCGCTTAGCAAAATAGAGGAAGGCCCAGAGATACTTCCAAATTTTGCTACTTCCATGATGATTACGGACACGACACCAACAACTGCAGAGAGCTCAAGAAACAGATAGAAGAGGCCATGAAGTCCGGCCAATTGGGACATTTGGTGAAGGGTATAAAGAAAGGTAAAGACAAAATCTCTGACACACAGTTGGGAAAAGATACCACACCTGCCGAAGCACACATCCTAATGGTGTACAAGGAGGATTCTGGTTCGAAGAGGAAAGAGGCGGAGGAAGCCTTGTGCGGAGTAGGAGATGTCACTTTTCCTTCAATCACAGGGAAAGTTCTTTCAAATGACCCGTGGTCATCAAGGTCTTGATCTCCAACAAAGAAGTAAACAGGCCTACCTCATTGCGGTAGCTCTTGTGAAGTAATCTCTGAACACTGTTTTCTAAAGCTCAAGCCTTCGATAAGGTCGAAGAGATTAGATTCAAGGTACCTTTAGTAGGGTTCTCGGGGAACACTCATGGCCCTTGGGAGAAGTCCTCTAGAGGTTACGATTGGAGAAGGAAGGCTAAAAGAATGAAACTCTAGTTTTCACGATCGTAAGGTCTCGAATCTCCCTATAACCTATTGATAGGGAGAACGGCAATGCGTAAGATGGGCATCGTTGTCTCAACCATACATGCCGCGATCAAATTCCAAACACCCTTCGGCATTGGAGCGGTTTTCTCCGGCTATAAAGTGAAGGGGCCTATAAAGTGAAGGGTTTGTTGAGCCTCGAAAGATGTCCTCGATGTCTTTGAAGAACGCATTGTGGTAAATGATCTCAATCGATTAGACGGTGGTAATTGGAAAGCGACTCCCAACCTCCTTTAAAGCGTAATTGGAAAAAGTACTTCGTGCTAATGCATATGTCTTCGCATGGACCTACTCGACATGACGGGGTCCCTAACTCTCATCATAGACGGAAAGCCCTTGACCTCGAACACAAGCTCAATGAGTTCAAACATATTGAACCCATCAAACAAAAGCGTCGAGCTCGGCTCTGAAAGAAATGCACCGCATGCAAAGAAGTGGACGAACTTGTAGCAGCAGGCATACTCGGAGAAGTGAAGTATCAAACTTAGATGGCCAATTCGGTGATGGTCAAGAAGCATGATGGAGGATGGCGAATGTGCGTGAGACTTCACAGATATTAACAAAGCTCGTCCGAAGGACCGCTACCCTCCGCCGTAAATCGATCGAAGGTAGAATCCTTGTCGGGTTTGGTGAAGTGTTTCTAGACGCTTATAAGGGATACCATCGATACAAATGGCGGAAGAGGACGAAGAGAAGATGACCTTTTTACAAGAAAAGGCGTTTATTGTTATAAAAGATGCCTTTTGGTTTGAAAATGCGGTGCCACCTACCAACGTTTAGTGGACAAAGCCTTCCACAAGCGAGATAGGTAGGAATCGGAGGCGTCGTAGATGATATGGTCATCAAGAGCGATCGGAGGAGGACATGCTCTCCGACATCAAAGAAACCTTCGACCGACCGCACCATCAACATGAAGTTAAATCCCAAGAAGTGTTCCTTCTGCGTGGAAGAAGGACAATTTCATTGGGGCATTTGATCACCAAGCAAGCAGCCCTCAGCAGGTTCCTATTGAAGGGTGCAGACAAATCTTTGCCGTTCCTAAAAACGCTCAAAGGATGCACGGACAAAAAGACGTTCCAGTGGAGTATAGATGCAGAAGAAACCTTTCAAAAGCTCAAGAATTTCATGGCTATTCTACCTACACTTACCGCCCCAATCAAAGGCAAAGTGTTGTTTATGTACATCGCAGCCTCCTTCGAAAGCATCAACGCTGTGTTATTGGCAGAAAGGGAGAAGAAGCAAATCCATATCTACTTCGTTAACAGGGTTCTCCGGGAGCCGAGCTAAATTATCCAAAGATTGGAGAAGCTAATTCGCCTTGGTCCATGCCGCGAGACACCTTGAAGGTACTTCCAAGCTCACCCCATAACCGTATTTCACCGATAAGCCAATTAAGCGGATACTTTCGAGCCGGAGAAATTTGGAAGGATAGCTAAATGGGCTATCGAGCTAGGAGAGCATGATATTGAATACAAGGCGTAAACTTCGGTCAAAGGGAAAATATTGGCGGACTTTTAGCGAAACACCCTCCGAACCGAAGCATGAAACAAAGGTTGTTGAAAAGAAGCGACAAAGCAATCAAATGGTGGAAACTTTATCTTGACGGAGCCTCCACTCCGATGGTTCCGCCAGTCTCATGCTTGTTGATCCCAAAGGGAAGGAGTACACTTATGCACTCCGTTTTGAATTCGACGCTTCTGAACAATGAAGCGGTCTGAAGCCTTGCTAGCGAGCCTCCGACCGCCAAAGACATGGAGGTAGAAGACTTGGCTATCTTCGTTGATTCACAACTCGTAGCCAATCAGATAAAAGGCTCCTACGAGGCAAGGCAACCTGTGATCAAGCAATACCTGGATAAGGCCAAGGAAATGCTCGAAGGGTTCGCATCCTACAACATAGAGCATGTTCGGAGAAATCAAAACAAGAAGGCGGATGCACTTAGCAAACTGGCATCAATGGCATTTGCTCATTTAACTAAGGAAGTTTTGGTCGAAGTGTTGGCAGATAGGTCCATCGTCCGAAAGGAGGTTTCAAACGTAATACAGGAGGAAGACTCGAATTGGATGACTCCGATTAGAGAATATCTAATAAGTGGTATCTTCTGGGAGGATCGGGTTAGCTCGAAGGTTCGCATCAAAGCACCACAAGATGTAATCATGGGAAATTATCTATATAGAAGATCTTTTCTCGTCCCCATGGCTTCGTTGTGTAGGACCAAGGCAAGCCGCCAACATCATTCAAGAAGTGCATGAAGGATCCTGCGGACTCCATGCTGAGGCCCGCTCCGTTGTCTCTAAAATCATGAGGTTGGATATTCGGCCTTGATGTACGGGGGCGCCGTTGAAATCATTCGAAGTGTGAATCTGTCAAGTACATTCAAGGGTCCCAAGGCTACGAAACAAGATATGACTTCGTGACATCCGCATGGCCCTTGACCAATAGGGGATAGACATCGTGGTCCGCGCCAATTGCTCCGGAGGAGTAAAATTCTTGGTTGTAGCCATCGACTACTTCACTAAATGGGTGGAAGCGAAGCCTTTGGCATCCATCACGGCGAGCACATGGAAAAGTTTGTATGGGAGCGTATTATCATCGGTTCGAGTACCTCACATCATCATTTCGATAATGGGAAGCGATTCGCGAAGGGTATTCCAGTGTTTTGCTGAGGTGCGAATATCAAACAATCTTTCACGTCCGTTTACCATCCTCAAGGTAACGGTCAGTGGAAGTTACCAACAGACATCATACAAGGAATATAACGAAGGTGGGATACGATCACCATGGTTGGGTAGATGAACGCCTCAAATACTTTGGGCTCACGAACAAATATAAAGTCAAGTCATGGGAGACACCTTTTAGCTTGACATATGGCACGGAAGCTATCATCCGCCGGAGTAAGTATCGAAGCGAGAAGAGTCATGAACTTGAGGCGCAGACAACAAAGAAAGACTCATGACAACTTAGACCTACTCGAAGAACGAAGGAAATAGCCTCAATCGGGAGGCTATCCATAAGCAAAAATTGAAAGATACTACAACAATCGGGTTCGGCCTTCGACCTTCAAACCGTGGGAATACGTCCTTCGACTCAACAAATAAGTAAAGTCGAGTACCGGGGTAAACTAGGACTTACATGGGAAGGGCCCTCGTTGTTAAGGAAGCATATGGCAACGGAGCCTACAAGTCGGAAACCACGGATGGAGCGTTATTGATAGAACACGGAATGGCACTAACCTTCGTAAGTTCTATGTATGAAACTTACAATGTCTAAGGACATTTTCTATTTTCTTTCAATCAATGTATTTGCATTCTTCTCACTTGGGAAAGAAGCATTAATGGTAGGCATCTAGTATTCATTTCTTAAAATGATGTAATCCTCCTACCCACTTAATGATAATAACACATTTCCTCAAATCTCTTGTTTCGTTCAATACAACAAAGATTTGCCCACCAAGTCGCTTTATAAGTTTTAATGTCGAAGGGATGTACAAAGACTAAACAACATGTCTTGCTCATATGCATAACATCCATCTCAACTTCACATTAACTTTCCTATATGGCCTTAAGGTATTTTAAGCCTTTCGCTGCCCAAAGGATCAAGATGGAGTGGGTCGCAACCCTCTGTCAGCAGTCAAATTATACAATTGCTAATATTCTTGGTGAAGTAACTACACACAATGAGGCTATGCATCTACCATACGCCTTAGGTTGTAAAAAATATTTTTACGCAAGTGAAAATAAAAAGAGAAGAATCACACATGGCAAAATTCAAGCCCTAGTGGCTTTAATGTAGATTATTGACTAGTTTAACTAGTCTAAACATGCTTTAGCCTTAATGATCCAACAAAACAAAATATTGTCTTAGGCCGTAGCCTACATCACACATACCACATGTTAATTGTTTCATCAGGCATGAAGCCTGGAAAGGAACACAGACAAATTGTTTTTAACAGGGTACATACCACCCTGGGGATCAAATTCCAACCACATGGTTGCCTCATCAAACCTTGGAATGAGTGGGATCACCAACACAGGGAGGAACCTTGGGTGTGAGTCTTCTTGGATGGAGACAGGCTGGACTTTCCTTGGCTTCTTGGCGGCGGGTCCTCAATTGAGGCCGGGTCCTTTGTCACATCTACAAGGAAAGGGAACTCTAAAGCGCTTAAATGATTACCGCATCATCATACTCTTTTCATGAGTTGCCACAGTAGTAAGGAATTTTATCCAAGACCACCGGTTCCCAGTCTTGGCTATCTCCTCCAAAGTGGTACACTTGCCATGGAAAATGGCAAGATTCACCACATTCCCAATGGCAATCCCACATCATCGCTATGGTAAAGTTCCATAGCAACATAGGGATCACCTTGGTTACTGTGTCCACCCCGTCCTTCTTCACATTTTCGAGACGAAGGTTTAACCCATCCACCTTTCTCGGAGCTTGATCTCTTGGTCCCAAGAACTTCACCCTCTCTTGTTCAAGGCCTCCACACTTGGATGAAAGAACGGATATCTGCTCCTTATTGCTATCGACCTTTGAGCCTTTCATTCTCGCCTCGAGATCTTGCACCAAGGGTTCTTGTCAAAATCCTCCAATGCATCCTCACACTTCTTCTCCGTGTCGCATACTTGATCCCTAGCCTTCTCCCTCCTCAGCATAACATCCATTTCTTCTCGAGCTTTGGTGACAGCACGGAGCAATTCCCTTGTCCTAGCATTGATTTGGTTGTCTAGCATGCACTGGCGGATATAGCTTTTGTCATGAAGGTCGCAGAGCCTTTCTATGGACATGTTATCCATCACCCCCTTCCACTTGGGTGGGATTACATGGCTCACAAGTTGGTGACAAGCTAGGGAAGAAGGAAGTTCTTTCGTATCAGGAAGTCCTGCAACATAGGTAAATTTGTTAATATATTATTACTGGTACTTATTTTTTGTTCACATGCAAGAAACATTACCATGGATGTCATCACCACTGGGCCCTTCGATAACTGGAAATTCCACAGTTTTACCCTAGGCACTCTTTTTCCGGGTGGTTCGAGAGGGAGGAGTAGGTAGGATGAGCTTCCTTTTCGAAGCAGACTTCACAGCTTTAGCACTACCACCTTTCCTTCTTCGGACCCTCTCACCTATGCCGGAGGGTCCTACGATGGCTAATTGTCCTTCTGAGACCGGTTCATCAGAATCAGCAACATTCTCCACAAGTTGATCTTCCACATCTATGAGTTCTTTAGACGGAGGAGCAGACGACACAGGCTCGCTAGGTGGGCTTCGACATCATTGTTATTTATGGACACCGACGCGGAGCCCACGCCGTAGCTTGTCTCTTAGGGATTCTTTGGAAGGAAGCTTACTTCCTTTGCACCGCCACCACCACATGTTGGGAATTAAGGTAATCTCATCGATTACGCCGAAGCACAAACTCGATTACGCGAAGCTTAAGTTGAAGAGATTAGAAGAAGAAGCGTCTTGCCGAGTTATACTTGAATGATAAAGCGAGACAGTGTGTTCTTCTGCGAAAGTGGGAACCACGTGGGAGATAAGCTCGGTTTAGAGTAAAAGTCGGCGCCGTATGTATAGGTTGGCGCCGTATTATCGAGCTTACTCGGAATAAACACGATGATTAACAAAACAATATGATTAGTTGCATGCTTGTCTAGTTGCATGCTTAGTCTAGTGTAGTAGTAGAAGCGTAAATTGTCAACGCTCATTAGGGTTTCTTGCCTATATAAGAAACCATATTAGCTTGTAATAGATAAGCTTTTCTTAAGTTTCTCAAGTCTTGTATTCTATTCGAAACATAGAGTTTCTATAATCAAAGATCCATAGAGGATCAAAAGTGTTCTTAGTTAATATAACTTGTATTCATTTTCCGCTACAATATCAAGTTGTAGAGATCTTCTATTAGTTTGCTTGTGATTACATTGGCAACACTAACGATCTCCGAGTGCTTAAGATCTATCAAGGTCTTTGTTTCTGCCGAAGCACAAACTTACTTCATTGTGGGTTTTAGAAGAATCAATGTCAACCAATAAAAAGTTTGTAATAAAGCAACAAGGTTGCACACTAACAAGGGAGGAGCTTAAAGCATTCCTCGCCGATTACCCAATTCCAAAGGAACATAAAATCATGCTACCTAGTAAAATCAAGGGATATTTGATGCCTCTGAAAATTATGTAGGCCTGTATACCCATGCATTCACCACCTCCAATCTTAGGATACCCTTGCACCCTATGATTTTAGAATTCCTCTGGTATTATGAAGTACACATTTCTAGGTTCAACCCTTTTGGCCTAGCCAAGCTTACGACATTCATCGTGATGTGCAAAGCTTATGGGTTCGAACCATCCTTGACTGTGCTTAGGGGTTTTCTGAATCTATACCCGGGCGGAGATTGGTTGACTTTGGCAAAGAGGGTGAAAGGATGTCCCATTCGATAGATAGACCTTTTACGAACATAAGAAACTGAAAGGCAAATTCTTTTATATCCGAACACCATTATTCCTCCCAAGATACTGCATTGTTAAACCCGAATTTCAATATGATGAAAAAGGTTCAACGATCCATTACCCTATCTTGTCGAAGAAACCCTTTATATCGCTTTGGCTCGTCATCTAGTGATTGCAAACATTCCCCGAGCCAATTCTTTTCATGGCTGGCATTGCCGAAAGATGGGAGGGGTCTCCGTTGGTACCTGAGATTATTTGTGATGGAGAAAGTATGTACTTTTTTGATTAAAATAAAGAATAAAAACTTATCTTTCTGATATTTATCTTATTTTATTTTTTGTGCAGAGATGTCGTTCAGGAACTTTGTGGTGTTAGAAACAAAGACCTTGATAGATCTTAAGCACTCGGAGATCGTTAGTGTTGCCAATGTAATCACAAGCAAACTAATAGAAGATCTCTACAACTTGATATTGTAGCGGAAAATGAATACAAGTTATATTAACTAAGAACACTTTTGATCCTCTATGGATCTTTGATTATAGAAACTCTATGTTTCGAATAGAATACAAGACTTGAGAAACTTAAGAAAAGCTTATCTATTACAAGCTAATATGGTTTCTTATATAGGCAAGAAACCCTAATGAGCGTTGACAATTTACGCTTCTACTACTACACTAGACTAAGCATGCAACTAGACAAGCATGCAACTAATCATATTGTTTTGTTAATCATCGTGTTTATTCCGAGTAAGCTCGCATAATCTGGCGCCAACCTATACATACGGCACCGACTTTTACTCTAAACCGAGCTTATCTCTCCACGTGGTTCCCACTTTCGTGACAACACACCTGTCTGCTTTATCACTTCTGGCAAGTATAACTTCGGCAAGATCGAAGGCGGTCTCTTCAACTTAAGCTTCGGCGAATCGAGAGGTTGTGCTTCGCGAATCGATGAGATTACCTTAATTCCCAACAAAGTATTTGAAAACAAGATGCGAAGAAATACTTTACCTTGTTTGATCGAAAGCTTGATCGGAAGTGGTTTTAGTAGGTGAAAAAGCTTGGGCGAGAGATAAAACTTTGTTAGGGTTTTTACTGTTTTTACATTTTATATACCCTACAAACGTTAAATCTCAGCCCTACACGTGTCCGGACTTATCCCTTTACTACCGGATTTCAAACCATTTTTAAATTTTGGAATGATGTTTACTTTTACCAAGGAAAAGGGAGTAGTTCGGATAATTAGTTGCATTACTTATGGTCAATATGAGCAAGACTTTTCATCTTCGCTTCGTTTTTGTGACGAAGGGAAGTTTCATTCTTATTTACGAGTCGTAAGCAATATTTCTTGTTCGTACATATCACTTTCGATTGGGGGCTTGATTACGTACCCTCCGATCGGTCGAAGGACCCCCCTTCGACCTCGGTTGAAATTACATTACGAAGACCCAAGTCTTTCTTCATAAGTCATTGGTAGCGTAAAACCATTCATCATTGACATGGTTACCGGTTGGGAATCCGCCACCAAGGCCTATGCCCTTCGGTGTCTTCCTGAAGATGCCAAGACAAATAAGAACCTTGACTTGGTCTTCCCCACGTTCCCACTATGTCCTTAGCTTCCCGCCAAGTCCGAGATAGTGGGGATGAAGCCCCAATGTTACCACAAATCGGGGGCGCCCCATGATCTCCTAAACGTGTGCTAACACTCTCCAAGCTATTTTCATCACCTATAAATAGGTTGGACGAGTCATTTCAATGGTATGTTCACTCAACACAAGATTTCACATACATCATATTACTTACAACTCATATCACATACTTACTCACGCCGGAGGTGATTCGCGAGGCCTAACCCCTCGCAATCACTTAACGAAGTGTCTACTATTTCTTATTGCGGATTGACTACAAGTTTGGCGCAAGCATATCACCCTCATATCCTTCGATCACCATCGAAGGCACGGTCATCTGAATTATTGTACAATCACTTGTTAATATGACAAATAGATTACTAAAAAGCAGATTTGACTAAACAATAAGCACTAAGCAATAAGCTATACTGATGAGACATATTTTTGGATTTTTTTTGAATTTATATGAAAACTTAAACTAATGACTTTAAAACTAATAAGCATTTTAAAGCTATAAATGAGGTTTTACCTTGATCCTAGCTCAAACAATGATCAAATAAGCTTGAGGAGCTACTCTACAAGCTCCAACTTATCAGATTATAAGCTGGTAAGACCCTATAAGCCCTTCCATTTATGGCTTATCCTCCAAACAGCTTATTTGTTCTTATTTTCAAATTATTTAACCAAAATTTGCAACCACATATTCAAACAGCTCAAATAAGCTATAAGAAGCTTATTTGAGTGATTGAGATGATATGAGCAGCTTATGAGAGCTTATTTAACCATATGCAAACATTTAAAAAGCTTAAAAAGTAAATTGACAAATATTTAAGAGAAGCTTAATTTTATTGAAATTTTAAAAGAGTTACAACTAAAAGGTAAATACAGAATTTAAAAGACACTTAAGTAAATTACAATAAGCAGTAAATAAGCTAAAAACTACACACAAATTCAGACATAAAAACTACACTAAGGACTGATAAAAAAACTGATTCATATGTGTGTGAGGAGCAACCCTTTTATAGGGGTCTTGGGATGCTTCTAGGTCTTCAGAGGTGCTTTGGATCTTCTAATCTCCACCATTTGATCAATTCCAATCATTAGCTAACCTTTGGATCATGTGCAAGTGTTTCCACCAATCAAATTCGTTGGGACTGCCAAGGTGTACACTGAGGCGTCAGACGTGTCAGGTTCTAGAAAGGGTTAATTTCATTAAGTGTGGGTTAATTGGGTGCGTGTGAAGATACAGGGTAAAGGGAAGGGAAGGGAAGATGAACAGTAGAAAAGGGCACGTTTTTATTTTTAACTGGGATGGGTTAATTGGTCTTGGACTGGGTTTGGCGGACTGGGTCAGGTTTAGTTAAAGGTTGGGATGGGTAGTTTCAATGCTGGACTGGGTCAGGTTTATTTGGACTAGGTTTAGAAAGGGTATTGGTAGGTTAGTTTAGGAATTAATTTGAAGTTAGTTTAGGACTAACTTTGCAAAGTTAAGGACTAATGGTGAAATGTTTTAAGGACTAGGATTTTGTCATTTTGGGATTAGGCTTGATTAAAATTAAGAATTCATTCCCCGGCTCGGCTTTTCACGCTCTTTCCAATCCGTGCTCATTTTTGTCCGTTTGTCTCTCATTTTGTCCTTTTCTAGTATCAGTTACTGCATATGTACAAACACAAAACAAACACATATTTGGCATTTCGATACTTTTTTGTCTTTTGAGTCGATTTTGATAAATAAAGGTATGTGAAAACACACATACCAACCATTAAATAATGTTGGTTGGACATTACGTCCCAGCGAGTTATGCATCGATGGATAGGTAGGTTGGTTAAATTGTCACAACCAACAAAATCAATTAATACATAAGATTTATAATATAAAAGATCAAAGTGGTTACTTACCAATATATGAGAGCTACAATAATTGCTCAAGAACTCTTTCATTGGTGTATGCAAATGCAATATCGAATGAGTGGCATTTATAAGATGCAATTAGGGTTTCTATCATATTTATATTTAGAATATATATGGTTCTGAAAAATATATTATACAAAGTTAGTACTTATCACGATTTATTTTTAGGCAAATATCTTGTTTGAATTTTTACCACGAAAGTTTGTCGAATCTAATTTTTAGCATAAAAGTTTTATAAATTACCCTACTTATTTAAAGTTTTTTTCTTGCGATTTCTACACATCTATGTTTTAGAGCTTTTAAAAACTTCAAACCTAACCCTATTTTTCTCACTTAAAAACTCGGTGGACCAATGAGAAAGCTCGATTTCAAAACCGAGCCCTCTCATTGATTAATAATAAAGTGAGTTCTCTTATAAAAGATTTGGATTATTAATTGATAACAAAAATTTAAAAGTTGTTTACCTTGTTATTTTCTCGAGAGCGTTGGACCCAATTAGAAAAACAAATATTAATAATCCAAGTACTTTCAACTTTAAGCCCAAAAGAAAATTCCAGAGCCCAAATTTCATAAAACCGAAAATAAGTGGCTATACAACGGTTCTTGACGTGGCACATTCTCAAGATCATTTCATTTTTAAACATGCTCTCATTTTTCGGTTTCATTTATTTTAATAGTCATGAATTCAATATCGGTCGTAATCTTCCTTGTCCGAACAGTAGCTCGAGACCGTACGGACATCTTTGCGGTTGACCGGAAGACGGAATAGGATTGCGGCGGTGGTGAAGCTTCTGAAGTTGTTTTTGTTCGGGTGATCCGGAGATTACGTGTGATTGTTGTTGGAACTATTGGTATGTTTTGTTAATGTGACTAAGAGGGTGTTTGTTTAAGGTTATTATTCGTGGGCTTTCGAGCTTATTTGATTTTGGCTTATGTTTCATAAGTCTAAGTATTTTTCGGCTTGTTTCGAGACTTATCTATTATTATCTCTAATAAAATAAGCTTTTGTACAAGCCCTATTAAGCACATTGTATTAAAAATTGGTTTAATGCCATACCTTATTTAGCTTCAAAGTACAATTTTTTTATGCAGGAGGTTTTCAACTAAAACATTAATACACGGTTTTATTATTTGTAACATTTCTCCAATCAGTTTCAATCCGCCCTTTCTGTTTTATTTTTGGATAGTCAAAATCTTAATTCAATCCCATTCAATGTATTCAATAATCAAAACACGCTCCTTCACACGCTCCCTTCCAATAACGCCTTTCAAAATCCACTCCTTTTGTTTTGAATCGGTGATTCAATCAGTTGCCAATTAACTAATCTATTTTTGTAAAGCATTAACCAACATTCATTCAGTTTCAATTGTAATCAATATAAAAACACCATTATCAAACACCGATTCAAAACATCGATTCAAATACTTTTTGTCAAAACGTTTTTGAATGAAAACATATTATTTGTTGTGTTGTAGCAAAACCCTAAAAACAATTGGGGAATTCCTAAAATTATAGTGTTTGATTTTGCAGGTTGAACAAAGTTATCTCCTTTCTGCCAAGTACGAAGGCAAACATTACTCGGAGAAGCTCATGAACTTGGATTCATGGAAGGTATGTCATTTGACCTGTGTAATATTCAAGATTAGGGTTTGATTGTGTTTGTGGTTTTATGAATTGGGTACTTGAAGTTTGGCCTTATATTCATTTGGTTATAGTCTAATTGGTATAATTTTTGACTTCTAAGATTTTTATGTCTTACAAGAAATTGATGATTGATCTTTGTTCTTAGGTTTTTTATGTCTGTTACAAGAAATTGACAAATGAGCACGAAATTTTGTTTATTTTATGAAATTAATTAATATATGATTGGGTTATATCAAAAAATTGACTAATGTATGTTGGTGATTTGATGAGAAGAAACAATTAAAATAATAAAGATGTGATGATATTGAAACAACTCAAGGGTCTTATTTAATGGAACCATGTATACCGAGCTATTGCTGTAACCGTGTATACCGAGCTAAAAGTGGTATAACACCGTTATGTTATTGATTTGCAGGCAGCTCTTGAGGAAGGTATTGTTGTGGGTGGTGGATGCACTCTGTTGAGGCTTACCACTAAAGTTGATGCTATCAACGAGACCCTTGCTAATGATGACGAAAAGGTATCTTTATTTGATAAATTTTGTGGAAATCTTGACATTCTTTTATCATTTGAATAAGTGGGCATGACGCTTGATAAAATTTATTCAAGCAACGTTGGCATGACACTTGAAATTTTTGCGGTTGGAGCCGATATTGTTAAGAGTAATCCTCTTAAGTTGATTGCCAAAGGGTATGCTCTATTGCTTCTTTAACACGAAAAGAAATCTTCCAAACACTTTTCCAAACACAGATACAACGAGCTTTATGACCAAAGATTGCTTTTAAGCACTTCTTCCAAACACACCTTAAACTAATTTGGCACACAAGCTCTTGAATAAGCCTATCCTAAAATAATAAGCTAAAAGGACCTAAGGGTGATTAAATTAAGCTACTGGTGCTACTAAATTCTTCTTAATATCTGATTAAGCTACAAAGAAACACAAATAAGCACTAAGAGTCTGTTGTGAGAACAACAACTATGGGGCAGTTTTAAGGTGAATTTTAAGCTACCACATAAGCTCTAATTCCCATAACAAGCTAAAACACATCAACATTGATGACCAAAGAGCTTGAAAAGCCAAAATTCCAAGGCTAAAGAGCTTTTTATTAGCTTATTAAAGATCTGATAATGAGGGTGCTTAAGCACTTTTTCTGGTATTTTTTTTTAATATATCTTACGTGGATTTTGATATTTTTGATTCATCATATGGAGTTATTAATGTGTAAATAGCTACCCTCACCATTTTAATCCATTGTCCCGATAGACACTTTAAAGACTTATAAGAATGGTAATTGATGACAAGAGTATTAGACAAGTGAAGAATTCAATTATGTCGAACATATTTCCTAAAATATTTGTCTTTTTTTATGGCCAAGCATCCTAATACAGTTTACTTCTCTGATAGGTATCACTCAAGAAAACCCTACTCAACAAGCTTTTAAAGTCTACTGAGGAAGAAAGGGAGCTACAGGAGAAGTAAGTGCTTTTTCTTATCTTACCAAGTTATTCCTTTCTGATATACATATCTATAGATGTGATTGAGTTAGAAGTAAAAATCATCATGCTTAAAAAGGTACTATACTTTTCTTCTGTACTTGATATATTCATTCATTTATAACCAGAAAAATATGTAGTAGATTAATTGTTGGAAGATTACAAACATTTTATTTGGTGATGAAACGGGTCAAACGGGTTAATGTTGTACTAAATGAATTTTAGTTGGGGAATAATTAACTACAATTTAAATTGGATAACATTAAATCCAAACAGCCCTTTTGAATAAGTTAACATTAAATCTCAGCTTATAAATGATGAAATATTGTGTTGGTGTTTAACCCAACGCACCAAATAAGCATTTCCTATCTGCTGGCCTGTTTTTTGTTTTCACTTTTCAGGAGGTTCGTTGTCAAATTGTGTTAATAATCTTGCCATATGGGATTAATGTGTTGATGCAATAAATGAGCTTGGATTATGAGCATGAACTTCGGCGTAGGGTAATGTATCCTCATTTTTGTAAGTCGCAAGAAGAGTCGAGCCGGCGAGAACATGTACAAGCGGTAATAGTGACCGTGGCGGCAATTTTCAATCCATCAAATTAATACCTAATAGATAAAAAAGACGGTGCAGTCGAAACGGGTGAAACTTGAAAGTCACTTCAATTCTATATTCAGTTTTTGAAGTATTCAACCTTTGAAATTACAATATGATTTATGTTAATATTGTTTCTTAATCAAAATTGATGAACTGCTATATCTGTACCAAAGGTAAAAATGGCCCGTTTGACTATATGAATTTCTGCTTATTTAAAAATTCTGTCTTTATAGATTACTAAAGTTCATGCTTTAAATATGCTATCCTCTTGATGATTATCGGAGCTTCAGCGCTAAAAAGTATGAAAACAACGTATTTTTTTCAGGGTTGAAATGGAGGCCAACATGGGTGCGTTTGATTGCTGAAATAGGGGTTGAAGTATGTGTGGTTGGGGGCTGAAATGGGTGGGTTTCGGTGATGAAACAGGATAGAAACGGATGTTTTTGGGGACTAAATTGGGCCAGTGCGACGGGTGCATTTGGGGCCTGAAATGGGTGGATTTGCAGTCATGAAATGGGGCTTTGGCCGATGTGTTTGGGTGAAGTATGGGCTTAACCGGGGCTTAAACTATTATGGTTCACGTTGACCCAAAACACTCTTTGTCTTACATTTTCAACTTACAAATATAAACATGATTTCAAATAACTATTTATTCTTTATTGAATACAAATATACTTACATAGACTTTGGACACATTTAACCGATTAGAGATAAAACATATCCCATGTGACATATTCATAATTGAATGAGTCAAAACCACCACCTCTTACTCCATGTTTAAAGTATGTTTTCTCTACTGATTCACTTTTGTTTACTATGATTTCATATCAACATTGCCCATCTTTTGTTAACTAAATTGTCATCTGAGCATAATTATTCACTATGTTAGTTACTACACGTAATTGCATCTGAAATGGAGTTTAAAATGTCATCTGGCCATAGTTATTCACTATGTTAGTTACTACAAGCCTAACTTGAAATGGACATGACGGAGGTTGTGAAAGGGATGCTTGGTGTATATAATGATGATGGAGGGTCGAGCCCCCCAACTGGTAAGTTCTATGCTAATACTCGAATGATTGATATCAGTGAAGTTGGTAAAATGGAAGGGATGGTAAATTGAAATAAAATGTCTTTTATTCAAGTTACGCTAGGTCGGGTTGATCAACCAACAATTTTCTTTTAAATGTATAAATAAAATTTAGAAAAAAGTAGTTAGTGAAGTCAAAATTTGTTGGTTTGTCAGGATTTGTTGGCTTTTGTAACCTCAAATTTCATCAAACATGTGTGTATACATGATAGTAAATGGTATCTTTAACCTCAACTTTGTATGTGGATACATATATAGTCGTCTAAGAAGCAACATTAACCTTTTGAATATTGCAGGATGATCTGAATGTCAGCTTCAAGACCTTTCTTCTATATTTGACGGGTCTCCAAGAACGAAGACTCGAGAACAAGATGACTTAATTTCTACTCGAGAACAAGATGACTCGAGAACAAGTAATTTTTGAATGTTAGTTTTCTTTTGTCAATTAATAACCTTCTTGACAATAAAGTGATTTCTCTTATGGTTGGGTTTGGAGTCACCGTAGATACAGAAAGTTGTTGTATGTGTACGGAAAATGTGAATGGATTGAATGTGTGATGCAGGTGTATGTGTACGTAAACTGAAGCATAGTGCCACTTTATGCTTAGTTATATGATGTTGGGATTAATTATATCGAGTTGTTTTATGCAGACTTTTATAGCCACTTAATGAAATAATTAGTGCTCAAGTTGGTGTTGTTTGGTGAAGCATAATTTTGTGATGTTTGTAGTGTTCTTTTTTTTAGTTATAGGAGTCGATCTACGGTGACAATGCATTGCCCAGTTTTGTACTTGATTACTAAGAACATTATGTAAATTCTTTGAGGAAATGGGTTTAGGATTTGTCACATGTACAAGTATTTTTGTAATGTAATTATCAAATTTATAAAGGAATAATGTATATAGAAAAGTATGTAACTTTTAGGTAGTATTTTTATATCAAATTTATGAGGATAATGTATTTCATAAATATTGTTTCATATTTTGCTTGAATTAATTCATCTCTAAAGAAATTACCTAAACTTATATGTTTCTTTTGACTTATTTGATTCATCTATTTTCATATATTCATCTTAAAACTAAAATTGTACTGGATGACAAATGCTTAAAATGGTAGTACTAACTTTCGTCAAGTACTATATACTTAATTAGATTGATTAGACAAAATGAAAAATATATTTGAAAATAAGATAAATTTACAAACATGTGCATTAGAACTACATTTACATGAAATTTTTAGTTTAGTAGTTTGAAGTGGATTCATAAAACCATGTATAGTTGGTGTGGAAGTTGTGGCCAGCTTTATATCATCATTTAAGAGGTGTTTGGGTAAGCTAATTTTTAGGTGTTCACGGAATGAACATTGATTATTAAATTGATTAGCGCTCATACACGTCATTTGCTATTTATGACCATCAAATTTGGAGACGGCAATGCATGGACGTTTATTAAATTAATTGTTACAAACTCAATTGATTATCGAATAATTCATGTATTATCTCATTATTTCTTTCATATATTAATGGAACATGTCTACGTTTGTTTTCTTATTATCTCAATTTCATATTTCTTTCATATATCTCAGGTGTTCCAAACCACAGGCTTGCTTTAAAAGTCGGCCGATTATGTGCCGATTATGTTGTTAAGAAACATAGACCAATCAAATGGTTTATGTAATGGTACAAGACTTCAAGTACTTAAATTAACAAGAACCTCTATTCTTACTCCTACAATGATGCTCATGTTCGCATGGTCATTATTTCAACAATCTCGAATCCTCTTTTCAACATGTTCAAGGTGAAACCTCTCGTGACCTCTGGCTCTCCTTGAACGGGCTTATGCTCCGCATAACTCATCTAGGAATACACACTCAAAACCCGCTTGCTAAAAATAGAGATGAAGTCGATGAAACATCTGCTGCCTATCTAACCCGTGCCCAAGAATATGCCACGGCTCTAGCGAACATTGGAGAACCATTTAAGGACAAGGATGTCACCATGTTGGTACTCTCGGCCTCGTGAGGAATATGATGGCCTCAAGCTAATCTCCGGCTCGCTCTCCGCCAATCACTTTTAATGAATTACATGGCCTTCTAGTGACCATGAATTCATGATCAACAAGAAGCCACCAAACCAGCTGCGAAGCTTACTCGGTACGCTTCACGACTGCGGTGCGCTTCTCCCCACGGCAGCTCTGCGCCTCTTCCTCACCACAACCCCGCCTCACCACGTTGCAAAGACAAGCGCACTCCTGGGTACCAACTCACCCGTAATTAATCAAGCCAATCGGCAACCACAAGCCTATTTCTCCAACCGCTCCCAAAACAATTCTCGCAACAACCGGCGTGGAAATTACCGTGGCAACTCTCGTGGTGCTAACACGGGTCGTGATGAGTACCGTGGATCCAACAATCAAAACCGAAATTCTCGGTTTGCTTGGGCATCCACCCAAAACACCGTTCTGATCATCAGAATCGTTGTGGTATAGGACACATTCACGCTCAATGTCCAACTCGGTCCACATCAGCCGGGAGTCTTCTCGGGCTAACTATGCTGCTTTCTTGGCCCGGATCCACATCAGCTCACTTTGGAAACCGGACACGGGTGCGAATGGCCATGCGACTCGATCTTGCAAGTTTAGATAACTCGAAGCCTACTTGGTAACAATTCACTTCATGTTGGCGATGGTAATCCTCTTCCTATCTCGTCCTATTGGCTCATCAAAATTTTATTCTCTAACAAAACCTTTAGTTTAAATAATATTCTTCACGTACTCCAACTCAAACAAAATCTCTTATCGGTCCAACAATTTTGTTCGAGATAATAACGTGTTTTTGAATTTCACTCTTCTTTCTTCGTTGTGAAGGGCGAGTCTACACATACCATCCTACTCACGGGCCCAAGTGACAACGGTCTCTACTCGCTATATCTTCCGAAATTAAAGTCCCTACCACATGTCTCCTTCACAGTCAAAAGCTCCTTCAACAATTTGGCATCAACGACTCGGACATCCCATGCACGAGTTTTTCATTCTATTTTGTCTAGCAATAATTTACCGCTTTCAAATAAATTGTCTTCTTGAAGGTGTTCTTCTTGTCAAATGGGAAATCCTCCAAATTGTCTTTGAAACCTTCCAATTTTCGTAGTCATAATATTTTGGATTTAGTTTATTGCGATGTTTGGGGTCCCGCTCCTTCATTTCTTTCTTGGTTGTAGATTCTTTTTACTTTGTGTGGACCACCACTCGAGATATATGTGGTTTTACCCTTTAAAACATAAATCGATGTTTTCTACCTTCCAATTGTTTGTTAAAATGGTCGAAAGACAATTCAACACTAAACTCAAACGGGTTCAATCGATTGGGGGTGAATTTGTACTCTTGCACCTTTTCTTTCTTCACTGGCATCATTCACCAACGCCGCGCCCACACGAGTGAACAAAATGGCATTGTTGAGCGCCGACATAGACACGTTGTTGAAACCGGTTTAACCCTTCTTGCTCACTCTCACACCCCAACGTTTTTGGATTTTGCATTTGAAACAAATAGCTTACCTAATCAATCGCATGCCCTCAAGAACCAACTCAAACAAATCTCCTTTTGAATTCCTATTTCACCGACCACCGATTACTCTTTCCTTCGAGTTTTGGGTGTGAATGCTTTCCTTACCTACGACCATATAACCCTCACAAAATGGATTTTCGGTCCACCACTTGTGTCTTTCTAGGTTACTGATTTGATCCATCATGGATATCGCCTAGACCTACAAACCGACCAGATCTACATTGCTCGTCACGTGCGATTTAACGAGCACCTCTTTCCTTTCAGCCCACCGACACAACCACCTTACCCTTACCGGAAGACTCCTCACCATATTACTCTTCCTATCCTACTCCACCTCCACCAAACCATGAACCCACCTTGTCCTACATCCCATCACCGAACTCACAACCAGCCCAGCCCGAACCTCGTCCGAAGAACCGCTCGTCCCTATCACCGACCCTCTTCCCGACCCGAACCCATGCTCCTCGGGTGACCATGTCCACACTTCCAGGTCCTCGGCTGCCTCCCACCCTCGGCTCGCACTAATCCACCACCTCGTACTCGTCCACCCAATCTCCGACAAAATCCCAAACCTACCATTCGCTATAATCCTTCCGCTTATCATGTCTCTATCGATCCTCCTAATTACATTGAGCCATCTTCCTTCACTGTTGCCAACAAATCTCTGAATGGCGCCAAGCCATGGTCAAGAGTTTGATGCTCTTGTCCAAACGGAACATGGTCACTTGTACCTCGTGCTAAAAATACTAATGTTATTGATTCTAAGTGGGTTTACAAGATTAAAAGGGATGCAACGGTAATGTTACACGCTATAAAGCGAGGCCCGGTTGCTAAGGGCTTTAACCAAAAGCCCGGTATTGATTATCAAGAAACTTTCACCCGTTGTGAAAGCAACAACAATACGGGTTTTGCTATCTCTTGTCAGAACGAATCAATGGTCGCCGCCAACTAGATGTTCAAAATGCTTTTCTTCACGGCGAATTAAAGGAAATCGTTTATTTACGCCAACCACTGCTTTATTGATGCATCCAAGGGCGATCATGTACGCTTCGCATAAGTCCCTCTACGGACTCAAACAGCACCTCGCGCATGGTTTGAGCGCCTCGATAACACTTTGCATCATTTGGGTTTCACTGGCTCCAAAACGGATCCTCACTCTTTATTCTTAACAATGGTGGAACTTTGGTATATGTTTTAGTCTATGTCGATGACATTATTGTTACAGCAACAACACCAATGCTATTAATGATGTCATTGCAAACTTGGGCACCTCCTTTGCGGTCAAAGACACAGGGGACTGCACTATTTTCGGGTATTGAAGTTATTCGTCATGGCAGCCACTTAATTCTTTCTCAAGAAAATATTTTTCCGACCGATTCGGAAGGCGGGTTTGTCGATTACAAAGCGCTTCCTCTCTATGAGTCCTCTCGATTCTCACTAGCAATGACATCCAACTCTTGCCGACCCAACCAAGTATCGTCAAATAGTGGGGCTCTTCAAGATGCTTCCTTATCGAGACCGACATCACTTTTGCCGTCAACAAAGTATGTCAAGATATGCACACCCCACCGAAAAACATTGGTCGGTCGTTAAGCGGATATTACGCTATCGAAAGGTACTTCTCACTTTGGCCTTTTTATTCGTCATGGCTCGGGTTCCACCCTACATGCCTTTATTGAAGTCAACCGGAACTCAACTTTGCGGCCTTTTCTCGATCTTGATTGGTGGGTGTCCCGATGATCGCCGCTCCACGGGAGGGTTTGCTATATACTTGGGATCGAACCTCATCTCATGGAATGCTAGGAAGCAACGCACAGATATCTCGCTCTCATCGAGTCTGAATATAAAGCCATGGTCGACAATTGTTCTTTGAATTAACATGGCTAGAGGCCCTTTTACAGAACTTGGAATTGTCTCAACTGTCACTCCTACGCTTTGGTGTGACAACTTAGGTGCCACGTGCTTGTCTGCTAATCCTGCTTTTCCATGCTCGGACAAAGCATGTTGAGTGTGATTATCATTTCGTTCGTGAGAAGGTTTCTAAAGGACAACTACAAGTCAAATTCATTTCAACGCATGACCAGCCTAGCCGATGTGTTCACTAAGCCTCTACCTACTCAACGATTTCTAATGCTTCGGTCCAAGTTGCAGGTCGTTCCCCGCCTCAACTTGCGGGGGATGATAGACCGCATATCATTAACGGAACCAACTTCGGAAAAAAAGGTGATTATTCCAAGGTTGAGGATTACTCCGTCAGATAAGCGTTTGCCTCTTAAGATTGTCAGGAAACAATATTCGATATCAGTATCTTTTGGCATGACAATCAACAAAAGCCAAGGGAAATCGCTTTCTAAAGTTGGTTTGTACTTGCCCCGTCCTGTGTTCACACATGGACAACTGTACGTTGCCGCATCAAGAGTAAAAAGTAGGCGGGGTTTGAAGGTTGTCGTTTGTGATCAGGATGGTAATCTCTCCAAAACCACAACAAATGTCGTGTATAAAGAAGTACTTGAAGGTCTTTGAACAAGGTTCATGTTGTATCATGTATGTATCATTGGTGTAATCACGTTATATTATACTATGGTTCATTATTTTTAATGTTACAAGGTTTGTTAGCAACTCAATTGATCATTAAAATCACACATCATTTTATGTTCGAGTCAATCTATTTTAGATTGGCAACGCGATGGTTGTAAATTGATTATGACTCACACATATTTTAAATTTAACAAATTTACGTTATTACTTTTATTATCATCTCATTTATCTATTTCTTTAAAACATAACCTGGTGTCAACGGGTCTCTAAGCTAGTGGGCTTATACAAGCTTAATATGATTAAGCTTGTATTAACGGGTAAGCCCATAAGTCTCCAAACAAGCTGAATAATATTTGGACTTGTGAAATATAAGCCGAAATCGAATAAGCTTAAAAGCCCACAAATAACCTTAAACATGGTGTTTGTCTAATTACTTTATCAAGTGGGTTTATTACCTTGTGTATATCTAAAAAACTCGTAAGCTCGCTTTTTTTGCTTATCAAGTTAAGCTTATGACCTTAGACATAAACTCATAAGGAAAAAAAGAAAGTGGACTTACGAGCTTTTCAAATTTTAGCTTATTTGAGTTTGAATGTTTTTTTTTTTCATTTGTGGTTGGTTTTTGATATTTGTAGCTGGAGTTATGCCGTTTGTGGTTGCTGGAATCGAATTTAGCAAGAGAATTGTAAGTTCATTAAGTCAATAAGGTGTTTGGTACGACTAGGTGTATAAATGAGTCATGAGCCAAGTTTGAGCTTGACTTGTAGGCCGTTTAAATAAACGAGCCAGAGGTTGAGATTCTGAGCTCCATACATATAGCTCGATTAGGCTCATGAGCCTAAATAATTTTTTTTCTTTAGTATATAAATATAAAATAAGTTAAGTATGTATCTATGTATTATACGGTTAATTAAGAGGTACCAGTTATTGAGATAGCATAGCCATTTTGAAAATGTCAAAAATAATTATGCTTGAAACTCGACCCGGCTTGTCTACAACATAAAATTTAGGGGGTGTTCGGGTAAGCTGATTTGAGCAGTTTGACAATTATTGAAATTTTAGGAAAGATATTAAGATCATTTAAGGTCTTTGGGTAAAGCTTAATATCATAGGGATTATATTCTTTTGGGGAAAGAGTAAGCTATTAAGCATAGCCTTAGCCCTTAGATATAAGCATACCCAAACACTCCCTTAGATATGAGCAATTTAAGAGAGTGTTTCAGAATACTGATTAAATGTGTATTACAGATAAGTGGTTTGAGTTAAGCTCGCATACGTGTGTCCTGTTTATTTTTGAAGTATTTGAGCTAATTTCAGAATACTGATTAAATGTCTATTACACCCCGTAACTATGGTTATTGGATTATTGGAGACTTAGCGTGGAACGAGTTCTGACTAATCAGTTTATTTTTACCCTTTAAAGTCCATGAATAAGAATAAGTGAATAACCATTGCCAAAACTGAATCCAAATAGGATATTTGGATTGTATTATATCAAAAAGCATTAACCAGTTTAATAAGCAATCCCATACACCCCTTAATCTTGGATGTGAACTTATAAAATTTTATCCATGGCAGGTGGCTCAGAAGAAATGCACTGAGTGTGGCGGTTCGGGCCTTGTTCTGATTGAAAAGGAGTATATACGCTGCCCTAATTGTGGTAATAATAAGACTGATTAGTGAATTAATAAGGGGCGTTTTGCATTTTCAACTCATACATACTTAGTGAGCTGCCGCTGATTGTGATTATCAGAGCTTTAAGTAGCTGCAACATGTCTGCATTTTGTTATAGCTATTTATATGATTTTGATAATTATATCACAGAATCAGTTTTATAACGCAATACAAAACACCCATATAGAACATTTGGATTCCATGATAGCTAATATTGTAGTATCTTGTCGATTTTGTAGGTGGATTTCTACCATGGCAATCTTGGCAAAGATTCTTTTCTGGTTAAATTCTTCCAAATTTTAGTCAAGATCTCAACCTCAAACACATTGTATGTTCTTAACATGATACCGTATGTAAATCAAGTTATCGATGTCAATATGCTGTATAAAATATGTTAGCTTATCTGCTTTTATGCGTTGCTAAAAATTCGTAGCATAGGCGATGAAATCTAGCGATATTTCACAAGCCTGGATTTATTGGAGTGATTGTATCAGATGCCAATATGCTTTTCAGTTGTCCCATTTTAACTTTTTAACCACTGTACTTTCTTTAACTCTGAGTTACTAAAAGGTGGCTTTGTGACCCGTTTGGGTCATTTTTTACCTAGTTTTTCTTATAAGACTTAGCCTTACTTAAAAATCTAACATTTTTACTCAAAAAGGTCATTAGTGCGTGTCTGATTTGTTAAGGGCATTTTGGCTAGAAAATGGCTCAAACATGACACAAAGCCGTCTTTTAACCGTAGAGATGTACAAATAAAAAGTATAATAACTACAAAACAGACGAATGCAAAAGAGCATTCACATTTTATTCTGGGAAAAAAAAAAAAAAAAAAAAGATTGTTTTTGAAGTTCTTATACAAATGGTCAGCATGTGTATTTGCAGTCTAAAACTATAAGAGCATGGGGTATCATGATGAGATACCCACTTCTCTTCATTTGGGCCCCACGTGTGCCACCTCACCTCCACATCACTCCAATACACTCACTTAAAAATACCCCCCAATCACAACTTACTCAAACCTCTTCACTTGGGTCCCACCCACCCTCACAAACACATCACAAACACAAAATAAACAAACACAAACCTGCAAAACCTTTTGTCTTTTACTGTTTCGTTGTAACGGCGAAATGGGAAGTGGTGAGAGGCCATGGTGTCGTGGTGAAGGGTGAAAAAAAGTGGTGAAGTGCCACATAGGAAGTGGCGAGAAGTGGTAAACACCACACCCCATGCTCTAACAAAGCAAGGCAATACACCACTCGGGTTTTTTTTTAATAAACAGTAAACACCACACCCCATGTTCAGTTCAGGTTAATTCTGTGGATTTGTTTCAGGTAGATATTATTGATTTTGCGATCTGCTATGTGTGAACCGAATTTAGTCTAGTACTCCAGTTTAATTCTGTTTTGATATGCAGGGACCTGGCATAAGTCATGTAACCAAAGCAATAGACCTGGCCAATTCTTTTGCAGTGCTCAAGTTGAGCTGAAAACAGAATGCAACTGTCTTTAAAACAATCAATCGAGGCATCAGTTGCCCTTTTTTAGACGCAAATAGTAGTTTCGACAGAAAGCATACGAGGAAAAGCAGAGAGGATAGAAGAATGTTTATTAGTATAGTGCATAATTCTAATTTATGTAGTCGAAAATACTAATATGTGTCACTCTTGGCACGTAATATTAACCATGGGTTATAACTTAAGTGTACATCGTTTTCACCTGCAGGTTAAACTTGATACCTTCGCTACTGTTTTTGGTTTACTATCAATCATGAAATGAAGTACTAAAATACTTTACCACAGATTGGTGTTCAAGACAAATATCTATTTGTTTGACTTTTGTGGTTGTGGTTATAAAGAAAAGCAAGAATTATATGTGTGTTGTTGTGATTATATGTACGGATATGTGTGTACTTTCGATTTTTTGGCAAAAAAACTCTAATGAATATGATGATTGGGGTTTGTGACGTGACCGGAGGTGGTGAGATGGTGGTGTATGGTGGTGGTGGGTGAAAATGAAATGAAGTCGATGATAGGTAGGTGGTGAACTGGTGATGGTTTGAAGATGAATAAGATTTATATATTAATAGAAGAAGATGAAGTTCATGGTAAAAAGACCAAAATACCCTCATGCGGGTATCACATAACTAAAGTAGTTGAGGGCCGTTAGAGCAAAGGACAAACGGTAGATAACGGTTGCATTTAAGGACAAACGGTGCATATTTTTGGGTCAAGGGACGAAGCTCGTCAGTCAACGCAAACCACAAGGACAAATGGTGTAATTTACTCGAAATTTTAAATAGAATTTTTGCATTCTATAATCTTAAGTGTCTCAAGGTATGAATTTTTTTTTTTCAGAACTTGATTACATGCACAATTTTCTGTTATAACTAATTCATAAAACTTTAACTTAAGCTAGAAATTTTTATTCAACTCTGACTTTATGACGTAATGTAATTTCATTTATAAATTTTGTAAAAACAGATCATTAAACAAGTTCAAGGGCTGCATATGTAATTTTCAAATTAACAGTGGTCAAAGTACCAAGGAATAAAAATTTTTGCTTAAAACACTTATGTCCAAATTGTGAAAATTAAAAAATCTTCAAATTTCTCACTGGTCATCTTGTTTGACCCGGTTTGACCCAAGTAAGATCCCAAACAGTAAGCAAATACTAACGTTTAGCGTAGATGAAAATGCAAATAAGGTGTTGGTTTGTGTTGTGCCAAGAAATAAAAGTAACCAACTCAATGTTTTAGAGTCATTAAATGTGGCTTTGAAACCTTTAGAAGGCAAAGATGGTGGTGTAAAAGGTGGTCATGCCCATTGCCAGGTTAGCAACTCGCTTTGGCACTTAAACTTTGGTCTTTCTGCACAAACACCGAGGACATTTTCATTAGTCCCATTTTAGCCATAGTTTCATCATAAAAATGACTAAATTTATACATTTCATTTTTGAGACACAGTATTTGAATGTTTTTTGGCTAGTAAAACGAGACCAAAAAAAAGCATCTTGTAATTACTTAGATATAAAAGAAGAGTGCAATGTATAAAACGGTATAAATGAAAAAGTACATTGGTATCTTGTGCAAAAAAGAACCCGGATTCTGTATTGACCTTATCGATTTGAGATGTTATCGATCACGTTATTTTCTATAGTGCTATGTGTGAACCAAGTTTAGTCCAGGTTAATTCTGTTTGTTGGTAAAAAACACTTTAACACTGATGATTGGATGAGCTGATCAGATGAATTCCATGTTTTTAGCATCATTAACCTAATTTTGATATTAAGTAGGTATTTTCTTACATTATTTGTTTGCCTGGCATATGTCATGTAACCGAAGCAATAGACATGGCCAAGTCTTTTGCTGCACTAAGTTGAGCTGAAAACAGAATGCAACTGTTTTTAAAACAGTCAATTGAGGTGTCATTTCCCTTTTCTGACGTTGATAGTGGTTGATATGAAAAGCATTCGAGTAAAAGCAGAGAGGATAGAAAATGTTGATAGTATAGCGCATTAATGCTAATTTATGCAGTTGAAAATACTAATATATACTTATGTCATTGGCATATGATAGGGAACGACGGGTATAACTTTAGTATATAGTTTGATTAACCACAGTTAAAATTTCTACATTTGTTACGGTTTTGGTTGAATGGTACTCAAATATCCTATCATCCCACAAAATTAAATGAAGTAAATAAAATGAGTTTCACGAGTTTGATGTTCAGACACATTATTTGTTAGTTTGACTTTTCAGGTCAAGATATATCTAACGAAATTCACAATTGATAGAATGAATTCTGAAGGATAAGAGTTTGATAAGTTACTAAGACCTGTTAACAGTTAGAACTACTTAGAAACAGTGAAAAAAAATCTTGCATGTGTTATGAAACCTATCTTAATTTGAATTTTGAACAATTACATATTTGACTTTGACTTTGAGAGTTAAGTTAACCTGGATTATGATCCATAAATATGACATGATCATCAGTGACAGAAAAATGAAAGCTTTCATATCGTTGACAAAAATGTTCATTACTCAGTAGGGTCCTTACATAAAAAGACATATATATGCTCTATAAGTAATAAACTAATTTGACTCAGAAGTCAACAATGTTGAATTGTTGATGTCTAATGATTTCATCTCAGTTTAGAACATATTTATGTACTCGAACTTGTTTAAATCCAAATGATATATAACTAGAATATCTATAAACTATGAAGAAGTCCCAAAATGAAGGAACATAATTACACATACGGCATTTAATAAAAATTTCATGCATGGGCAATTGTTTAATCTGAAACCAAAACATTGAAGCCGGAGATGAAACTTGTGTAAAGAGGCATGACCCTTCTTTCAAAGTAAGTGCCAAAATGCAAAGCCTGACTAATAAGAAATATAAATGATAAACATATTATTGAGTCTTAGATCGGCTATTATTCCCAATCTGTAAAATGGTTCAAATTCAGAATTGCAATATAAATTTCAAATTTCTATTAAAATAAAGACGATTAGTACAAAAAACAGAGAAACCACCTGTTAATTTTTTTCACACCCTATATACAACCTATCTCATAATATATCTCACAAATGCCTTCACGAATCTTCAAAATCAGAATCAGTATCTTCATCAGACATTCTTCGCCTCTTGGGTGTCAAACCACATGACTCGAGAAGCCATCTATCCCCAAAAATTTGCAGACGACCTTTCAACCTAAAAAGGCTCTGTGGAATAAGACATATGCCCGTACCTTCAATATCTAACTCTTTCAAATATTCCAAATGTCCAAGTTCCTCCGGCAACTTCTCAAGTAGAATACAGTAAGGGAGACGTAAATATTCTAGACGTTTCATCTCACATATGCTGTCTGGAATATCTCGTAAAAGTATACATCCCATCAAAATTAGCCTCTCCAAACATTCTAATCTGCCAATATTCTCAGGTAACTTTGAAAGAAGATAACTCAAGTCCACAAAGTGATCGAACTTCACAAGCAGAAACACGACTATAACTGGAACAAAACAAAAAGACTTGCACCGAGTATTTAATAGAACACGCTCTCTATTAATCAGAAAATACAAAGCTCAAAAAACTGATATCATGCACAACCAAACTATGAGCTCGTTTGGTTTGCTTATATAGGACATTAGAATAAGCTCTCCTAATCCTACTACAACTCTAATCAAGTAAACAAGTCCTTATCTAAAAAGCTAAAATAAGAATCCTAATTAAACTAGAGTTGTGATTGTAATTATCCATGTGCTCGGTTTGTTTTGACTGTCCATAGGCTCGGATCAGTAATTATCCCAACATTCACCCCCCTAATTTCTGACTCGAGATAGGTAGGTCTTCAACTCCGAGTAACTCTTGCATCTCCTTGAACTTAATCCTTGCGAGAGCTTTCGTCAGAATATCAGCACGTTGCAAATCACCTCTTACAAATTCAACTTGTACTTGGCCTCTTTCAACACATTCTCGGATAAAATGATAACGTGTGTTTATATGCTTGCTTCTCCCGTGAAAGACTGGATTTTTCATAAGTGCAATAGCCGATTTGTTGTCAACAAATAAGACCACCACTCTTTCTTCCATTCCGGTTATTTCACTCAACAACCCACGTAACCATATCCCTTGACACGCGGCTGAGGTTGCAGCCATGAACTCGGCTTCACAAGACGATAGAGCCACCGTGTTTTGCTTTTGTGAGCACCAAGTGATAGGTGATTTACCTAGATAAAATACATGCCCGGTTGTGCTTGACCATCATCTTGGTCCATAGCAAAACTACTATCACTAAACCCCACTAACTCCTTGGTTTTCTCTTGGTTGTATCGTATTCCAAAATTCAAACTACCTTGGATATACCTTAGTATTTGTTTCACAATGCCATATGTGATTCTTTTGGTTCTTGCATGTAACGACTAACCAAACCAACCGAATAAGATAAATCGGTCGAGTGTGTAGTAAATACCTTAGATGACCAACTCGTCGTCTATACAAAGTTGCATCAACTGGTTTTCCTTCTTTATCCAAGCTTAACTTCATTCCGTGTTCTAATGGACATTGAGTAGGATTCGCTTCATGCATTCCAAAGATCTTTTAAGATCTTCTTTGCATAGCCCGCTTGACTTATTGAGATACTCGAATCCTCTTGCTTTACTTCAATGCCAAGATAATAGCTCAATTTTCCCAAATCACTCATATCGAACCTTTCTTGCATTTGTCTCTTAAATTCACCAATTTCGCTAAGCTTGAACCGGTTACTAAAAGATCATCTACATAGACCGCAATAATCAAGATTGACTTGTTTGTCTTCTTCACATACACCGCTTGTTCGTGTTGACATCGTTTGAACGATATTTGCTTGAGTTCTCTATCAAGTTTTGTATTCCACGCCCTTGGGGCTTGTTTAAGTCCATAAAGCGCCTTTTTCAACTTGTAGATCTTCCTTTCTTCTCCTTTCTTCACGAACCCCTCCGGTTGTGTAACAAACACTTGCTCTTTTAGTTCTCCATGTAAAAAAACTGACTTTACATCCAGATGATGTAGCTCCCATTCTTCTTTTGCAGCCAATGAGATCACTAAACGTATCGTTTCAATCCGTGCTATGGGCGCAAATACCTCGTCATAGTCAATTCCTTCTTTTTGAGCATAACCCTTTACTACTAAACGAGCTTTAAACTTATTAATTGAACCATCCGGATTTCTCTTAATTTTGTACACCCACTTTAATCCAATGGGATTAACATTAACCGGAGCTTCAACTAATTCCCATGAATCATTCTTCTCAATAGACTCAACCTCTTGCTTCATAGCAAACTTCCACTTGCTTGAAACTTTTGCTTCTTGGTACGTTCTTGGTTCATCATCTTCAATCAAAAACAGATTTTGATCTTCATTAACAACTGAGGTTCTAGAACTAGACCCCATGATAAAGTCATTAAATCTTGTTGGCCTAGTTGAAACCCTCGAAGAACGCCTCATAATTGGTTGAGTTTACATCACGTGATTAGGGTCATTACCGCCTCGATTTGATCTTCTTGTTCGGTATTGACCGTTGATTTTCATCAACATCATGATGATTTTCACCTCTTGATCTTGACCTCAACTTCATCGGTCACACCGGGTTAACAAATCCACAACCCGTATCAATAGAACCGTGCCATTCTATGACAAACATACCTGGGTTTAGCTCGTGTGATTCGCTTCCAGCAACATACTTCCAGCCAAGTTCCTCATTAAACTCCGCATCACGACATACCACTATCTTCTTTAGTCTTGGATTGAACAGTCGAAAACCTTTTGTACCTGGCTCGTTTCCGATGTAAATGAGTCGTGTTGACCTGTCGTCTAACTTATGTAAATATGGCCTTGTTCCCGTTGCATAAGCCACACATCCAAATACCCGCAAACCCTCCAAGTTAGGCTTTTTTCCTTTGAAAACCCCGTATGGAGTTTGATTAACTAGAGCTCGAGTTGAAACTCTATTAATCAAGAATGTGGCGTGTCTAACTCCTTCAGCCTACATATAGTTTGGTACGTCTCGTGCTTTCAAGATGCTTCTAGTCATTCCCATAAGAGTCCGATTTCTCCTTTCCACGACTCCATTTTGTTGTGGTGTGTAGGGAGTGGTTAGATGTCTTGTTATACCCTCGTTTTCACAAAAGTTGGTAAATTCTTTTGAAGTGAACTCACCTCCTCTATCAGTCCTTAGGGTTATAATCTTCCTTCCCGACTTCTTCTCAACTAAAGCTTTGAACTTTTTGAAGTATTCAAATGCCTCACCTTTTTTCTTCAAGGTAACAGTTCACATAAGGCGTGAGAAGTCATCAATAAGAACAAATATGTACCTGTTCCCCGCTATGGATGGTGGAGAAATTGGTCCACATAGGTCGGCATGTATAAGTTGAAGAGGATGTGTTGCCTTAAATTTTGCAGCTTTAGGAAACGCCTCTTGGTTTGTTTTCCTACCAAGCAAGATTCACACAACTTGTTCTCTTGATGAATTATTGGCAACTTTTCAACCATGCCCTTCCTTGCCATTAATTCCATCGTCTCGAAATTAATGTGACCCATCCTAGCATGCCATAACCAAGCATCATCTTCCATCTTTGCTTTGAGACACACGGACTTCCAACTTGGAGCTTAATCTTGTAAAGTCTATTACTTGTTCTAGGAACCTTCATCGAAGCTTGCCATCCGAGTCACGCATAGTAAGAAGGTTACCTTTCATACGAATGTCACATCCGCCTTGGTAGCTTGCCCAAGACTAATTATGTTGCTTTTAGCTCGGGTAGGTAATAGACTCCGTGATTAACCGTTGCTCACCCGTTTTCCCTTCAATGATTATCGAACCCTTCCTTTTATCTCGATGTAGGAGTTATCACCAAACTTCACTCTGCACGGAGATATTCTCATTCAACTCGAAAAGTATTCTCGGATCCCGTCATGTGATTACTTGCTCCATTATCCAAATACCAAGTGTCTTCCTCGTTTGGCTTAGTATTCAATTGGTTTGGGATAATCTTTCTTCATTCAAGAAAACTACTTCTTGAACGCTTTTCATCATAAAAGTGTCGGGTCATCATCATCCTCCGTTTTCGGAAGGTTTGCTTCATGCTTTTTCTTTGTACATGCGTCGGGACAATTAGAAGCAAAGTGACCATATTCATCACATCCAAGCATTGAATCTTTGAAAGATCTCGACTTTTGTTCTTCTTTTGCTCAGTATTGCTCCGGATTTGTTACGGTTGTGGTTATTAGCTTGACCACTACCACGAGATTTGTTTTGAGAAGAAAAGTTTTGACCTTTACCGTTGCCACCAGAGGAATTCCTTCCTCGACCTTTCTTATCATATCTTTCACCCTTCCGAACATCAACTTGCCTTGATCTTGAAGTGGTGTCAACACCCTTCATTCTTCCTTCAAAAGCTTTCAACCTTCCAATTGCTTCTTGAAAAGACATAGTATTCAAGTCAAGAAATTGTTCTATTGAGGCAACAATTGCAACATACTTATCCGAACGGATGCAAGCGACTTCTTAACAAGTTTCTTGTCTTCATAAACTGCTCCCAAGTGTTGACTTCGCCATAATTTTGCCCAACCTAGCCGCAAAGTCATCGATTGATTCGTTGACTTTCATCTTTAAAGATTCGATTCCGTCTCCAAGGTTTGCAACCTTGCGTCTCGAACCCGATCAACACCCACATACCGGTCTTCAAAGCTCCCAGTTTCTTTGGTCGTGTTGAATTGTGAAACTTGAAAACAAGTTCTTCGGAATCGCTGGAAGAGTAACGCCACTGCCATGTGATCTTGCTTAGCAACAACTTGTGTTCCTTCCCCGGTTCCAGTGCATCGATTATTCCATGGACTCGAATACCGCTTTGACTCTTATTGCCCATATGTTATAATTTGTGCTTGTTAACATTGGACATTGAAGAGCCGTTTAGAACGTTCGACGTGAGGTGGTTGACTCGACTCGCCTTGCACCATCCTTCTTGACGCCTTACAGAAGTTACTGGTGTTGTTTGTTCGACTTCCACCCTAGGTTCTAGAGGTCGAGTGATTTACTTCTGCCTAAGTAAACCGGTCGATTGTCGCTTTGATAAACCCTTGGTCGATCCTTGCTTTACAACCCTTGGTCTACTTACGCTTAAGAACCCTTTGGTCGATCACTTGTCGCAAACCTTTGATCGATCTTGCTGTTGAATAACCTTGCTCTTGATACCAATTCAAGTCCACAAAGTGATCGAACTTCACAAGCAGAAACACGACTATAACTGGAACAAAACAAAAAGACTTGCACCGAGTATTTAATAGAACACGCTCTATTAATCGGAAAATACAAAGCTCAAAAAACTGATATCTAATGCACAACCAAACTATGAGCTCGTTTGGTTTGCTTATATAGGACATTAGAATAAGCTCTCCTAATCCTACTACAACTCTAATCAAGTAAACAAGTCCTTATCTAAAAAGCTAAAATAAGAATCCTAATTAAACTAGAGTTGTGATTGTAATTATCCATGTGCTCGGTTTGTTTTGACTGTCCATAGGCTCGGATCAGTAATTATCCCAACAATAACAAGATTTGATTTCAAGAGATTTGAGATGTTTTAACATACAAATGCTGTCTGGAAGATTTTTGATATGGGTAGATATTAATTGTAGCTTCTCAAGACACTCTAACTGGTAAAGGTCCTTGGGCACCTCTGGGATACTGCCTTCAAGTGTAAGCTTTCTTAAACATTGTAAACCACAGATAATATCTGAAAAAGAATCTACGTTTATGCGATCACCGAAACCTAGAGAAATAAGCCTCTCAAGATTTCCAAAAGATGAAGTTGGGTCTTCTTTATAATAACAGGAAAACTGAAACTCTGGCCAAGTATTGCCGGGATCACATATACCTGTATCATCTGCAATCAGATGTAACTCAGATAAAGAACCAACCTCAGGTGAATCAAACCGATTGTCAAACTCAAAGTATTTAAACCTCCCACAATGACTGATGCCTAAGTAGAGAAGCTTTTTCAGACATTCAACGGTAATACGAAGTTCGACCATATCAGTACAGTTGTTGAGACTTAGCGTCTTAAGATTCAGAGTAATCCCAAGATGAAGGGACGTCAACTTTAGATAACAGAGGTCGAGAGTTACGAGTTTGGACATTCAACAGGAATTTGAAGTTCGACCATATCAGTACAGTTTTTGAGTCCTAGCGTCTCAAGATTAGGAGTGTTCCAGAGGTAAAGGGTCTTCAACTTTAAATCACTGAGGTTGAGAATAACGAGCTTTGGACACTCAACGGGCATAAGAAGTTCAACCATATCAGTACAGTTCATGAGGCGTAGCGTCTCAAGATTTGGAGTAATCACGAGGTGAAGGGTCCTCAACTTTAAATTACCGAGGTCGAGAATAACGAGCTTTGGACATTCAGCAGGCATGTGTAATTTTTCCAATCTATTACAATCATAGATACGTAACTCCTTTAGATTTGGAGTAACCTGGAAATGAACTTCTACCAAATTATAACATCTTTCAAGAATCAGTGTCTCAAGATTCGGAGCCACACTAAGGTCAAGGGTCCTCAACTTTAAAAAGGTGAACTTTAGTAACCTGAGCTTTAAACAAGCCTGCCATAAATGGAAAGATAAATATTAATTGCTGTAATAATGACTAACAAAAGAGGGGATCGATAAACTACCAATTAATCAACCATTACTCTACCTTTTCTTCTCCGCCTTTCCAAAGTTGAACAATTTTGCTGGACTCCATTTCAAGTCCAAAAAGATTTTTTGCTTCAAATGTTTTCGGTAAACTTGAAAAAGGATAAGCACTCCATTTCAGAAATCGTAAGGCATTTGGAAGGTGTAGACTATCTTCATCAAAGTTCCACTTGCTAACTTCGTCTTCACTTACAAATGGGGAATCCACATAAAGAAATCTAAGTTCCTTCATGTTTGCGAGACCGTTGATTAAAATTTCAAAATTCAATCTATATGCAAACAGTGTTATACACTTTGTTGCTTGGGTACCCTGTAATTCAAATAGCATAGACCATGAGATTTGTTTCATTACAAAAGAAAATGTGTTAAATTAGTATAAATTAGTGGTAGCAATTTGTGCCCAAAATCAAAAAATGGGTTTGGGCAAATTTTTAAGATATTTAGGCACATTTAGTCCCTTGTTTTTTTTAAATTGGCATATATTGTTCATTTAAAAGTTAAATGGGCACAAACAGACACATATTTTATATCAATTGGAGAACATTACAATTGTTTTTAAAGAAAAACTTTATAGATATTAATATATTTTATTTTTTATTTCGTCATTTTGGGTATTTTCTAAAACAATTAGATAACACGCTGCCTGTCTCGTACGTCTTGCTTTAGCTGTGAAATGTGCCTGCCTGCTTTGCCACCAGTGTAACTCGAGGAATTGTTATGAAATAAAAGGTCTTTTTGTTTTTATTATTAAATTAGAAGAATGGTGTTATTTGAGTGTGAATTAGTTATTTATGAAGTAAGTTTGAGATTTGATAACTAAGCTTAGGGCCTTTATTTCGTTAAATTTGGGATTTTTGAGGGCAGTGATTGTAGGTGGTCGTTTCATGGGGTGGTGATTTGGTGGATTATCATACTGAGATAAGAATAAAGATAGAAGTGAGAAAGAAAAAGTGTATTTGACTATATTAAAATACTTTTTGTATTATATAATAAAAAAAATGGGCATATAATATCCATGTTGTTAACAGTTCATTTATGAGTTGAATCACAAATCTTGAAAGATGAACTTATGGCCAATTGGGAAATCATTGGGTTATTAGTTTGAATATATTTTCCTAGTCAAAGTTAGTGGATGAGCATAAAATTAGGCATAACAGCAGGTAAAAATGGGTGCAGCAACAACATGGATGATTATCCCATAAAATATATGAAAAGACAAACATACTTCCCCTTAATAGTCAATATAAGTCATACATACGACTAGGGGTGTTATCGGGTCGGGTTATCGGGGTTATCGGGTTTGTCGGGTCGGGTTGAGTCGGGTTATGATTTTTTAAAAAGTGACCCGCAACCCGACCCGATAAGTAATCGGGTTATCGGGTTCGGGTCTTATCGGGTCGGGTTAAGTCGGGTCGGGTTGAGTCGGGTTGTCGGGTTAAAACATCAATCACAGCAGTAGCAGACATGTTATATAAATTCAACATTGACTGAGCAACATTTTATATACATATACATTCGAACATTGACTGAGCATGCTCCATCATTTAATATACATTTAAACATTCAACTTACAACATTTTATATACCCAAGTTGTTTAATTCATTAAAAAATAATTGCAGATCAGACATGTTAATATATTATACCCAACATTGACTGAGCAACTTGCTTCAACATTTAGTCATATTTATATACCCAAAAGATGAAGGAGGGAACTAGGAGGGCAAATGAATGCGTACAGTTAGATATTGGGAAGGAAACCAAACGTTTTCTTGATAACAATGGAAACCAAACATTTAAGTAACATGTAAAAACTAATATATAAATACTAATACTTAAAACCAAACGTACAGATTACGTTTGGTCCCATATGTTTCTTGATATATACTTTAGTCACTAAGTCACTTTTATTCTGTACAAGATCAATTTTGAAGCTATGACGCTTTTGGTCCCTATTTTGGATGGACGTTAGTTAAGTCCGTTAAGTATTTTGCGTTGTTAGTCCTTCGTCAATAATTTTTGCGTCGTTAGTCCTTAAAGTTATTTGCATAAATCGTCCTTGTGGTTGGGTCGGTCAACAAGTCGGTCGCGCCACGTGTCACCACTTTAAGTGGTGCCACGTGGCATTAGGTCGGTCGGTCAACGGGTCGGGTCGGGTCGGTCAATGGGTCGGGTCGGGTTGCCACGTGGACCGATGAGGTGGTCACGTGGCATTGGTAAAATATACCAACAATTTGTCACGTATGGGATTCGAACCCGGCCACTTGGGTGGGAAGCATAGCTCTGCCCAACCGGGCTAAGCATAGCTTCAGCTATTCTAGCCTAAATTTTATATATACCCTTTCTAAAGTTAGCGATTGATATTATTAAAAGTTGATATAGTTTTGGTCATTAATTTACGGAGTTATATGGACCGTAAATAAATAAATAAATATACCGTCGGACTCGTTTTTCGTGATCTTTCCAATGGTATGCTCGGGATTTTTTACTTCAAGCGAACCTCGAAAAATGCGAAAATAATCGTTTTTCTTTGTTTCGCATTTTCGAGGTCCAAACCAAGTCAAAAAATTATCCGAGATATTGTCGACTCCTTTTTCGTGCTCTTTCCAATGGTATGCTCGGAAATTTTTCGACTTGTTTGAACCTCAAAAATCGAAAATCACCATTTTTCTTTGTTTTTCATTTTCGAGGTCCAAACCAAGTCGAAAAATTCACCGAAAGATATCGTCGATTCGTTTTTCGTTCTCTTTCCAATGGTATGTTGAAATTTTTCGACTTCAAATGAACCTCGAAAATGCGAAAACAAAGAAAAACGATTATTTTCGCATTTTCGAGGTTCGTTTGAAGTCGAAAAATTCCCGAGCATACCATTGGAAAGAGCACGAAAAACGAGTCCGAAGGTATGCTCGGTGAATTTTTCGACTTGGTTTGGACCTCGAAAACGCAAAACAAAGAAAAATGGTGATTTTCACATTTTCGAGGTTCAAACTAAGTCGAAAAATTCCCGAGCTTACCATTGGAAAGAGCACGAAAAACGAGTCCGACGGTATATTTATTTATTTTTACAATCCATATAACCCTTAAATTGATAGCCAAAAATAAAATCAACCTTTTAATATTATTGGACGCCTTAACTTTGGAAGGGTTATGATTTTATTTAGGAAATATTATTGAAGCTATGCTTAGCCCAGTTGGGTAAGGCTTGGCTTCCCACACAAAAGACCCGAGTTCGAATCTCAGGCTTGCCAAAAATTTGGTATATTATACCAATGCCACGTGGCACCACCTCATTGGTCCACGTGGCGACCCGACCCTGACCCGACCCTGACCCGTTGACCGACCCGACTTGACCCGTTGACCGACCCGACCTGATGCCACGTGGCACCACTCAGGTGGTGACACGTGGCGTTGACCGACCCGTTGACCGGGCTAACCACAAGGACGATTTATGCAAATAACTTTAAGGACTAACGGTGCAAAAATTATTGACGAAGGACTAACAACGCAAAATACTTAACGGACTTAACTAACGCCCATCCAAAATAGGGACCAAAAGCGTGCATAGTTTCAAAATTAGATACTTGTGGTGTAATAAAAGTGACTTAGGGACTAAAGTTGTTATATTGGGCAAATCATAGGGACCAAACGTGTAATTTTTTCAAACTAGTATCTAAAAAAAATGGAAAATTGCTTATCGGGTCTAATCGGGTTGACCCGATAACCCGATAACATTATTTTTTTAACCCTAACCCGACCCGATAACATTATCGGGTTATCGGGTTCGGGTCAAAACAACCCGACTAGATTTTTGACCCGATTAGAACGACCCGATAAGGCCTAATCGGGTTCGGGTTCGGGTTCGGGTCGGGTTGACCCGACCCTACTGACACCCCTACATACGACGTTAGTAAATTCATTCTAGGACCGGATCCGAGATTATTTGAACTATCACACTAAAAGTGAAACACCCAACAAACTATAAAGACCAAAAAATGTAGTTATAATAAACCACAAGGGCCATTGGGGGTTCGGAAGAATGTTTAATGATGTAATAAAACAAAATTTTGTTTTTTTATAAAAGTATACTCACCTTACTTTTAGTTCAACAACCCAAATAAGCTGATACTTACCATGTTTTTAGCCATTATATCTTTAATTTCATAGCGAATCCATAACCGGCTATGCCTTTCAGGTTCATTGGGGTGCAAACGACGGACAATATTCTTTCCCATTTCTTCGATATGGTCGTGCATCTTCAACTCCCCACATTGACAAATAGTTATGAGAGATCTCTGTTCAAGAACTCTTATGCCTGTTTCAGCAAAAAATCCACAACTTTCAAGCACTATGACTGCATCCTCTTTCCTCCAACCTTTGAGTATGCAAGCAACATCTAGGAATATTTCCTTATGATCCTCCTCTAGATCGATATAGCTGAGTTCCAATTTTTCCATAGTCGCCTTCAATGGAATTTTTTTTAGTCTTTCTAGGGTATCTATCCACTGAGGCTCATTTTGACCATATAGCATTGAACCCAAAACTTTGATCGTGAGGGGAAGACCATCAGCATATTTTACAACCTGTCCTGATAAGTCTTCGTACCCTTCAATTGGAATATTTCTTTTAAATGCATTCTTACTCAAGAGACAAATCGCTTCCGCACGCGATAACAGGTTGACGTCAATGAACTTCACTCCGTGGGCTAACAGAACTTGCTTATCTCGTGTGGTAATAATAATTCTGCTTCCCAATTTGAACCAGCCAGGCTCGCTTGCTAACGCCTCAATTTGTTCTATATCATCAACATCATCTAGAACAATAAGAACTTTTCTCCCACGTATCATCCTTTTCATCATGTTTGTTCCTTCATGAACACTACTTACAGTGATGTTTCCTTTACTTAACACACTGCGAAGAATTTGTTGTTGCAACATTTTAAAACCCGGAGAGGATTTTGAAACTTCCCTTACATTTTCAACAAAGGCTTTACCGTCGAACTGAATGGATATTCGATCAAAAACAGCTCTTGCCAAAGTTGTCTTCCCCCCACCTCCCATCCCCCATATCCCAATCATGCGGACATCGTGAGCATCAAGTTCTAAAGATGAAAGGAAATCTTCTATTCGTGTCTCCATGCCTACTAACTTTCCGTCAACGCTCGAACTACATGAACGTATCTTTTTGAAAATGTCGTCAACAATTATTTGGATCAATTCGGATTCATCCCTGTAAACAAGGTCTAAGTAGTTAGCTTTCAAATCTTACACGAACAATTAGTTTGCTATAAAATTAATTCATATTGCAAATAAATTACCCATTATAAGTATTCTTCAACTCCCACCCAGCAAGATTCCCTGCTTCGTTCAAAGCCTCCCTCCATTTCCCAGCAGCTTCTTCATTTTCATGTTTTTTAAAAGCTTCTCCAACCGGCCCACTTTGTTTGCGGATTTCCCTGGGCTCCACATCATAAAAGACTGGGTAAGTAGTCTTCTCATCACTAGTATGCTCACTTGTCTTCTGACATTCCATAATCTTGACAAGCTCATCTAAGCACCAAGAGGAAGATGCATAGTCCTTAGAAAACACAATGATGTAGAATCTCGAGTCCTCAATAGATTTGATGAGCTGGTTGTCGATCGTTTTCCCTTTTTCAATTTTCTCATCGTCTTTGTAAGTTTCAATCCCATGTTGCTCAAGAGCTTTGTAAAGATGACTAACAAAGTTGTAACGAGTGTCTTTACCTCTAAAGCTTAAAAAAACATCATACCTGAAGCTCTTTTGAATGAAAGAAGTTGAAGTTGACGCCATTGAAGTTACAATTGAAGGATTGTATATGATGCGGCTGGATGAGATGAATAACCTTTAATTTCTAGAGCAATGGTCAACAAGACAATCGTAATGTGCATGCAACTGTGTTTTTGTGGAAATAAATATTTTGAATAACGTGGAGACATAAAAACCTCTTAATTGGTAATAATGTTTCATACTTAAAACAAAAGTTGCATTTATGATCCTTCTTGTATTCAAGTTGAGATAAACAAGGATCACAAAAATATAAACATAAATAATCTTAATCATTCATTTTTTTATCTCAAAATTGAAACTCATTTTTAAAATATCTCAAAAACGATATATCATTAGGCTAAAAAGAAAACCCGTCCTTTTGCAAATTATATACTCTATTTGATCAAGGTCCATATGATTTCTTTAAACACTATTTGTTATAGCAGAAATGTAAGACAAGAAAAAGATGATTAATTTACCAAGACATGATCGAGCGTGGTCATTTCTTTGTTTCCTTAAATGATATCATTACCTAAATTTTATGAATAACATTTTAAACTAGCCTCTCAGAATCCTTAATCACAAGGCTGTCAAGATCGCGATCCCGCGTAGGATCGTTTTTGTCTTTGCAAGATCGAGATCGTAGGATCGGATCGCGATCCTACCAATTTGTCATAGTTTGTAAACAAATGATAAACGAGTCAAACTATTTTATATTTCTACTCAACGTCAAAGATAAATTCATATAATATCTTCTTGAAAATGACAAAGTTCAAAATTCAAACACCAAAGTAATAATAAAACACAAAAAATCAAGTTTCAATTGTTAAATTAGCGGAATAATATTACATAACATGAGTCCTAAATATCTCAAAACATCCGAGTTATCTACATGATTTCAAGGAAACATTCATTTCATTAGTGGCATTTCAAAACATACTATTTGATTAGTTTAATCACAATGAACTAAAGTAAATTGAATGATTGAAAACTTTTAGACTATAATCTATTTAGAAAAGTAAAAAGTAGGCATAAACTTTAATCTATTTAGAAAATGATTAAACAGTGATTTACTTATTAGACATTAGTAAAACACACGTTTGTTTTTTGGCATAAGCAAGTGAGATGGACTTAAAAGATAATAAAGTTTAAAAAAAAAAAAAAAAAAAAAAAAGTTAACTCGGATCGCGTGACGATCCTACGATCTTACTTACGATCCTACCACATATGCGATCCTACCACGATCCTACACGGTTTTAGCTAGTAAACACGTAAACTCGTATGATCCTACGAGTTTACAAGCGATCTTGACAGCCTTGCTTAATCATGCTAATATTAACTGTGTTATTCACGTGAATCTTCACTAATACACAAACAAACCATATAATCCACATTCAGGCTCGAGGACTTCTTTTTTTAAACTTCAAGTTGTACATGTATTTTCATTTCCCTACATCAATAAGTTTGCTTCAATAAAGTTGTTTGTTTATATATGGGACCATTTCTTTCATTTCAATCTCATTTCCCTACATCAATAATTCTTCAATAAATTTCCAATTTTCTATGTCATTCGTTATATATGAAATATCATGGCAATTTCTAGCCATATTAGTCCAAAAAAAATCTACAAATGAGATATCTTTTTTCTTTTGGGTAGAGACATCTTTTTTTTTTTTTTGGCAATTTCTACCTCATAGTCTAATATCAAAAAATTCTACAAATGTTGATAACCATATCAAACAATTTGCTAACCGATAGACAACTTCTTTTGATAATTAGTGTCAGAATTGTTCAAGAGCTTTTGTTTTAGAATCCTTCCGGTTTGACTGTGAAAAACAAATTTCACAAATATAGTTTAACGCCAATATGCTCATGGATTATCTTTCTGGACACGGCTTGAACCCATGTGAGATATGTTGGTTATCTTTAGTCAAACGTAGTTCATTGGTTTTTATTGTTATGTAGTTTTGCCTATTTTAACAGGCTGGATGTAGGACATACTTATATCCTATGTACACATATTTTTTAAAAATATATTTACTGAGGTAAAACTTAAAAACCAAAAAAGAAAAAAGAAAAAAAAAAAGTTCTTCATAAACAGATAAAGTCCATCTACCTTTATTTAAATTAGGGATAATCATTTTTAAATGTATACGACTAACCATTATATTCTTTTTTGTATATCCAACTATGGTTTTTTCTTATTCTACATATGAACTCATAGTAATTTCTATTATGTGCATCGTAAACCTTTATAACTTCTATTGTGTGTATCATTACAATAAGATAATTATGCAATAACAATTGATCCCAAATCAATTCGGTATATGCATGTTTCTTTTAATATAAGCCGCCATATATTAATTACAAATACCCCAAATACCATTCTTCCAGTTAAGGTGGACATTTTATTTTATTTATTATTTATTATTTTTTTATTTATTTATAGGAGATGACTTATACGTTAGGTGAGAAAAAAGTGGGTTAATTGAGGATTAACTGAGAGAATAGGGAATAGGTGTTTGGGGTATCTGTAATCAATGTATAACAAATATAATTTAAACAAAGCATGTATATATTGGACGAAAAATGATTAATTGGTGTCACATAAGAGTCTTACTATAATGATACACACAATAGATGTTATTAAAGTTAACAATACACATAATAGAAGTTAATAAAAGTTCGTACGTAAAATAAGAGAAAAAAAATTGATTCACACAAAAAATATAGTGGTTAGTTTGATATATTTAGATATGATTATCCCTTTAAATTAAGAATCAATTCCAAAAATAAGCTAAAAAAGAGTTGGTATTCCATTATTGTAAGTTCATTGTGCCATTAGGCTGCTCACACTTGACTGGAAATAGTCGGTCACAGACCTTGGTCGATCGACTTTGAAGTCGGTCACATCGACTGCGGTAACTTGGTCAAATATCGGTCGAGCTCAAAAAAAAAAAACAATCGGTCTCAATTTCGACCGATTGTTACACACACATTTTTATTATTATTATTATTATTATTTTTAACTTGGTCACCGACTGTGGCAACTTGATCGTGTCTGGTCATCGGAGAGAGAAAGCTGATGTAGCAAGGGATGACCTGGGTCACGACTGTGTGCAACATTATTGTATTTGGTACGACTAGGTGTGTAAATGAGTCACGAGCCAAGTTTGAGCTTGACTTGTAGGCCATTTAAATAAACGAGCTAGAAGTTGAGCTTTTGAGCTCCATATAGAGCCTAAATATCTAACTTTTATTTTCTTTAGTATATAAAACAAGTTATGTCTCTATGTCTTATACGGTTAATTAAGAGGTACCATGATACGACCCGTTGAGGTTGTATCGAGATAGGGCACCACTTCAAGCGAGCGCAAGCTCCTTAAGAATATTAGAGAAGAGAAAAGAACTATTTGTTTGACATAACTATGATTTCATTCATTATAATGGCTCGGTATTTATAACCTTACAATGATAACATTTAACCTAACAATGAGAAAGACAACGGGCTTAGCCCACGACCTAATAGTTAAGATAAATAAAGATGACTTAGCCCACGACATAATCCTTATGCCATATGGGACTAGACACGACCCAAGCGGTCGTAACATTCCCATCTCCTTCAAAGTCACCTTGTCCTCAAGGTCTTGCTTCAAAATCTCGCCTCATGTAATTCCAGGATCCCAAACATGGACTTGTAGTTTAATTCCTTGTGGTTCACGTGTAGACCAGATTGCTACTAAAGGTTTAGCTCCTTTCAAACTAAAGTCAAGTACAATTATGAAGTTTCGCACAGTCTTCGGCTCATACTTTTCTTGAACAAACCATCCCCACATAACCCTCTTTGTAGCCTTGATGCTTGCTCCTGTAACCCTCTTGTGATTGCATGTGTTGCTAATATTCCTGGTCACAAGTCTCCCACAAACATAAGGATCTACCTTAATGTTGATACTAGTGCAGTGATGGGTTCCTCCAAGCAGCCCACATGATTCACCAAGTATGTGTTTATCCACACTATTATCGTTAAATTCAGAAACAGTAACCACACCTTTCACTTCTCTTTTATTACCATCGTAACACTCAACTTTTATTCTTGCCTCTCCCACGTTGAGATATTCAATATTTGTCTTTTTCTCCACAATCGTGCATGACTCAATAGGAATAGGCAGCAACAAATAATCTGTATCATCATTCATTGGTGTATATTGAGTTGTTTTTGTGGAACCAATAGTGCTACTACCCGCTTTGTTGTTGATAGAAAGCGACCATTGATCCTCCAAACGTGCTTCTGTGACACTAGCCAAAGAAAAAGCTTCGCCCAGAGATGTTGGTTTAGATACCAACAGTTCATGTTGTAGCGTTGGTTTAAGGCCCGAGATATAAAACGAGATCAATAGGGTGTCAGATATTCCCGTTACCCGATTCATAAGCTTCTCAAACTCGCTTTGATATTGTGCCACTGTCCCCATTTGCAACAACTTAGAAAGTGCGCCTTGCGGATCCCCATACTTACAAGGTCCAAAGCGATTACGAACACTCTCCAAAAATCCCTCCCAGCTGTTGATCAGCTTATTGCGTGACATCCAACGAAACCACTCGGCTGCGTCTCCTTCCAGATTAAAACCGACGACCTCGAGTCGTTGTTCTACCGTTGTTCCCAGAAGATCAAAATACTCGTGAATAGCAAAAATCCAACTCTCAGGATTGGTGCAATTAAACTTGGGAATCTCCAAACGCATGGACCGAGATATCCCTAGATTGCCGTCTGATCCATGTCGGTTGTGCCCTAATCTTTTAATAGCATGTAACTCCACCTGTAACGCAGCAAGCTGAGTATGTAGATTAGCATATAATGCGTCAGAGTGTTCCTTTAAAAGCATACGGATAGTTGGTTCGTCCATTAGCAATTAAAACAATGAAACAGGAATTCCGGTGATGAACAGTAAACTCCGGAATGAACAAAGAATTCGGCGGCGATGAAGCGATTGCTCGTGAATAGTGATCGATGAACAGTAATTTTTTTTTTTTTTTTTTTTTTATTGGAACCCTAATTTGGTAGCCCTCTCAATGAGGACTCTCAATGAAAGCACCAATTGATACGACCCGTTGAGGTTGTATCGAGATAGGGCACCACTTCAAGCAGGCGCAAGCTCCTTAAGAATATTAGAGAAGAGAAAAGAACTATTTGTTTGACATAACAATGATTTCATTCATTATAATGGCTCGGTATTTATAACCTTAAAATGATAACATTTAACCTAACAATGAGAAAGACAACGGGCTTAGCCCACGACCTAACAATTAAGATAAATAAAGATGACTTAGCCCACGACATAATCCTTATGCCATATGGGACTAGACACGACCCAAGCGGTCGTAACATACCAATTATTGAATAGCAGTCATTTTGAAAATGAGATTTAGGGGGGTGTTCGGGTAAAGTGGTAAACTGATTTGAGCAGTTTCACACAATTCCACAAACACACACGGCTGACTTCAGTTTAGTGTAACTTGTAAAGTACTTATTTTTATTTAATCTGCAATGAACTTTTTAGCTTAGGAAACTAAACTGTAACCAGGTGTTCTTGTTAAAATAAGACCATATTTGAGTTTTAAGAAATCATTACACATTTTTTTAGCTAAGGATAATATCATGTAATTTCTTGCTAAGGATTATATCATATATTGCTGTTGGGTTTTTTTAGCTTAGGAAAACCGTAGCTAGGTGTAATTTCTAGTTAAATATAACTTTGGGGACTAAACTTGTAATTTTATACACGATTGCAATTAGGGGTGTCAAAAATCCCGACCCGACCCCGACCCGACCCGGACCCGAATAATGATAGTCGGGTCGGGTTACTCGGGTTCAAAATCTTACTCGGGTCAATCGGGTCAACCCGACTAACCCGATTACGAACTAGGGTCGGGTCTCGGGTTCAAATACTATGCCTATTTGGGTTCGGGTCAACCCGACTAACCCGAGTTATTTTTTTATTTTTTTTTTTTTTTTATTATTTTTTTTTTTTTTCATTAAAAGGCCTAAGTTAAATTTGGTGATCCATGTAGTAAACTTGGCTCATTTTCTATCTAACTTTTAGTGTTGTTTTTGGCTTGAAAACTCTCTGGGTCTAATATGTAGCCTACATAAATAATAAGAATGTGTATGGAAATGCAGATTACAAGACAACATGTTTCTGATTTGTTTTACTAAGGCGAAAAAATGTTATAATGGCCTAGACATCAATGTTGGCTTGGGTCCAACAAAATTACAAATGTGCAATTACTTACATGTTCATGTGTTTATATACACTGATATGTTTTAAAATCAAATGTTAATTTACCGATTGCGAAATTTTCTTATTTATATCACTTCATAAAAACAATTGTTACTATAAATGATCATTTTAAAGACTGGTCTTGATACATAATATGACAAAACAATATAAAAATTACGAAAACACATGGTTCATATACAACTTATGCAACAAATTGTTTGATTTTAACTACTAAAGTTTAAGAAATAAAATTATTTAATTTTGTAAATTGGACAGACCCGAACCCGACTTGACCCGACCCGTTTTGACCCGAACCCGTCTAACCCGAGTTCAAATAGGGTCGGGTTCGGGTATATTATTTTTAGCCTCAACCCGACTTGGACCCGACGTTTGACCCGAACCCGACCAACCCGACCCGATTAACACCCCTAATTGCAATGATGATCCATGGTGTTATTAGCCACCCTAGCCATTTATCATCTCGATAAACGTCACATATCTGAGTTATTCTGCACGGTTTTAAATGCTTCCTACTTATTAATGTTAGCCCGTAATGTATTGTAGAGTTGTAACGGGCTCAAGCGCAAGTCTAGAATATTTTGTCTGGTGCTTATGTAAATGATACGATTCATGATTTTGATTGATTGATTATCACTAATTACATCTGACACATAAATAGCACTAGACATAATATTTTAGGCTCGGGGTTGAGCCCGTTACAACTCTACAATATATTACGGGCTAACACTCCCTCGCAGTCCAAGCGACGAAATTGCGAAAGCTCATAACGGAGTAGTAAACTAGAAAAGAAAAGAAAAAACAAAACATAAAAAACATAACCTGAGCGAAACTCTTCAAACATCAGCAACACAACCGGAGAAGACAAATAAAAGGCTCTTGACCTGAAGCACGAACAACGCAATAATAATGTGTGGATTTGTAACCTTAGCACAAATCACAAACACACAGGCTCGTGACCTAAAGCACGAACAACACAATAATAAGAGTTAATTGCATTTTTGGTCCCTGTGGTATGGCCAAATTTCAAATTTGGTCCCTAAATCTTTGAAAGTGCACCAGAGGTCCATTTTTTCAAGCTTTCGTTGCATGTTTGGTCCTTGGGTCCACACAGACCAAGGGTATTTTAGTCATTTGATGTTGTCTTTTCCTTTTTCTATTTTCTTTTCATTCTTCTTACGTAAATAGTCCCTGTGTTGGAACAGGTTTTACATATTTAGTCCATACACATTTTTTTTGCAAATCTTCTTCCTACGGTTTTGACCCGTTATGGGTTTGGTCCCTTAACCACTATTTCTGTTAGTTTGACCGTCAAGTGGATGTTTTCGTTTGTTTTTTTTACGTTGTCGTCCGTTTTTATACGTTTCGACCGCTTTTTTACGTTTTCGTCTGTATTATACGTTTTCATCCGTTTTTTTATGTTTTCATACATTTTTATATGTTTCGTCCTTTTTTACGTTTTCTGTCCTTTTTTATACGTTTTCGTCCGTTCTTTTACATTTTCGTTCATTTTTTATGTTTTCGTCCGTTATTAAACGTTTTCGTCTGTTTTTTTACGTTTCCATCCATCTTTGAACGCTTTCGTCCATTCTTTTACGTTTTAGTCTGTTTTTATACATTTTTGTTCTTTTTTTTATGCCTTCGTCATTTTTTTTACGTTTTCATCCGACTTTTATATGTTTTTGTCCTTTTTTTACGTTTTCATCCGTTTTTATACGTTTTTGTTCGTTCTTCTATGTTTTTATATAGTTTCGTCCGTTTTTTTTTTTTTACGTTTTTATACATTTTCTTCATTTTTTTACATATAAAAATGGATAAAAAGGACAACGTATAAGAGTGGACGAAAACGTATAAAAGCGGACGAAAATGTATAAAACGGACGAAAACGTAAAAAAACAGACGAAAACATATTAAAAACGGATGAAAACCAAAAAAAGGATGAAAACGTATAGGAACGAATGAAAACGTAAAAAAACAAACGAAAACGTATAAAAATGGATGAAAACGTAAAAAACGGACGAAAACGTATAAAAACGGACGAAAACGGATAAAAACGGATGAAAACGGATAAAAACGAATGAAAACGTAAGAAAACGTATACAAACGGAAGAAAACATATAAAAACGGATATAAACAGATGAATACGTTTAAAAACGAACGAAAACATATAAAAATGGATGAAAACGTGTGAAAATTGATGAAAAAGTATAAATATTTACGAAAACGTATAAAAACAGACGAAAACGTATAAAAACGATTGAGAACGTATAAAAATAGATGAGAACAGATAAGAACAAACTAAAACATATTAAAATAGATAAAAACGTATGATAACGTAAGAAAAACGTATCAAAACATAAGAAAAACGTATAAAAATGGGCGAAAACATATATAAATGGACGAAACGATAAAACGAATCAAACGATAAAATGGATAAAACGTAAGAAACGATAAAATGGACAAAACATATATAAATGTATTTAAAACGTATAAAAACGGATGAAAACGTATAAAAATGGACACAAACGTATAACTACGGACGAAAACGGACAAAAATGTAAGAAAAACGGACATATAAAAACAGACAAAAACTTATAAAAAATATACTACTAATATAATAGTTAAATTAAATAATAAAAAAAATCGGACTAAATCTGTAAAACATGGCAAGACACAAGGATCATTTATGTAAGAAACTGAAAAGAAAATAGGAAAAGAAGAAGAAAAAGGTATTTTAGTCATTTGATGTTGATCAGAGACCAAACATGCTGCAAAACCTTCGAAATGGAGACTATCAGTGCACTTTCAAACTTTTAGGGACCCAACCTGCAATTTGGCCATACGACATGGACCAAAAATGCAATTTACTCCAATCATAATGTGTGGATTTGTGACCTTAGCACAAATCACCAACACAACAGAAAAATGAAAGAATAAAAAAATAAAAGTTGCTTCTAAAACTTCAACCATAGAGAAATTTCCAAACAAATGGAGCGTGTTTTTTCAAAAAAAACATAGAGATTCCATCATTTTATTTTTATTATTATTATTTTTAAACCAAAAAATCCAAATAGCCAAATACAAAAAGTAGCATTTTTGTTGTGGTTCTTTTCTTGTCAGCGAATAAAATATAATCCACACCAATATTATAACAAAAAGTAAAAAAGCATGCTCACCTAACTTTTGTACTTGTATTGATACATGTCACAAAAGAGGTGAAGTCGAGCAGTTGAGCATGACCTAAATGAGAAAGAGATAATAAAAATGTCTAGAAAATGAACCAACCTTGAAAATTTAGCCTCTTTTGATAATTTTCTCATATTATAATTCTTCTTTATGCTTACTTAGAATTATTAGACCCCATAAAGGGAACCCAATATTTGATTCTTGTTTCCTTCTCTGTTTGCTTCGAAATACCAGGTCCGTAAATGAATATTTTTTTAGTATTATTACTTCTTTCATAAACTCAATTACTCGTGTTTATAAGGGGCCACTTTATAATTAGAGCACAAGCCACCGAAATGCACGGAACGACACTGAAGAGATCGTATTTACGAAGAGCTTATGGTTTGCATTATAACTCTTACTTGATATCTAGAAATTAAAGCCGTAAAAACTCATTTTTTGGGAATGATGGATAAAACTTTAACTTAAACTAATCAACTAAATATGCCCTTTGATACAATTCCATGTAAATTTTGATATATTTGATGAAAGCCAGAAAAGTCTGACTAAAAAGTCAAATATTTTTATGTTCAATTCCCTATGCATATACACATTTTATAAAAATAACATATGAAAATAATATGCCGCCCTTTGATATAATTCCCTATGCATATAACATATTTTATGAAAATGGAACTCTTTTTTTTTGAACGGCAAAGTATCATTTCATTTCACCCAAGAGTATGTACAAAAAGATCGACTAGAAAGGTTCTAGACATTACAAAGTATCACCTAGTACATCACCTTATTAGAGGCACCCAAACTAAGAACTTATGTTGTTGGTATGTCGAAATCACGCCACATCTCCTGTGTCCATTCCTTTTTCGCTCTATGCTTCACCCATGTAAAAGTGATTGCTTGAACATCCCCGAATAGTCCTTGTAGGTTTACTCGCTTGCCTTGAAAAATTACTTCATTCCTCATCTTCCAAATGGACCACGTTCCGGCTAGAATAATCATCTTTATCAAATCCCTTTTGGCTACTGTACACCCAGAATGATTATGGATATCGAGCAAGTCTCGGATCGAATGAGCATAAATATGTGGAATGCGACACCAAGAGCTGACTTGTTGCCACAGAACTGTAGCAGCAAAGCAAGAGATAAACAAGTGATTGGCATCTTCATCCCTGCTCCACGACTCGCACAATGAAGACCCATTCGTAATCCTCCTCGCCTTTAATCCGTTGTATGTTGGAAGCCTATCTTGTTCCATCCTCCATGCGAAAAGACACCTTTCTGGACCCACTTGAACCATGAAAATGGATAAACGGAACCGCGTGTTTACCCAACAAATTCTCGCATTGGCTCACCGAAACAAACCGTCCGGCTACTCGCCAACTCCACCTATCGGTAGTAGGATGTAAGTCAATTGTCGAGATCAAGAAGTCGCGACCATGAAGATCCGCCAATTCCCCGAACCGATAGAGAGGCCTTCTCCAATCCCAATTTGCAAGTCTATCCGCAACCGCAATGATTTTTGTTTCTCCAATGCGAACAAGGCTGTGTAAGTTCCCATTAGTGGGCCTTCTCCAACCCACCAATCCACCCGAAACGAATATCTAGTCCATTTCACATGAACCTTTAATCGACTTTTATATTTAAGTTCCTCATTGAAAACTCTTTATCTAATTTGTTTATCATGTTCCACTTAACTGAAGCCTGCTTTTAACCTAAGATAGCCCCATGAGTTTTGGTTGAAATGAATGGCATCTATAACCTTCCTCCATATCGAGCCTTTCTCGGTTTTATATCTCCACCACCACTTTGCCAAGAGACCGCTATTCGTGTCTTTCAATGATCCGAGACCGAGACCACCTTATTGCATGGTCCTATGACTCGTCCCATGCTACCCAATTTGTTTTAGCCTTATCCTCATCTCCCCAAAAAACCTCCTTCTTAAAGCTTCTAACTTGTCGATAACACCACCAGAGCCTTGAACAAAGAAAAGAAGTACACCGGAGGCTATCCAAGACCGCTTTCAATAAGGTGACCCTACCACCAAACGAAAGCATCTTTGCCTTCCATTTTGATAATCTTCTGTTGAAACATTCCACCACGCAATTCCAATTCCTAATAATATTCATGTTTACACCAACAGGTAAACCGAGATACTTACATGGGAATTTATCAAATCTACAATTTATAGAATCAGCCACCTCTTGTGCGATGTTGTTGTTCACTTTGATAGGGTAAAGAGTAGTTTTGTGGTGATTCATTTTTAGTCCGGATGATGATATGAGTAAATCACTAAGAAAAAAACCTTCTGTATTAACATAAAGAAGTCACCTATGTAAACTGAAATCCATAAAATAAATTAACTTCAAAATGGAAAGTTTTACATAAAACAACAGATACAATCCAACTTCTAAAAATTCATGTTGATACAACTATCCTATTGATGACCAACAAGCGTTTCAGATCTATTAGAAACGAAGCGTTTGAGCATTAGATACAAAATAACCTGAGACCTTGATGTCGATGGGATAATTGATAAAGCCCGAAGTAAACCATTGAGCACAGACATTAAACATCGAGTTCATTATTGCATGTCAATAGACAAGAGAGCACATCATCCTTTCGTTATACAGAACCTTTTATGCTGATCTTCCCGGTCATCAGACCTGCCTATTTTCAGGAAACGGTTTCATTGTTAGGATCAATAGTAAAACATGCATCATGGGCAGAAAAAATCTTAATTATTGACCCTAATTTGAAAATTCCTCTAAAGTAACACATATTATTACTTTATTAGAAAACTGAGAAAGTACCTGGGAAGATAATTCTTTTGGCCTTTGGCGCACCTGAATTCATATCATCAGCATCCCCATCAACATCCGGACATCATCATCTACATTATCACCATCGTCGCCGTCGCCATCATCATCATCACCATTATCGTCACCATCACCATCATCATCATCACTACCACCCCTATCAACATTCTCGACATCATCATCTTCATTTTCATCATCAATAATACGCAGCAACTGATAAATGCTCTTCGTAAGACGAGTTATGCCTGTACCTGTTATATCCAACTTTTTCAAACAGTCTAAACGTCCAATTTCTTCAGGAAATTCCTCAATTCGAATACAACCAGTGAGGTCTAAACATTCCAGACGATGCATCTCACAGATGCTGTTTGGAATATCTCGTAAAAGTATACAATCCTTTACAATGAGCTTCTCCAAACATTGTAATCTGCCAATATACTTAGGTAACTTCTCAAGAAGACAACAGGAGATGATTTCAAGAGATTTCAGATGTTTCAACAAACAAATACTATCTGGAAGAGCTTTAATATCTGTAGACCGCAAACTTAGCTCCTCTAGACAATCTAACCGGTCAAGGTTCTTTGGCGCTTCTGGAATGCCACCTTCAAGTGTAAGCTTTCTTAAACATTGTAAACCACAGATAATGTCTGCAAAAGAATCGACGTTCAAGCGACCGCCAAAACCTAGAGATATAAGCCTCTCAAGATTTCCGAAAGATGAAGCTGGGTCTTCTTTATAATAACAGGTAAACCTAAACTCTGACCAAGTATTGCCGGGATCACATACACCTGTATCATTTGCATCATCTGCATCATCTAGATCATCTGCATCAACTGTATCATCTGTATCATCTGCATCATCTGCTTCTGCAATCACATGTAACTCGGATAAAGAAACAACCTCAAGTGAATAAGGTTCCTTGTCAAACTTAAAGGATTTAAACCTCCCACAATGACTGATGTTTAATTGAAGAATATTTTTCAGACATTCTGCAGGAGCATTAATTTCTTCCAGATCATAACAGTTGTCAAGATATAACCATAGTAGATTTGGAGACAGCCCAAGGTCAAGAGTCCTCAACTTTGTATTGTTACCAAGGTCAAGAGTCCTCAACTTTGTATTGTTACCAAGGTGTAATTTTTCCAATCTTTCACATTGATTGATACGTAACTCCTCTAGTTTTGGAGTAACCTGGAAATGAACTTCTACCAAATCTTCACAATCTTCAAGAGTTAGTGTTTCGAGATTCGGAGCCACACTAAGGTCAAGGGTCCTCAAATTATCACAATCGGTGAACTTTAGGAACCTGAGGTTTAAACAAGCCTGTCATAAGCAACAAAAAAATGGAAAGATAAATGTCAATTGCTGTAATGACTAACAAAAGAGGGAAAGATAAACTTCCAATTAATTAACCATTATATATTCTACCTCTTTTCTCCATCTTTCCAAAGTTGAACGATTTTGCTGCACGCCATTTCGAGTACAACAAGATTTTTGCATGAAATGTTTTCGTAAACTTGAAAAGGATAATAAACCCATCTCAGAAATCGTAAGGCATTTGGAAGGTATAGATCAACTTCATCAAAGCTCCAGTTGCTAACTTCACACAATTCAATCTATACGGATGCACATGAAGAAATCTAAGTTCCTTCTTCAATCCATATATGCACATGAAGGAATCTAAGTTCCTTCATGTTTGCGAGACCGCTCATTAAAATTTCAAAATTCAATCCATCTGAGTATGTATTGAGTGTTAGACATTTTGTTGCTTGGGTACCCTGTAATTCAAATAGCAGTGACCATGAGATTTGTTTCATTACGAAATAAAATGTGTTAAGTATTATAGCTCGAGGGTAATGCACTAGAAGGTCAATCTACTTTTTCAAAATATCCACTTTAGTCATTGAACACAGTTTATCAAAAAATGTCATTGTACCAAATAATTAAAAAATGTCATTCTTTATCAAAATATCCACTTTAGTCATTGAAAAGCTATTTATTTTGATAATCAAACATTAAAAAAGTATACAGTTACATCATCCGGATAACTTACTACCAGCTTGACTTTATCTCCAATTGATTAGACATTTCGATCCAGTAAGTTCATAACATGTGTCAAGGAAAATGTTATTTATTTATTTTTTTTTATTTTATTTATTTATTTTTTTTGTATTAAATAAATAAATGTTTGTCATTTTACTTTAATTTTTCTTCATAATAAAGTGTAGTATGAAAGGAAAAAAGGAGAATGTTTAATGATGCAATAAAACAAAATTTTGTTTTTGTGCAATGAGTAAATTGACTTAATACTTACCGAGTCATTAGCCAATATGTCTACAATTTCCTCATCAATCCATAACCGGCTATGCCATTCAGGTTCATGGGGGTTCAGACGACGAACAATATTCTTGCCCATTTCTTCTATATGGTTGTGCATATCCAACTCCCCATATTCAGAAATAGTTATAAGAGATTTCTGCCGAAGAACTTTTAAACCAACTCGAGCATGAAATCCACAGCTTTGAAGTGCTCTAATTGCATCGTCCTTCCTCCAACCTTTGAGCATGCATGCAACATCTAAGAATATTTCCTTGAAATCCTCATCAAGACCGTCATAGCTCAGTTCCAATTTTTCCATAGTTTTCTCCAATGGAATTTTTTTTAGTCTTTCTAGGGTATCTTTCCATTGAGGCCAATTTTGACCACAAAGTAGTGAGCCCAAAACTTTGATCGTTAATGGAAGACCAGCGGCGTATTGTACAACTTCTTTTGAAAGCTCTTCATACCCTTTAATCGGAATATCCCTTGCAAATGCATACTTACTCAAGAGACAAATCGCTTCCGCGGGCGATAACAGGTTGATGTCATTAATGAACTTCACTCCGTGGGCTGACAGAACTTGCTTATCCCGTGTGGTAATGATAACTCTGCTTCCAAATTTGAACCAGTCAGGCTCGCTTGCTAACGCCTCAAGTTGTTCTCTATCATCAACATCATCTAGAACAATAAGAACCTTTCTCCCACGCAACAAAGTTTTCATCATCTTTGTTCCTTCATGAACACTTCTTTCAGGGATGTTTTCGTCACTTAACACACTGTGGAGAATTTGTTGTTGCAACTTATTCAAACCATACAAAGAGGATTTTGAAACTTCCCTTACATTTTCAACAAAGGTTTTACCGTCGAACTGAATAGATATTCGATCAAAAACAGCTCTTGCCAAAGTTGTCTTCCCCCCACCTCCCATCCCCCATATCCCTATCATGCGGACATCATCAGCATCAAGTTCTAAAGATGAAATGAAAGCTTCTATTCGTGTCTCCATGCCTACTAAATTTTCGTCAACACTCGAACTACTCGAACATTTCTTTTTGACAACAACATCAACAATTTCCTGGATCAATTTGGATTCATCCCTGTAACAATGAAGAAGATCTAACTAATTACTAATTATCAAGAAGATCTAAAACTAATTCATATAGCAAATGAATTACTAATAGTTACCCATTAGCAGTCTCCTTCGACTCCCACCCAGCAAGAATGGCTGCTTCTTTCAAAGCGTCTCTCCATTTCCCAGCAAAATCATCACCAGTATCATCATCACCGTACTCAAGAATCTTTGTGGACCCTCTAATATTTAGACCTTTTAACTGAAAAATGCTCTGTGGAAGACGGTTTATACCTGTTATATCCAACTCTTTCAAACATTCTAAACGTCCAATTTCTTCAGGCCATTCCTCAATGTGAATACAATCAGTGAGATCCAAATATTCCAGACGATGCATCTCACAGCTAATGCAGTTTGGTATATCTCGTAAAGATATACAATCCTTTACAATGAGCTTCTCCAAACATTGTAATCTGCCAATATCCTCGGGTAACTTCTCAAGAAGACGACAAGAGATGATTTCAAGAGATTTCAGGTGTTTCAACATACAAAGACTATCTGGAAGATTTTTGATATCTGTAGACCGCAAACTTAGCTCCTCTAGACAATCTAACCGGTCAAGGTTCTTGGGCGCTTTTGGAATACCACCTTTAAGTGTAAGCTTTCTTAAACATTGTAAACCACATATAATATCTGAAAAAGAATCGACATTTATGCGAGCACCAATACCTAGAGAAATAAGCCTCTCAAGATTTCCAAAAGATGAAACTGGGTCTTCTTTATAATAACAGCAAAACTTAAACTCAGGCCAAGTATTGCCGGATCAGATATACCTGTATCAACTGCTTTCAGATATAACTCAGATAAAGAAACAACCTCAGGTGAATCAAGCTCTTTGTCAAACTTAAAGGATTCAAACCTCCCACAATGACTGATGTATAAGTAGAGAAGCTTTTTCAGACATTCTGCAGGAGCATTAATTTCTTCCAAATCAAAACAATTTTTAAGTGTTAACCTTTCAAGATTTGGAGTCAGCCCAAGGACAAGAGTCCTCAACTTTGCATTGTTATTTAGATCGATAGTTACAAGCTTTGGACATTCAGCGGGCATGTGAAGTTTGACCATATCAGTACAGAACGAGAGGCTTAGCGTCTCAAGATTCGGAGTAATCCCGAGGTGAAGGGCCCTCAACTTTAAATTACTGAGTTTGAGCTTAATGAGCTTTGGCCATTTGGCGGGCATGTGAAGTTCAACCATATCAGTACACTCCAAGAGGCTTAACTTTCCAAGATTTGGAGTAATCCTGAGGTGAAGGGTCCTCAACTTTAAATTACTGAGTTTGAGCTTAATGAGCTTTGGCCATTCGGCGGGCATGTGAAGTTCAACCATATGAGGACACTCCAAGAGGCTTAACTTTCCAAGATTTGGACATTCAGCAGGCATGTGTAATTTTTCCAATCTCCAACAATACTTGATACGTAACTCCTTAAGATTTGGAGTATCCCGGAAATGAACTTCTACCAAATTCCAACAACTTTCAAGAATTAGTGTCTCAAGATTCGGAGCCACACTAAGGTCAAGGGTCCTCAATCTTTGTGAACAGGTGAACTTTAGGAACCTGAGCTTTAAAAAAGGCTGTCATAAGCAACAAAAAATGAAAGATAAATGTTAATTGCTGTAATGACTAAAAAATGAGGGAAAGATAAACTACCAATTAAACCATTATTCTACCTTTTCTTCTCCATCTTTCCAAAGTTGAACCATTCTGCTTCCATACATATCAAGTCCAACAAGATTATTTGCTTGAAGTGTTTTTGGTAAACTTGAAAAAGGATAAAAACCCCAGCTCAGAAATCGTAAGGCATTTGGAAGGTGTAGACTGTCTTCATCAAAGTTCCAGTTGCTAACTTCCTCATCACTTACATCTTTCATAAACACTTGAATAAATCTAAGTTCCTTCATGTTTGCAAGACCATTCATGAAAATTCCAAAATTCAATCCATCTCCATATGCATCCCATAATATACATTTTGTTGCTTGGGTACCCTGTAATTCAAATAGCAGAGACCATGAGATTTGTTTCATTACAAAACAAAATGTGTTAATTAGTATTATAACTCTGAGGTTAAAGCACTAGAAGGTAAATCAATTTTTCAAAATATCCACTTTATGAAGTTAATTTTGTCGAACTGAAATGAAATGTTTAGGTTAGAGGAATTGGTTAAGTTTGATATTCCAAGGTGTTTTGTTTGGGTGATTATCTTACTGAGATAAGAATTTTAAATTAAAAAATATATATATAAAAATAAGAATAAATAAATAAAAAATAAAAAATAAAAAGTGTATTTGAATTTGACTACTTATTATAGAAGCTATTTTGTATTATATAATAAAATAAAATTTTGTTTTTATACAATGACTAAATTGAACTTTAGAAGAGTATACTAACTTTTAGTGTAACAACTCAAATAACTTGATACTTACCGACTTATTAGCCAATATATATGCAATTTCCTCCTTAATCCATAACCGCTATGCTTTTCGTGTTTATTGGGGTTCTCACGACGAACAATATTCTTGCCCATTTCTACAAGATGGTCATGCATCCCCAACTTCTCAACTTTAGATATATTTATAAGGGATCTCTGCTCAAGAACCCTTAAACCAATTCGAGCACGGAATCCACAGCTTTCAAGAGCTCTAATCGCGTCTTTTTTGTACCAACCCTTGAGTAAGCATGCAACATCTAAGAATATGTCCTTGTAATCATCCTCTAGACTTTTATAGCTTAATTCTAAAATAATCATAGTTTTATTCAACGGAATTGTTTTTAGTCTTTCCAAAGCATCATTCCATTCAGGCTTCTCTTTAGAACAAAGAAACGAACCCAAAACTTTGATTGTTAAGGGAAGACCAGCAGCGTATTGTACAACTTTTCTTGATAGATGTTCGTATCCTTCATCCGGAATCTCTCTTCCAAATGCATGCCTACTAAAGAGGCAAATTGATTCCGTGGGCGATAACAGATTGACTTTATGAATGAAGTTATGATTAAAGTTCAACTTGTGGGCTAATAGCACTTGCTCATCTCGTGTGGTAATGATAATTCGCTTCCGGCTTAAACCAATTAGATGCACCAGCTAACGCCTCTAGCTGCTTTGTATCATTCACATCATCTAGAACCACAAGAACCTTTTTACGATGCATCATCTGCACCATCGTATTTATACCACCGGAAACACTACTAACACTGATGGGTTGATCGCTGAAAACATCTGTGAGGATCTGTTTCTGCAGCTCCTTTAAACCGGATAACGAGCTATTTGAAACCTCCCTTACATTATCAACAAGGCTGCTTCCTTCGAACCGATGGCATATTTGGTGAAAAATAGTTGTCGCCAAAGTTGTTTTCCCACCACCTCCCATCCCCCATATCCCAATCATTCGGACACCAGGAGCATCAAGTTCTAGGTATGAAAGTAAAGCTTTAATTCGTATCTCCATGCCTACTAACTTACCGTCAATACTCGAATTGCTGGAACTTATCTTTTGGAAGATATCATCAACAATTATCTGGATCAATTTGGACTCATCCCTGTAACAATGAAAAAGATCTAGATAATTACTAATTATCAAGAAGACCAAACATTAATGCATATAGCAAACAAATTACGAATAATTACCCATTAGCAGTCTTTTTCGACTCCCACCCAGCAAGATTGCCAGCTTCGTTCAAAGCCTTCCTCCATTTCCCAGCAGCTTCTTTATTTTCATGTTTTTTAAAAGCTTCTTTAACCGCCCCACTTTGCTTGCGTATTTCCGTGGGCTCCACATCATAAAAGACTGGGTAAGCAGTCTGCTCACTTGCCTTCCGGCACTCCATAATCTTGACAAGCTCATCTAAGCACCAAGATGAACCTGCATAGTCCTTAGAGAACACAATGATGAAGAATCTTGAGTCTTCAATGGATTCCATGAGCTGGGAGTCGATCGTTTCCCCTTTTTCAATGTTCTTATCGTCTTTGTAAGTTTGAATCCCATTTTGCACAAGAGCTTTATAAAGATGACTAACAAAGTTGTTACGAGTGTCTTCACCTCTAAAGCTTAAAAAAACATCATTCTTGAAGCTCTTTTGAATGGATGAAATTGAAGTAGACGCCATTGAAATTACTGTTAAAGGATTGAATGGTAAACAATTTATGATTATTAATAAGATAATGTGAAGGCAACTGCGTTTGTGATGAAATAATATTTTGAATTGCGTGGAAACATAAAAACCTCTTATTTGGTCAAATGAAATAATGTTTGATATTTAAATTTAAAAAAAAGTTGCATTTATGATCCTTCTTGTATTCCAGTTGAGATAAATAAAGATCACAAAAAGATAACTCAAAATAAAAACTCATTTTTCAAAAATAAAATCTTAACTACATTAAAGTTTAGGCTATTTTTAAAAAAGAAAGTTTTGAAAAAAATAAGATTACACACTTACTATAAAAGGAATACTTGAAATTCAATACATCTCATTATTAAAAATTCATTTTCATTAAATCAAATACAGTTTTCAAATCATTTACAACCCATTATTAAAATCACAGAATCGCTTAAAAATCATTATTAGCAGAATGATTATTAAAAACATATAATAGTATCCATTATATAAATACACACAAACCATTTCATATATCTTTTACACACATCTAAAACATTAGCAATAAGGCCTAGTGTACCCGCCGTCATAAAATTTAATAACATGGTAGCCGCCACCGCATTGCACGGGTACCCTGCTAAAAAGATAACTAAAATTTAAAACTCATTTTTCAAAATAAAATATTTCAAAAACGATTTATCGCTAAAAGAAAACCTGTCTTTTTACAAAATATAAAATTGATCAAGGTCCAAATGATTATATTTCTTATAGTAGATTGTAAGACAAGAGAAAGATCATTAATTTACCAAGACATAATCAAGCGTGGTTATTTCTTTGTTTCTTAAATGATATCATTACCTAAATTTTAATGGATAACATTTATTATGCTAATAGTAACGTCGTTATTCACATGAATCTTAACAACTACACAAACAAACCATATAATCCGCATTGAGATTTGAGGCTGGAGGACTATTACTTTTAAACTTCAAGTTACATCTATTTATTTATTTTAGTCCGACCAAGAAATTGTGAGATCACGTTAATATTTTTTATTATTTTTTGATTTGTGAGATATATTTGTATAAAATTGATATTTTTATATTTTTTGTTAGATAATGACCATAAAATGTAACAAGAGGTGAGTTTGGTGGTGTGATGAACATTGATGGATCCTCGGGTACTTGTATGAAGCATTCCGCCAAAAGTAATTCCTCATCTTGGCTCCACACCTTTCGACTAGAAGTAGATCACTCGGGTTTATCCTTGGGGTTTTGGCAATTTTTGGTATATGTTTGGGTAAACGTGCTAACGGGTTCAGCCACCGGTTCTTCTTGCGATTCTTCTTGTTGAGATTGTTGGGTTTGTTGGAATGTTTGTTGAAGTTGATATTGTTGAAATTTTAATTGTTCCTCGGTGAAAATTGAACCGAAAATGGGTTATATTCGTAAATTGATTTGGTATTTGATATGAGAATTGGTTATAGTTTGATGAGATGAAATTAGCGGATGTTGGTGTGTTCGGGTTTGAAGAGGATGATGAATTCGGTATTTGGTTTTGTGGGTCATTAACAATAGCGTTTATCAATTGTCGGTTTTGATTATTCATTTTAGAGAGAATGAGAGTGAAAGAGATGAAAGTGATAATGAATTATGTGTAAAAAAAAGATTTGTAGGGTATTTATAAGATTTTTAAAGGGGTTAAATTTAAAAAATCAAGGTGTAATAATGCAAAAAAAAAAAAAAAAAAAAAAAAAAAGGAGAAATAGAGCATAACGACTATTTTTAAAAAATTTGAACCTTCAACACCTAGTTTTTAAAAAAATACAAATTATAATAATAATAAAATAAGCAACCACGCTGGTCATGGCTATAGCGCCACCAGAACCAAACCATCGTTTCAGATGGTTCTCACGCCATCGGACTTGCGCCGTCGTGTTTAGCTTGAGCCAAAACGCCTTGTACCGCATGCTCTAAAGTGATGACCATGATAACTAGCCTAATCCTAAGATTCAAACACAAGTTGCAAACATATCTCATACACATCAAAATACAACTTGTCATAGTAACCGATGTGTCTTTTTACCCATCAAAATACAACTTGTCATATTGTTACAGCTAAACGGAGATTTTTTAGTATTTTTATTTTTTTATTTTTTATTTCTTTTTTGTTTTTGTTAAGTAAATATCAACACATATTCATATTTATATTCATAGTTATATATTATGATATAATAAATTATAAGTGTCTTAAAATCTTAGTAAACTCACTAATGATGATATATCCTGTATCATTCGGTTAATAAGTACTAGCAGGGTACTCGTGCGTTGTAGTGGCGAATACTCTTAAATAACAATTTTCGATAAATAATGTATTTTAGTTTATTATGTTCTTTTTAACAATAAATTTATGGATATCAAAATTTCAGATAGCCCGTGCCTGTTCGGGCTCGAACCCGTTATATGCGGTCCGCCGGCTCGAGCCCGCTTGGTCCGCTTGTTTTGACTCAAGCCCATTTGGCCCGCTGTCTGCCTGCGCTTGAATATTTGTATAATGTCTTTATTATTTGTAGTAGTGAAATTTAATGTAGGAATTTTGTTTAATTTGGTTGTACAATATGCTTGATAATTTGTATTTCTTATGTAAGGGTGTTTTAATAACCGTATTAATTGTATTTATTGACCAGCTTAAATAATTGACTACATTAAATAGCATTAATGTGGTGTTTTGTTGTACACTATGCTTCTTGTCTTGTACGTCCGAAAATTATGTGCATTAAAGTGTTGTAAACTATGTTTCTTTTCTTGTAAGTAGTAGTCATTATAGTCATTAATAACATTGACCACTTTAATAACATTAATGTTGTAAGTCTGAAAATAAGTCCGAAAATTACATCATGTTTATTTTGTTGTATACTATGCTTATTTTGTTGTAAATCAGAAAATTGGTTGCGGCTATTGTACATTGTGCTTAAATGGTCGTAATTTTTTTGTGAAGGGGTGTTTTTAATTACATTAATGTTGTTTGATAGAATTTGGTTTTAAAATGACACCACGCTTTATTTTGTTGTACAATATGCTTACTTTGTTGTAATTCGAAATTGGATACATTAAACTGTTGTAAACCATGCTTAATTTCTTGTACGCTTTAAAATTAAGAGTGAGGTGCCTTCGTGCATTATAAGTAGTATAGATTCATAGTTGATGCGATGTTTTGAAACCCAGTTTGATTCGACCGGTTGAATCATTTTCAATCGAAAAATAAGTCAATATGAACCAATTCAGTTCTTGAGATTCAAAAACCCAATTTAACCCGCGGGGTTTCATGTGATCCGGGTTGACCCGATTCACTAAAACTGGTCAGATTTTGTAGCTTTCCTTTTAGGAATTATTTATATGAAAACAAAATTTTTCCGTAAGTGATTAACTCGGAATCAACACTACCACTAGTCAAGCACTTTTGTCTACGTAGAAAAATTAGATGGATATTCTTATTGACGAGGATGAAGATCACCGTGGACTTCGTTTGTTAAGTGATTGTAGACTTAATGCGTATCATACTTCAATTACTTAACAATAAGGTGTGTATAATAATTTTCCATACCATATTTATAATACATATGGTACATTCGATTTAATCGAGATGATGCATAACTGGTGTTTGATGTTGGAACTAATTAAGTTTTACATGTCTAACATTTTGTATACTCTTATATGTTTTATAAACTTATGTTGTGATTGCTATTGGACTCTTCAGAATTTATGTGTGTTTGGTATAAAATTGTGCATGTTTATACACGTTTGGGTATTTAAACGATTGCAGATATTTTCAACTGAAGACCTGGTTGACCCGTGATTGAGCCTTTTAAACTAGTGACCCAATAACTCTGACTATTTCAATTAAAGATATTGTGTATAAAAAATTGGTTTAATGATGCATCGTGCACGTAAATAATGTTATAAACAAGGATATTGCATGCTGCACTTATTGAAGTTTTTGTTACTTTTTCCACTTCTTAAAGTTTTCCACTATGGGTAAAATAACACTCGCCACAATATTGTTTTATTAAGAGTAAATTCTAAATTACATTTTTGTGGTTACTCATTGTCACACAATATATTTAAGTGGTTTTTTTTTGCACACAAACATTCCTCCGTTAGTAAAGTCACGTATTATACATCTCTCTGTAAGTAAAGTTAGCCATACATCAATGAGGAGGAACGGTTAAAATTATTTCTCCGTTATCTAATAACGCGGGAGAAAATATTTGCATCGTTAGTCCTTAAGACTAACGGTGCAATTTTTTTTGAAATAAATTAAAAAGGAGCAAGCAAGGCTGAAACTCGGGTCTCTTGTTTTTAAAAACAACGCCCCAACCACTGGACTAAGTGTCCAGAGGTGTTAGTTTTCCATTTCATATTTGTTTTAACCATTTTTTCGATGAATTTATAGTATGTTAACCTATTTAAGTTTGGGTCGGCCGGTTCATGGTGAACTAGTACGGTTCTTGGGGCGGGGCCAGATCCGTTGGACTCGTTTTTTCGTTCTCTTTTTACGATGGATTTATACTCGTTTTTTCGTGCTCTTTTTCAAAAAAATTTGCTATATGCCTTGATTAAAGGAGCTTGTGTATCCTTACTTTCGTGATTCATGCGTATTTACACCTATAAACAATCAAGTTGCCACCGCATTCTCAAATTCATATAGATTCATTACAAAATATCCACTTTAGTCATTGAACTTTTAGTTTATTAAAAATTGTCATTGTACTAGAAAAGCTATTTATGTTGACTTTATCTCCAATTAGTTAGACTTTTTATCTAGTAAGTTCATAACAGGTGTCCAAGTGAAAAGGTTAAAATGTTTTTTAATTAAATAATTAAATATTTGTTATTTTACCTTAATTTTCATCATATTAAAGTGTGCCCTATTAAAGTAAAGTAGTTTGGGAGGAAACAAAATCACCCAAATTACACTAACTTTACTTCCATTTCCTTTTCTTTTCCTCCTTAGTAAAACTCAAGAACACAATGAAATTTTCTTTTCTTTAATGATCCGACTCGAGAACACAGCGTAAAGTATAGTGTGAAAGGAAAAAAGAGAATGAATTATGTAGGTATATAGAACAAAAGAAAAAGAAGAATGTTTTAATGATATAATAAAACAAAACTTTGTTGTTGTACAATGACTAAATTGAACTTTTAGAAAAATATACTCACGTTTAGTTTAACAACCCAAAAAACAAGATACTTACCCACTCATTAGCCAATATCTCTTCGATTTCCTCACAAATCCACAATCGGCTATGTTTGTTAGGATTATCTAGGTGCAAATGACGAACAATATTCTTGCCCATTTCTTCTATATGGTCATGCATCCCCAACTTCTCATCTCCATAAATAGTTATAAGAGATTTCAGCTCAAGAACTTTTAAACCAATTCGAGCAGGAAATCCACAGCTTTTAAGCACTATGACTGCATCGTCTTTCCTCCAACCTTTGAGTATGCATGCAACATCTAAGAATATTTCCTTGTAATCCTCCTCCAGATCATCATAGCTGAGTTTCAGTTTTTCAATAGTTTCCCTCAATGGGATTGTTTTTAGCCTATTAATGGTATCTTCCCATTCAAGATCATCTTTACCACAGAGAAACGAACCCAACACTCGGATCGTTAAGGGAAGACCAGCAGCGTAACATACAACTTGTGCCGATAGCTCTTTGTACCCTTCAATTGGAATCTCTCTCCCAAATGCATGCCTACTAAAAAGACAAATTGCTTCCTTATCGTTTAACAAATGTACATCACGAATCAAGTTCACTTTGTGTGCTACTAGTACTTGCTCCTCTCTTGTTGTAATGATAATTCTGCTACCTGGCTTAAACCAATCACGATCACCCGCTAATGCCTCAAGTTGCTCTATCTTATCAACATCATCCAGAACAACAAGAACCTTTCTAACACGCATCTTCTTCTGAATCATCTTTTTCCCCTCATGAACACCACTCACAGTGATTCCTTGATCATTTAAAACATCTGAAAGTACTTGTTTTTGTAATGAATTCAGCCCAGACAAAGAAGTTTTTGATTTTTCCCTTATGTTTTCAACAAAGCTTTGACCTTCAAACTGAAAGGATATTTTATCAAAAACTGCTCTAGCTAAAGTTGTCTTCCCTGCACCTCCCATCCCCTGAATCCCTATCATGCGAATGTCATCAACACCCGTTTCCAAAGATGAAATAACTTCATCTACACGGGTCTCCATGCCTACTAGGTTTCCATCAACGCTCGAATCGATGAAACGTAGCTCTAGTGAAATGTCTTGAATAATTTTCTGTATGAAATTAGCTTCGTGCCTGTATGTGAAAGAAGGATCAGTTAGCTAGCTTGTTAAAGTCCCTCATGAACTATCACTTTCTGGTCTACAACACTTCCAGTTCTATGTGAAATTATGACATGACGTTGTATTACAAATGATATATCCTATCCAATGTTTCGTAAAAACTCAACTTTGAGTTGAAAGTTCAGAACAAAAAAAGAGATAACATGAATTACCCTTTTACACGTGACGTAGATATTGAAAGTATAATTTGCTGGCTTAATTGGTCAGTTAGATAAAGGGTAATCTTATTAAGTGTCAAAACATGTTTACCTGGAAGCAAAACACGTTTCTTTAGTTGTATATTACAAAACCGATTCATTAGAGATGTATAACAAATATTTGTAACTATAGTAGTACTCTAAAATTTTGAATAAAACGGCCTTAGTGGTTGTATGCACTAGAAATTCACCTTGATGAATTTAACTGGTTTGACCCATTTGAGATGTAATCTCACCCAACCACCACGTAAAAGATCAGAAAGAAATATGTATAATCAAACAATATTGCCTCAGATATGAGGAATAATTTTACCCATCAGCAGTGGTCTTTAACTCCCAGCCAGCAAGAGAGGCTGCTTCTTTTAAAGCCTCTCTCCATTTCCCAGCAGATTCATCATTTTCATGTTTTTTGAAAGCTTCTCCAACTGGGCCATATAGTTTGCGGACTCCAGTGGGCTCCACATCGTAGAACACAGGGTAAGCAGTATGCTCAGGCATCTTCTGGCATTCCATAATCTTAACAAGTTCTTCCAAGCACCAAGATGAAGAAGCGTACTTCTTGGAGAAGACAATAATATAAAATCTTGAGTCTTCAATGGCTTCAATAAGCTCATCACTGATGGTTTTCCCTTTTCTGATTTTCTTATCATCTATGTAAGTTTCAATGCCTTTTTGCTCAAGAGCATTATAAAGATGGCCAACAAAGGTGTTACGAGTGTCTTCACCTCTAAAACTCAGAAAAACATCATACTTGAAGCTCTTTTGAACGGCTGATGTTGAAGTTGATGCCATTAATGTAAGTAGGGTTCAAAGCATCTTCATGTTGTTGTTAATTTGAAAGAGATAGACAAGTTAACAAATGTATATGTGAAAACGACAGAGTAAAAAAGATGGATGTGTAATGTGTTTTGTGAAAATTTTAAGCCTTCCACAAAAGGAATGTCCCAAACGCTTTATATACTTGTATAGATGTATAGCTAAGTATCAAAAATGATTGTTAAAAAGTCATTACTTGTTTCATTAATGATTTTTTTATGGTTATAAAGCTAGTAAGTAGCCGACAATGTGAACAAGATGTTGTGGTATAAAAAATTGTGGAATAGGAGCAGGGGTGGAGCCAAAAAATTTTGATCGAAGGGGCATATTTTAATAATTTTTGTAAACTACACTATAAATTGTTAGTTTATGGACATATATTAGTAGTCGTGTGTTAGGATTGAACTCGAGATCACGGGATTGCACACTTTACGTATGAAGTGTAAATGATTAATAATTATATATAAAATGTTATATCTAATTATTAAATACACAAAACGACTAACGAATGTTAAGTAATTAAATGTAATAAACTAACGGTCGTTAAATGAAATAAGGAAAGTGACTAGAATGGATTATGGTAAGTCGAGAAGGATCTAGAAACACCCCATAGGGTGGGTCGACCGATCCAAGGGTTTAGGATTGGGTTTCCTAATCCTAATGTAACTTGAACACCAAGTTTTCATTAGTATATAAGAGGTTATTTGTTTGATGATCTCTTGTACACACACATAACCCTAAACTTGTGTTTTCTCTCCTTGTTTCTTGGTATAGCCGATCGAACAAACATCCCTCCAAGGGATCGATCGGTTTTGTCTTCAAAACCAAAGTTTTGCTTTGTGTTTCAATTACTAGCATAACGTTAACTTGGTATTAGTACGTGTGTACAAGAACGTGATACAATCACACTATTGATTGTATCTTTGATTAAATTGCAAAATTGGTATGGGGCAATTCCTATAATCATATAAACACTAATTAGGGTTCATCTCAATTGCTAGTTTGGAAATTGCTTCTTGTTGGGCTAGAATCAAAAGGTACGCATACTTATGTTTTAGTTAATTAATTATTCATTAACTTTCCAAAAAAAAAAATAATTATTCATTATATGTTCTTTACGCTCCGCATGTGTACTTGATGTTTATTGTGGTTTTATTATGATTGTCATGTTATATAATTCCAACATAAATTGGTTATTAGATGGGCAAATTACGAAAAAAGTCAGATATTTTAGAAAATTTACACTACAATTTTTTTCGCTAGAGGGCACGCGACTCTTGTGAAACCCCACCCCACCCCTATGAATAGGAGTATGCAAAAGGCTTATGTTGCATTAGGTACATTGACCACTGTTGTGATATGCTTTTTAATTTTGCCATACTATACAATAAAGACATGTAACTAACACAATCCAAAAACTACTATTGATTATGAATGCTATAAGTATGATCATTTGCAATTGTTGCTGTCTTAAGTTTGATACGTTCACATATTTTAATACTTACCAGGATATGATAAGTACTGAAATGAAGTACATCAATGATCAATCACATGCCTTTTATCCACACAACTCCCAAAACTAATATCCCTCCGTCCCGGTATTAGGTGTCCACATTGTTATTTTAAGATGTCTCTAAATCTTTTAACCAATGAAAATAAACTGGGTAGAGATATATTTGATTGGTAGAGGTATAGCTAGTGAGTCTGTGAGAGTAGTACTTACGAAAATGAATAATCTTGAGAATGCGAGATTTAACTTAAGCTACTACACTTGACTTGTATAAATATTAACTTTGAAATACAAGACATTCTTTCGAATTACTTCGATATATTGTACTGAAATATATTGGAACTTCCTAGTTACCCAGTCAATTACTACCAATCATACAAACAAAATTTCTAGTGCAATTATCAAACATCCTAGCATAATCATATAAACATCTTCACAAGAGGTGTAGGGTATAAGCCGCATACATCTAAGTAAAAAAGATAATATATTTTTGAAACATTTTTTTTTTCTTCTAAAAAGTGGTGACTTAGTTAGATCGATGTATACCTTTCATATAATCTTAAAAAAAAAGTAGTGTGTTTTCTTTAAACAAGTTCATGGGATGCAAGTATATAACTTGTACTCGTAATAGATTAAGTAACTGACAAACAGATTTGAATAATCAGCTTTATATATGTTTACCTTAACTCATTTCGGTTTCAAACATATTTGGATTTCATCTTGACAACGAAACCTTGGATTTTTTGTTGAATATCAGAGAGTTGCAGTAGTTGCACTACAGCAGCTATATGAAACACACGACACACGTGAACACGTGAAGTATGTTGACGTAAAGATCTAAGTTGCCGTGTAACACGCAAGACTTTTATTGAAGAAATCTTAACTCTAAAACTTCAATTGATACAATGAGAATCCATACCCTTCACGGTATATATAGACTAATCTATTCATATTAGACTATAACTAGGATTATACTTTACTTAACCTAATAACTATCTAATAAGCTAGAAGATAATTACTTGCACGTCAAGTAAACTTGTTGGACTTCTACTCCAACTAGGATAGCTTTCCGATTCGAACACGCCTACGACCACATCCAATAGATCAGGAATTCCCCAACAATCACCCCCTGAATTTCTGAGTCGAAGAGGGTAACTCTTGCACACCAAGTAACGATCTCATCTCCTTGAACCTTATGCGCGCCAAAGCCTTCGTCAATGGGTCTGCTCTTTGTTCGTCACCGGATACATGCTCAACAATTACCTGCTCATTCTCCACACACTCACGAATGAAGTGATATCGAGTGTGGATGTGTTTGCTTCTACCATGAAAGACCGGGTTCTTTGATAATGCAATTGCTGATTTGTTATCAACTCTTATTATCACTTTTTGTTTTTCCATTCTTGTTACTTCCGCCAATAACTCCCTAAGCCAAATTGCTTGACACGCCGCTGCAGTGGCTGCCATGAACTCAGCTTCACACGAAGACAATGCCACGGTAGTTTGCTTTTGTGAGCACCATGTAATGGGCGATGTACCAAGATAGAAAATGTGTCCAGTAGTACTACGTCCATCATCAATATCAACATTATGACTACTATCACTATATCCTACCAATTTCATGTCATTACCCCGCTTGTATTCAATTCCAAATGAAGTTGTACCTTTAAGATAGCGTAGGATTTGCTTGATAGCACGAGCATGTGATTCTCTTGGACTTTGCATATATCGACTAACCACTCCAACCGAGTAAGTCAAACTGACGAGTATGTAAGAGATAACGCAAGCAACCCACTACCTTTCGATAACGAGTAGCATCAACCTCGGTTCATCTTCACTTCGACAACTTAAGATCCTTCTCCATTGGATATAAAGTTGCATTGCAATCTTCCATACCACTTCTTTTAGAATTTTCAATGCATATCTCTCTTGCTTGATCTTGATACAATCCTCATCTTGTGATACTTCGATACCCAAGTAATAAGTTAACTCACCAAGATCCGACATTTCAAACTGAGATGCCATCCTTTTCTTGAACTCATTGATGCAATCTAAGCTTGTCCCAGTCACGAACAAATCATCTACATAAACCGCAACAATGATAAATTCTCCCTTGGTTACCGCTTTATAAACCGCCTTTTCTTGCATGCATTGTTGAAAACCCATCTCCTTTAAAGTGCCATCTAGCTTTATGTTCCATGCCCTTGGAGCTTGCCTTAGGCCATACAATGATTTAGCTAGCTTATACACTTTTCCTTCCTCTCCTGGTTTTTCAAAGCCTTCGGGTTGAGTAACATAAACCTCTTCCTTTAAGTCACCATGAAGAAAAGCCGTTTTGACATCTAAATGATGAATCTTCCATCCTTTCCCGGCTGCGAGAGCAATTAATAGCCGTATGGTCTCGAGTCGAGCTACTGGCGCGAACACTTCATCAAAGTCAATACCGGGTTGTTGTACATAGCCTTTAGCAACCAAACGCGCTTTGAACTTCTTGATTGTGCCATCGGCGCTTTTTGATCTTAAACAACCACTTTAACCTGATTGGTTTAACACCTTTAGGAAGAAAAACGAGTTTCCAAGTATTATTCTTTACAATGGAATCAAGCTCGTTTTGCATTGCTTTGACCCATTGCGGTTTCGATTTAGCTTCATTAAAATTCCTTGGTTCCTCGTCAATTGTCAACATTAGTTCATAAATGTTAAGTTGGTAATCACCTAACCTCGTTGGTAAAACCTTGTTTCGAGTTGACCGACGTGTCGCGATAGGAATTGTACCATTACCAGGTTCCTGTGTACATGTTACTGTAGCATGAACAGTAGCAGTAGGTGTTCTTGGATGAACAGTAGGTGTTGAGTGAACAGTAACTGGTATCGTGTTGTCGTGACCTGTTGTAGTCTGTTCGTTTTCAGTAGTTTGAGCTTCCTCATTCACCACCTGATCATCATCATTTACATGTATATCGTTCCAAAAAGTAGTTGACATACCTGGTTCGTTTCCCAACTTGGTTTGAATCCTCGATTTCGTTGTCCAATTCCAACCTCTTTTCTCATCACAAACAACATAGGGGCTGATTATAATCTTGTTTTCACGTGGGTTATAAAGTCGAAAACCTCCGAACTCGGTTCTTTCCAAGATAAACCAATGGTTTCGACCTATCATCAAGCTTTTTAGGTGCTTTGAAACAATTCTTTCATGTGCAATACAACCAAATACCTTTAAGTCTTCAAGGTTCGGTTTTTCCCATAAAACTTCTCGTATGGTGTAACTCCTACCAATGCTCGCGTGAGGTGTTCTATTTATTATATATGTTGCATGTCGAACCGCTTCACCCCAAAATTGATTTGGTACACCTCTTGCCTTCATGAGACACCTTGTCATCTCAAGTAAAGTACGGTTTCGCTGCTCCACAATTCCATTTTGTTGAGGTGCATAAGGAGCCGTCAACATACGTCATATTCCTTCTTGGTCACAAAACCGATTAAAGTCATGTGATGTAAATTCACCACCTCTATCCGTATGGAATGTCACAATCTCTTTACCCGCTCGTTTTTCAATTGACGTCTTGAATCTTTTGATTACTCCAAACGCCACTTTTGTGCTTCAAAAGAAAAGACCACATGTACCTAGAATAATCGTCGATAAGAACTAGGATATAAGAGTTACCGCTGAGTGGGAGGATTTATCGGTCCGCATATATCCCCATGAACCATCTCAAGTAATTGTGAAGCTCTATATGTTGCTTTCTTAGAGAATGACTTCTTTGTTTGTTTTCCAACCATGCAAGACTCGCATATTTGATCTTGATGCTTAATTACGGTACCCTTTAGCTAACTTGTGCATCAAATTCACCGCACCAAAACCGATATGACCAAGTCGCACGTACACAACCATGACTCTTCATCAATGTTAGCTTGCAAACAATAAGGTTTCCCAACTTGTAGTTGAGCCTTGTAAAGACGATTTGCACTTCGGGACTTTAATTAGCAAACTTCCATAGCTATCATGCATGGTTAGGAAATCACCTCGTATCCTAATATCACAACCGGATATTGAAGCTTGTCCAAGACTTATCACATTACTACGAAGAGCGGAATGTAATAAATATCTTTAGCAACTTTTGTTTCCCATTTTCCCTTGAAACAAAATAGAGCCTTTTCCTTTTATACTTACACACGAACCGTCTCCAAATCTTACACGACTGTTATATTTTCATTTAACTCGTAAAAGTAAGAGTAATTACATCATGTGATTACTTGCTCTGTTGTCAAAGTACCATACATCATCTTCCTCGTGTTGGACTCAATCTTTGGAGGAGTAAACTTTTCTTCATTCATGAAAACCGCTTGAACCAAGTTCATCATAAAGAATGTACCTTCTTCATGATTTATGTCTCTCTTTTGTCTCACCGAGGTTTACTTCATATCTCGCTTTCGATCCGGCATTTTGAAACAAAGTGTCCGTACTTATCACAACGGTAGCACTTTATATGTGAGAGGTCACGTTGTTCTGCTTCTTACCTTTTGCTTATTATCTTCACGGTTTTCGAGGAGTCACGTTGACCTTGGTTTTGATAGTTGCCCTACCACGCCCTCGACCACGACCTCGACCACGACCTCGAGAGTTTGAACCACGCCCTCTTCCTCCACTTGCGCCATTATTCCTATTGGAACTTTCCGTCCTAGCATAAAGCAACTTTTCTTGAGCATCGCTTGCTTTATCGCCTTCTTTCACTCTCTTCATACGCTTTCAATCTACCAACCACATCCTCAAACCCCGTTGTTTTAAGGTCTAAAACTTGTTCTAGGGTCGCCACGATATGGACAAAACGCTCTAGGAAGACTTGTGAGAAACTTCTTTACCAGCTTGTGTTCCGACATGACTTCTCCAAGCGTGGCTGACTTAGAAGCAATACCCGATAGCGTTGAGGCATATGCATCTATAGTACCGTTATCTGACATCTTCAGATTCTCGAACTCCGTAATTAAGGTTTGAAGCTCAGCTTCTTTCACACGATCAACACCTAAGTTACGGGTTTTATTGCATCCCACATCTCCTTCCCGCTTTCAAATTCCCAATTTGCAAAATCAGTCTTCGGTATTGATTGAAACAACAAACCTTTAACTATGTTATTCTTCTTGGATCGTCTAAGCCCGGATCGACTACATCCCACACACCATGAATTCCAAGAAGTACCTCCATACGCATCCTCCATATGGTGTAGTTAGTTGATGTTAACATTGGGCACCGGAACGCCAAATTGGATTCCTTTGTTGGCGGTGGTGGTGGGTTAGAACCCGATGGATCTCCAAATCATCCCGGTTCTTCTTCCGGATCGCGAATAGGTTTGTAATGGAGAATTTTCCACCTTATGTCACGACTAGAATTAGTTTAAGACAAGTGAGACAATCAATGAGACTGCTTCCACCATCGCCTAAGAAGAGAAATTTTTGGGTGTGATTGGGCTCCAAACTCGATGGTCAGAATTAATTAACGACTAACCAATGTGTTCACGTGTTTAAGTCGCTTTTAAGGTTTCAGAACCCTAAATTTTGTTGATATCTTGTCACAATTCTTCACGCCTAACCAACAGGATCACGTGTTAGTAACGCTTTCTTCCCAAGCTCGATACCAATTGTTGAATATCGAGAGTTGCAGAGTTGCACCACAGAGCTATATGAAACACACGACACACAGAACACAGAAGTATGTTGACGAAAGATCTAAGTTGCCGGGTAACACGCAAGACTTTTATTGAAGAAATCTTAACTCTAAAACTTCAATTGATACAATGAGAATCCATACCCTTCACGGTATATATAGACTAATCTATTCATATTAGACTATAACTAGGATTATACTTTACTTAACCTAATAACTATCTAATAAGCTAGAAGATAATTACTTGCACGTCAAGTAAACTTGTTGGACTTCTACTTCAACTAGGATAGCTTTCCTGATTCTGGAACACGCTCTACAGCCACATCCAATAGATCAGGAATTCCCCAACATTTTTGTCTTTAGAAGCAACACAAAAACAGTTGAAAATGAAACTTGAAAGAGAGATTGGGAAAGTAACAAGAAGTGCGTATGTGAAAAAGACATGTACGTTAGTACGTAAACAAGATCTTGTGTTTTGGTGACGTGGACAACCAAAGGCCGTTCATATGGTCAATGAAAAACAGATACTATAAGAATTACTGTTTGATATATACTTTTCACATTTCTAGTGATATCTTTTTCTTTTTCTTTGGTGAGTGCGTGCATTTCTCTAGCTAAAAAAAGGAGTGTATTAAACAAGTTGAGGGGATGATGCAAGTATAACTTCTAACAATTAACTAATCGACAAAACTAAGATTAGAATAATGAGCTTTATTTATTTATGTTTAACTTAACTCATTTGGTTTCAAACACATTTGGATTTTATCTTTTAGAAGTAACACACTTGAAGTTGAAAGAAATGAACATGTAAACAAGATCTTGTAAGAATAATTGTTTTAATGAGAAGAAAATTAAAGGCCACTCAAATAGTCAATGACATATATAAGAATTTGGATTTGGTATAATCTTCTTAAAAAAAATGAGAGTGAAAAAATATTTTATTAAATATAAAATAGGGAAAATGATTAAAAAAAAAAAAAAAAAAAAAGCCATCAAAGTTGCCACGTTATCCTTTTCAGGACATCGAACTTTTTTTTTTCTTTCTATAGTAGCACTAAACTTGACTAATTTTCCTTTTGTGACACAAAATCACACTTATAGTGTAATTAACCTTATTAATCCCACTAAACCCGTTTTTAGTGTGATTTTGTGTCACAAAAGGAAAATTATGCAAGTTTAGTGCTACAATAGGAAGAAAAAAAAAGGCATCGAAATTGCCACCTTTTTTCTTTTCTGGGCATCGAACTTTTTTTATACGATTTCTTACGTTTTACACGTTTTAGTCCGTTTTTTCACTTTTTCGTTCACTTTTTTACGTTTTTGTCCGTTTTTACACGTTTCCGTCTGTTTTTTTACGTTTTCGTCTGTTTTTAACGTTTACTTTACGTTTTTGTCCATTTTTGCAAGTTTCGTCCGGGTTTTTATGTTTTTATCCGTTTTTACACGTTTTCGTTAGTTATTTTACGTTTTTGTCCGTTTTTACACGCTTTCAAATTTTTTACATTTTCGCCGCTTTTATCGCCAATCGCCTTTTACGCTTTCTCCCGTTTTTTCACGTTTTCGTCCGTTTTTTTACGTTCTTGTCTGTTTTTACACGTTTTCGTCCATTTATTTACGTTTACGTTTTCGTCGCTTTTTATGTTTTGTCCGCTTTAAACTTTTTCGTCCGAGTTTATTGCGTTTTAACCGTTTCGTCCATTTTTACGTTTTGTCATTTTACACGCCGTCCGCTTTATTTTTACGTTTTGTATGTTTTACACGCCACGCTTGTTTTGTTACGTTTTGCCCGCTTCACACGCCGTTCGTTTTTGTCTGCTTTAACGTTTTGTCCCTTTTGCACGTTTTTTTTTTTTTTTTTTTTTTTTTTTTACCGCTTTACATGTTTTTGTTTTATCCGCTTTACACGCCGCGTCTATTTTTACGAAAACGTGTTAAAACGGAAGAAACGAAAAATGGATGAAACCATGTAAAACGGACAACAACAGAAAAAATTAGACGAAACGTAAAATGAACAAAACGTAAAAACGGAGGAAAGCGTAAAACGGATAAAGACATAAAAACGGACGAAACGTAAAATGTATAAAAACGTAAAAATGTAAGAAACCGGTTAAAGTTCGACGAAAACGGTTAAAACCGGACGAAACGTCTAAAACGGATAAACACGTAAAAACTCGACGAAAACGCAAAACGTAAAAATTGTCAAATAACGGATGAAAAGTAAAAACAGATGAAACGTGTAAACGGACAAAATCGTAAAACCGATTTAAAACGTGAAAAACGGGCGAAAAGTAAAAATGACAAACCCGTAAAACGGACGAAAACGTAAAACGGACAAAACGTAAAAACGGTCGAAAACGTAAAACCGACGAAAACGTAAAACCTGACGAAAACGTAAAACGATAAAAAAGTTCGATGCCCAGAATAGGAAAAAGGTGGCAACTTCGATGCCTTTTTTTTTTTTTTTCTTATAGTAGCACTAAACTTGCCTAATTTTCCTTTTGTGACACAAAATTACACTTAAAATGGGTTTGGTGGGATTAAGAATGTTAATTACACTAAAAGTGTGATTTTGTGTTACAAAAGGAAAATTAGTCAAATTTAGTGCTACTACAAGAAAAAAAAAGTTCGATGCCCAAAAAAAGAAAACGTGGCAACTTTGATGCCTAAATTTATCATTTTCCCTATAAAATAATATATTTTTATTAAGTTTATATTAAAATAATAGAGTTAGAACAAAACAAAAATGTGATTTGTGGTTGAAATTAAATAGACATAGTGGCCTCATTTGGAATGCAACAAAACTCGTCTTTCCTATCAGAATTTAGAGACTTGATGCATTTAATGCATTAAATTATTTGAGGCATAAATAGAGAAAGTTTTTATCAAAGACTTGAGGTTTATCAAGTTTTTGTAAAAAACTATTCAAAAAGCATAAGGGCGTTAATTGCTAATGGAAATAATGGTGGACTTTCAAGTTTCAAACATATACAAGTAGAAACAATAAGTACTTATAAGTCTTTTGGGTACATTTAATATATAAAATGAAAATTTGAGCCCACAAAAGTCCATTGGTCAGTACATACGGTTGGTTCCTGACTTCCTTCACATACACAGTTATCAATAAGTATTCTTCTTCCTTTTTACTTTTACAGAAAACCCAATATAAGAAGATAGAAAAAAACCATCATTAAGTTCGATTAAATTACGAAATTCAGTTTAAAAGCGCTTGATCTTGGTAGTCATCACTCACGACGAGGGCACTATGAATTCTGAGCCGAGGGCACTAACCATTTTTCATTAATTTTACATGTTTTTTCTTAGTAACTTGGTTTTTCTACAAGAGCATGGTTGGGGGCATCGCCCCCCACTACTCTCTACATGGCTCCGCCCCTGTATATATGTTCACATTATTAGTTCTTGAAAATGTTTTTATTACACCGTTAGTCCTTGTTATGTTAACAGAATTGACCTTAACTTTGAAAAAGAAATTACATGGATAATGATCTATATATATATATGACATTATCATCAACCACCCCCCGCTTGAACAAGACACCCCACCCATAAAAAAATAGTGAATCTTTTTGCAAAAGTAACGTCAACACGACTAAAATCGATAACAATAAGAAAAACTTGTGTATCCACCTGCATTATTTGATCTCTATATATGACACGATCATTGAAGACAGCAAAATTAAAGCTTTCTTATAGTTGAAAAAAACACAAATATGTGGCTAGCAAGAAAAAATAAGTACAAAAGAAAATATGAACTACTTTACTTGTATGTCTGATTTAATCCTCTGTTCCTGCTTTAAAGTTTTCTTTCAAACTTTGATTTTCTAAAAACTCAGTGAATTAGATGAAGGTCAATAAGTTTGACTCATAAGTCAAACATTTTGATGTTTAGTGATTTCATCCAAGGTAGAACATAATTATGAAAATCAAAACTTATTTCTGATATCGAATCACTTATGAAACTATCTTGGCTATAACTGTAACATGATCATCTCCAATATCCGGGTAAATCCTACCATATTCACTAATTACACTTTGATTTTCTTAAGAACAGTCCCACACTACAGTAAAGCTCGATTCTTAATTCCTTATGGCATGTGACGGGACAGCTAAGTACATAACACAAAAGAAAGAAATAAAACGATATTGAAAAGAAAAAAAAAAGTGCTATGGTACGGAATAAATATATTCTTTTCAAGTTTAGACAATACAATGTGAGATTTCAACAACGAAATGTGAAAAAGGAAAACGGAAAAAGAATCATAAACAGATTATATGAGTTTACAATTTTTTGAGTTCCGTCAAGGCACATGAACTAATTTTTAATGAAGTTGCGGAAGTCACCTTGGGTGCTGATTAGCAATACTCCGGACGGCTCGTCAGACCCAATTAATCTGGGAAATGGTTCACACGTAAAAACATTAATGACTGCCATATAAATATGAAAATTTAGAATTAAGTAATACCATTATAACAAAAACAGAGAAAGTACCAGTTATGGAGTACTTATTTGGCTCCTTTGGGCATCTGATATTGCTATATGTAGCAGAACGTTTCATCATCTTCATCTGAGGTTCTTCGTGTTTTGGGTGATAAACCACATGACTCAAGAAACCATCCATCCCCAACAATAAGCAGACCTTTCAACCCAGAAATGCTCTGTGGAAGATGACTTATCCATGTACCGTGTATGCTTAACTCTTTCAAACATTTCAAATGTCCAAATTCCTCAGGCAATTTCTCAACTCGAATACAATGAGAGAGTTCTAAATGTTCCAGGCGTTTCATCTCACAGATGCTGTTCGGAATATCTTGTAGAAATGTACACTCAATAGGATTAGACTTTCTAAACATTCCAATCTTCCAGTATCCATAGACCACAGGTAACTTCTCAAGAAGCAAACATCTGAACAATCCTTGGGCGCATCTGGAGTACCCTTCAAGTGTAAGCCTTTAAAAAAATTGTAAACCACAAACGAAATTTGAAAACCATTCGAAGTTTATGTGAGCATCTATTCGGCCTAAAGAAATAAGCCTCTCAATATTTCCAAAATTTGAACCTGGATCTTCTTTATAAAAACAGTAAACAAAAACACTGAACAATCATTGTCGGACTCACACGTGTCTATGAAATTTTGACTTGTTAATGTATTTAGTTTTGGTTGTTGCAACAACTTCAATCATATAAATATCTAATGACATTACCTATATATGTTCATTAGCTGCACTTGAAAAAAATATAAACACTTTAGATATGTTTGTTCAGCATGATCCAGTGACAAAATCAGTGAAGTTGTTGAAAGTCAATGGTTTGACTAAAAAGTCAGCTTTTATTATGCTTAAAGATTAGATCCCAATTTAAACTTGTTAATGATAATCAAATCAGTTATGAAACAATACTGTATTCGTTTTCAACATGATGATAATAAAAGCCATATATAGAAGTATAAAACCCACCATTTGTATCAAGAACACAAATTGACTTTTCAAAGAAGTCAACTCTGTTAGCTGAACTCAATGAATTAACCTTATGAAAAATCAAACACCTTTCAACATTAAAATTTTAAACTTACATGTTTAAAATTAATTTACACAACCAATTATAAACATAATTGACCAACATTCAACGTCGATCAATTGGTTACGATGTGATACATAAAAGTTTATTTGGTATTTTCACAAAAGGCCATTTAAAATCAACCTTCAATTTCTTTAAGCAATCCGATAAATAAGTACAACCTTTAAGCTTCATCTAGGAAATGAATCGTTGGTTAGTTTGATGTTAACTTAACTCCAAATTACAAGTGGTGCTACCTTTATATACTACTTCATACTATCAGTTAATTAAAATTTTACATCATTGTACGGCATTTCGGTAACAAACAGTTTTCAGTTCTGCATGATACTAAATTTCATGTATCAGTAGCATGTTTCATTCATGTTTCAAACTTTCAATGTTTATATTTACACAACCTTTGACCTTCAAAAGTCAACTTTGAGTCCATCTGGTACTATTCTCACTAAACTGTTATCAAAATTCTACATCCTATATTTTGTAGCCCAACAGTTAGAAACATAAGGCAACAGTACAAAAACAAATATGTAATGTACTAATTTAACTTATTTCTTACCACCCTTATAACTCGTCGTGCCACATGGAAAAATAATAATGCTGCATCCTTGTTTCCGACTTGAGATTCAGTCAGAAAATCGATTTTCGCAGATCACTCTCAGTGAAATAGCTTCGTATACCTGAAACATGTTTAGTAGCTTTTTTCAGTACCAATAAACACTATATATCATATGTGCTTTGAAATCCATTGAAAAGTCAACAGTTGACTCAAAAGTCAATCTTTCAATAAAGTGAGGAACATCTTTTACATCCGACACGGAAATAATTGCAATCTTCATCAAACATAAGACAATTTATAGACAAGGGAGAAAGTACCTGTTAAAAAAGTTCTTAATGCAGTGACTCCTTTGGATTTTTGGAGTTGTTCAAAATCATCACTCGACCACGGTATAGGGGACTTCTGCTTTTGGTGCCTGTGCTATTCACGGATGTATATGTAGCAGAATGTTTTATAATAAGAGGTTTTTATCTCGGATGTAAAACCACATGGCTCAAGAAGTCGTCAAGACCCAACAATACGTAGACCTTTCATCCTAAAAATACTTTCTGGAAGATGACTAATTCCTGTTCCAGTGATATCCAACTATTTTAAACATTCTATCCATCCAATTTCCTCAGGCAATTCCGCAACTTGAATACAATTACAGATTCCGAGATTAACGAGCATTGGACATTCAGCAGGAATCTGAAGTTCGACCAAATCACGACAACCTTTGAGACTTACCGTCTCAAGATTTGAAGTAACCCCAAGGTGAAGGGTCCTCAACTTTAAATTATAAAGGACGAGATTTACGAGCTTTGGACATTCAGCGGGAATACGAAGTTCAACCATTATCAATACAGTGGTTGAGTCTTAGTGTCTCAAGATTTGGAGTAAACCCAAGGTCAAGAGTTGTCAACATTAAATTATACAGGTCGAGAGTTACGAGCTTTGGACATTCAGCAGGCATATGAAGTTTGACCATATCAGCACAATTCTTGACTCTTAGCGTCTCAAGATTCGGAGTAACCCCGAGGTGAAGGGTCCTCAACTTTAAATTATAAAGGTCGAGAGTTACAAGCTTTGGACATTCAGCGGGCATACGAAGTTCGACCATATCCGTACAGTCCTGAAGGATTAGCGTCATAAGATTCGGAGTAATCCCGAGGTGAAGGGTCCTCAAGTTCGATAATTTATTGAGGTCGAGAGATCTGAGTTTTGGACTTTCAGCAGGCATGTGTAATCTTTCCAATCCAAAACAATTCTTGATACGTAACTCCTTTAGATTTGGAGTAGCCTGGGAATCAACTTCTACCAAATTATCACAACGTGTAAGAGTTAGTGTCTCAAGATTCGGAGCCACACTCAGGTCAAGGGTCCTTAATCTGTTTGAATGGGTGAACGTTAGGAACCTGAGCTTTGAACAAACCTGTTATAAGCAACAAAAAATGGAAAGATAAATGTTAATTGTTGCAATGACTAACAAAAGAGGGAAAGATAGAACTACCAATTAATCAACCATTATTCGATCTACCTTTTCTTCTCCATCTTTCCAAAGATGAACCATATTGCTGATAATCATTTCAAGTCCAACAAGATTATTGGCTTGAAATGTTTCCGGTAAACTTGAAAAAGGATAACTATGCCATCTCAGAAATCGTAAGGCATTTGGAAGGTGTAGATTATCTTCATCAGTTCTTACATAGCCAAACATGTCAAGAAATCTAAGTTCCTTCATGTTTGCGAGACCGTTCATTAAAATTTCAAAATTCAATCCATCTGCATATGCATTCAGTGTTATACATTTTGTTGCTTGGGTACCCTGTAATTCAAATAGCAGTTACAATGAGATTTGTTTCATTACAAAGAAAATGAAGTTAATTTCTTGAATTGAAATGAAATGTTTAGGTCAGGGTATCCAATCTTTATAAAACTTGGGTATTTTTGTTTTTTCTATTAAATTAGAGAAATTGGTTAAATTTGGGGATTTTTGGGTTTTATTTAAATTGAAGGTGGTGGTCGTGGTTTTTGGGGGTGTTGGTTTGGTGGCAGGGGTGGTGGTTGGGTGATGGTGTGATGATGGATGAGTTTGATGATTGTTGGTGGATTATCATAGTCATATAAGAACATTTATTTATTTTAAAAAAAAAGAAAAAGAAAAAGTATATCTAAACTAAATAATAATGTATTTAGGACTTATTATAAAGGAAGTTTTAAAAATATGTTCTCACACACGTTACTTATAATTAGAATTCATATAATTAAGAAAAGAAGATAATGTACAACACTTTAACGATATAATTTTTAGACGTCTGAGAAAGAAGATAAAGATACATCACTTTAACGCACATATTAAAAAATAAAACACCACATTAATCTTATTTAATATAATCAATAAATTAATTGATCAATAAATACAATTAATAAAGTTATTAAACACCCCTAACATAATAAATACAAATTATCAAGATATTCAGACAACCAAATTAAACACAATACCTACATTAAATGTCACTAATACAATAATTTTAAGCTCGAACGGACAACAACCCAAATGGGCTTGAGCTCGAACAAAGCAGCCAAACGGCACGGCTAAACGAAATTTTGAAATCAGAATTTATCATCGAAAGAATATAATAAACTAAAATACACGATTCACTGAATTTTATTTCAGTCGCCACACATGAACGTCATGAAGACTGCGCATTAAATGTCACTAATACAAATAATAAAGACATTATACAAATATTAAAGCCCGAACCGGCAACGGGCAAAATGAGTTTGAGCCTGAACAAGCCAGCAAACCAAGCAGGCGCGGTAAACGGCTCTAGCCGAATCGCACGGCCAATGTGCTCGAGCGAACGCACGGCTAAATGAAATTTTGATATCCGTAATTTATCATTAAAAAACATAATAAACTAAAATACACGATTCACCCTAAAAAATATTTCAAAGACTGCACACGCAACGCTACCTTGTTGATACCTCTAGTTGACTAATGGTGTTAAATGGCTTATTATCATGGAAGCTATTTTTATATATATTAAAACAAAATTTTGTTTTAGTACATTGACTAAATTGAACTTTTAAAAAAAGTATAATGACTTTTTAGTTTATCAAAACCAAATAACTTGATACTTACCTCATTATTAGCAAATATATCTACAATTTCTTTCTCTATCCATAACCGGCTATGCCTTTCAGGTTTATCGGGGTTTAGTCGACGTACAATATTCTTGCCCATTTCTTCTATATGGTCATGCATCCTCAACATCCCATATTCAGAAATACTTACGAGAGATCTCTGTTCAAGAACTCTTAAGCCAGTTTTAGCAAAAAATCCACAGCTTTCAAGCGCTATGACTGCATCGTCTTTCGTCCAACCTTTGAGTAAGCATGCAACATCTAGGAATATTTCCTTGTGATCCTCCTCTAGATCGATAAAGCTGAGTTCCAATTTTTCCATAGTTGCCTTCAATGGAATTCTTTTTAGTCTTTCTAGGGTATCTATCCACTGAGGCTCATTTTGGCCATATAGCATCGAACCCAAAACTTTGATTGTGAGGGGAAGACCATTAGCATATTTTACAACCTGTCCCGATAGGTCTTCGTACCCTTCAATCGGAATATCTCTTTTGAATGCATTCTTACTCAAGAGACAAATAGCTTCCGCACGCGATAACAGGTTGACGTCAATGAACTTCACTCCGTGGGCTAAGAGAACTTGCTTATCTCGTGTGGTAATGATAACTCTGCTTCCCAATTTGAACCAGTCAGGCTCGCCTACTAACGCCTCAAGTTGTTCTATATCATCAACATCATCTAGAACAATAACAACTTTTCTCCCCCGTATCATCCTTTTCATCATGTTTGTTCCTTCATGAACACTACTTACAGTGATGTTTCCTTTACTTAACACGCTTGAAAGAACTTGTTGTTGCAACTTATTCAAACCGTACAAAGAGGATTTCGAAACTTCCCTTACATTTTCAACAAATGCTTTACCGTCGAAGTGAATGGATATTTTATCAAAAACAGCTCTTGCCAAAGTTGTCTTCCCCCCACCTCCCATCCCCCATATCCCTATCATGCGGACTTCTTGAGCATCAAGTTCTAAAGATGAAAGGAAATCTTTTATTCGCATTTCCATGCCTACTAACTTTCTGTCAACACTCGAACTACTGGAACATATCTTTTTTAAAATATCATCAACAATTATTTGGATCAATTTGGATTCATTCCTGTAACAATGAAGATGATCTAACTAATTACTAATTATCAAAAAGATCTAACATTAATACGTATAGAAAATAAATTACGAATAATTACCCATTAGCAGTCTTCTTCGACTCCCATCCAGCAAGATTTCCTGCTTCGTTCAAAGCCTTCCTCCATTTCTCAGCAGCTTCTTTATTTTCATGTTTTTAAAAGCTTTTTAACCGCCCACTTTGGTTGCGGATTTCGTGGCTCCACATCATAAAAGGCGGGTAAATAGTCGCTCGCTCACCTTCCCAAGACTCCATAATCTTGACAAGCTCATCTAAGCACCAAGATGACCCAAAGATAGTCCTTAGAGAACACAATGATGAAGAATCTTGAGTCTTCAATGGATTCCATGAAATGGGTGTCGATGGTTTCCCCTTTTTCAATTTTCTCATCATCTTTATAAGTTTGAATCCCATTTTGCTCAAGAGCTTTATAAAGATGACTGACAAAGGTGTTACGAGTGTCTTCACCTCGAAAACTTAAAAAGACATCATACTTAAAGCTCTTTGGAATGGATGAAGTTGAAGTAGACGCCATTGAAGTTACAATTGAAGGATTGTATGAAGCAGCTGGATGAGATGAGTAACCTTTCTAGAGCAATGGTCAATAAGACAATCTTAATGTGAAGGCAACTGTGTTTTTGTGGAAATAAATATTTTGATAACGTGGAGACATAAAAACCTCTTAATTGGTAATAATGTTTCGTACTTAAACAAAAGTTGCATTTATGATCCTTCTTAGCTTGTATTCAAGTTGAGATAAACAAAGATCACAGAAATATAAAGTTAAATAATCTTAATCATTCATTTTTTATCTCAAAATTGAAACTCATTTTTCAAAATAAAATATCTCAAAAATGATTTACCATTAGGCAAAAAAGAAAACCTGTCTATTTGCAAAATATATTCTCTATTTGATCAAGGTCCATATGAATTCTTTAGACATTATTTGTTATAGCAGAAATGTTAGACAAGAAAAAGATGATTAATTTACCAAGACATGATCAAGCGTGGTCATTTCTTTGTTTCCTTAAATGATATCATTACCTAAATTTTATGAATAACATTTTTATACTAGTCTCTCAGAATCCTTAATCGTGCTAATATTAACTGTGTTATTCACATGAATCTTCACTACACAAACAAACAAACCATATAATCTGCATTCATTCAGGCTCGAGGACTTTTCTTTTTAAACTTCAAGTTGTACAATTTTCATTTCCCTACATCAATAAGTTAGCTTCAATAAAGTTGTTTGTTTTTATATGGGACCATTTCTTTAATTTCAATCTCATTTCCCTACACCAATAATTCTTCAATAAATTCCAATTTTCTATGTCATTTGTTGTATATGAAATATCATGGCAATTTCTGGCTAGATTAGTCCAAAAAAATCTACCAATGAAATATCTTAGCAAAAAGAATTTGCTTGACTGTATTTTATATCTAACTTAGATTTTTTTTTTTTTTTTTTTATTATTATTTTTTTTTATAACATAAATTCCCTACTGCATAGTCTGATATCAAAAAATTCTACAAATAATGATAACCATATCAAACAAATTGCGTTCACTTATTAACTCAAACCTTGAATGTTACAAGCTTCAAAATCATGTTCCGATATTTTGTTAGTACTGAAAAACGTTCAGTAACTTCCATAAAAGTCAGTCGAACCCCACCATATTCATTAAGAAAAAAGTTAGAAAAAACTTCCTGTATTTTAGTTATAAATTATTATTGTCAATATCTTTATCAAACCCAAACCATATTCAATTATTCATTATGAACCCCTGATGATAACCTGGCCCTTTATTAGACCTTTTAATTTCATTTTGAACGACCCCGTTGATACAAATCTGACCCTTTTAAATCGATTTGAACCCTAAATAAACCCTTACCTTGTTGTTTGATAATAACCCATTTGGGTTGTTATATTAACTGATCTCTCATCTTTTAATTGACTACCAAAATTAAGATTAGAGTTTTGTCAAATTCACTACCAAAATATGTAAACTACGGAAATTTTAAATGTAGCCACTCTTATATAAACTTATACTCGTAGTGACTGCTAACCTTGAACCGCAGTCTGATTATGCTTCGTACTACTCATCTGGTTCGGTTGTTGTCAATTTTGATCTGCCAATAAAATGTGATTCTTTGGAGGAGCCTGGCGTTGATGTATACCTAAATCGGTTTGATTTTGCTCCAAAAACACTTGGTTATTTATACTTTTCATAACATAATTTTCACTTGTTTTGATTCCATGATCATTCCAAAACTTGTAAAATTCATAAAGTAGAATAAATTAACCATGACATCATCATGAAGAAGCTCGATCTTAAACATCCTCAAATAAGAATTAACCAAAACCCCCCAAAAGGTTTCAAGCACCTTTCAGCATGAAAAATGTAAACTTACTACATGTTTAACCATCACACAACCAGTTATAAACATAATTTTTTTTTTCAAGTGTCTTCACCTCTAAAGCTTAGAAACACATCATACGACAAAGTTGAAGTAGACGCGCCATTGAGGCTACGCTTCAAGTATCCCTTAAAATTTAGCCTTTGATGGGCGGAATTATATGAAATGGTTGCAAACAAAGTCTAATGAGATGAATAAGAGTACATTAACAAGACAGGCTCCAATAGTCTTAAAGATAAGGTTCTTTCAACATAAAAAAAAAGTTTGTTAACCGCATTAATGGATTTTATTCCACCTGTTTGTCTTTGCCACTTTTGGGCATAAAATCATAGATTTGATTATTCTACATTTTTAGCCACGTTTCATTGTTGAAAGTCAATATTTGACTAAAAAGTCAACTTCTTTATGCTTAATGCTTTTATCCCAATTTATTGTTTATTCAAATCGAAACTTGTTTACCGTAGTTAAATTACTTATCAAATGTTACTGAATCTGTTCTTTAACGTGATGATATCCAAACGCATATCAAAATCCTACCTTTTTCATCAAAACACAGTATGACTTTTTGAAGAAGTCAACTCTGTCAGCTGAACTCCATGCATTAACTTATGCAAATCTCAAGCACACCCATCAACACAGAAGTTGATATTAGATAATCGAAAAACAACATTTTTTGTGCTATTAGATAATTGCAACCTTTGTTCCAGGCTTTTATGCGTGGATCTTACAATTCCAACAAAAGTCAAACAGTTATGAACATGAAACTTTCTTATGATATCACATCACATTGAAAAGACTTCCTGTAGTTAGTTATAAGATGATCATCACCAATATCTTTGTCAAACACCAACATAATCATTAAGAAAACAGTTTGACCTTCTAAAGAAGTCAACTGTGTAAAATGAAGTCCACAAACTTAGATTATCTAACTTCAGTTCGGATAATTTAAACTAAATTTTTACAGAAAACAAAGACTATCCTACTCTAATAACTTCAAATCTATAAGAAAAGGAGCCTCTGAACTTTTGATATATCCGTAACCTCCGGAGACCTTGATGTAGACACCACACTAGAGCTTGACAGGTGTATGATACAACAGTGAAACTGAGATTGAATTCCCAAAATGAACAGAGATGGAAATTCAACATTTGACGTAAGGTTTCAGAGATGAAAAAACTGATTGAGCCAGAATCAAACCATAGAGCCTGGAGATTGAACATGGACTTCATTATGGCTTGTGAAGAGAACATCATCCTTCCGTTCATTGACGTGCTAAGATACAGAGCCTAAGCACATGAAAAGAAACAAGTGTTGTTTAGGTTAGGGATTATTAGGTTCCGTCGTTGCACATAAACTAATTAATATCTAGTTGGGAAAATCACCTTTTGTGCTGATCTTCCCGGTCATCAGAGCCGCCTAGTTTCAGGAAAAGGTTTCGTAGTTAGGATCAACAGTAAAACATGCATCATGTTTAAAAAATATCTTAATTAGTGTCATGTCAATTTAAAAGCTTTACAGCAGCAGAGTATTAGAAAACTGAGAAAGTACCTGGTAAAATAGTTCTTTTGGCCTTTGCCGCGCCTGAACTCATCCTTTAGGTGCGTGAATTCAACATCATCATTATAAGCATCCTTGCATGTTCATAATCACATTCATCATCATCACCATCACCATCAACATCCTCATCAAAATCCTCATCAACATCCTTGAAATCATCATCAGTATCACCATCACCATCAACATCAACATCCTTATGAAAATCCTCATCAACATCCTTGAAATAATCATCAGTATCATCATCACCGTCACCATCAACATCCTCATCAACATCCTTGAAATCATCATCATTATCATCATCACCGTCACCATCTTCAATGCTGTTTTGTATCGGTGTAGACCCTCTAATATTTAGACCTTTTAACTGAAAAATGCTCCGCGGAAGACGGTTTATTCCTGTACCTGTTATATCCAACTCTTTCAAACATTCTAAACGTCCTATTTCTTCAGGCAAATCCTCAATTCGAATACAACCAGTGAGATCTAAACATTTCAGATGATGCATGTCACAGATGCTGTTTAAAATATCTCGTAAAAATATACAATCCTTTACAATGAGCTTCACCAAACATTGAAATCTGCCAATATCCTCAGGTAACTTCACAAGACTATAACAAGAGATGATTTCAAGAGATTTCAGGTTCTTGAACATACAAATTCCACCTGGAGGATGTGTAATAGCTGGAGACATAATAATTAGCTTCTTTAGATCTTTTAGCTGGTCAAGGTTCTTGAACAGTGCTGGAATATTACCTTCAATTAGTGCAACCTTTCTTAAACGTGGTAAACCACAGATAATATCTGAAAAAGAATCGGCGTTTATGGGAGCACCGAAACCTAGAGAAATAAGCCTTTCAAGATTTCCAAACGATGAAGCTGGGTCTGCTTTATAATAACATGACAACTTATACTCTGGCGAAGAATTGCCGGGATCACATATACCTATATCATCTGGATATGCAATCAGATGTAACACAGGTAAAGAAACAACCTCAAGTGGATCTGGCTTGTGAAACATAAAGGATTTAAACCTCCCACAATGACTGATGTTTAAGTGGAGAAGCTTTTTCAGACATTCTGCTGGAGCATTAATTTCTTCCAAATCATAACAATTTTTAAGATCCAAGCTTTCAAGATTTGGAGTCAGCCCAAGGTCAAAAGTCCTCAACTTTGCATTGTCATTGAGTTTGAGCTTAACGAGCTTTGGACATTCAGTGGGCATACGAAGTTGGGCCATATCATTACACCTTTTGAGGCTTAGCGTCTCAAGATTTGGAGTAATCCCGAGGTGAAGGGTCCTCAACTTTAAATAACTGAGGCCGAGAGATCCGAGTTTTGGACTTTCAGCAGGCATGTGTAAGTTTTCCAATCTATCACAATTTTTGATACGTAACTCCTTTAGATTTGGAGTAACCTGGAAATGAACTTCTACCAACTTCTTACAATTGCTAAGAATTAGTGTCTCAAGATTCGGAGCCACACTAAGGTCAAGGGTCCTCAGCGATGTAAAGGTAAACTTTAGGAACCTGAGCTTTAAAGCCTGTCAAAAGCAACAAAAAATTGAAAGATAAATGTTAATTGTTGTAATGACTAACCAAACAGGGAAAGATAAACTACCAATTAATCAACCATTATTCGATCTACCTTTTCTTCTCCATCTTTCCAAAGTTGAACTATCTTGCCGTAATACATATCAAGTCCAACAAGATTTTTTGCTTGAAATGTTTTTGGTAAACTTGAAAACGGATAAAGATCCCATCTCAGAAATTTTAAGGCATTTGGAAGGTGTAGACTATCTTCATCAAAGTACCACTTGCTAACTTCACTTTCACTTATAATTAGCGAATCCACGTGAAGATATTGAAGTTCCTTCATGTTTGCGAGACCATTAATTAAAATTTCATAAATAGGGAATCCATCAGCATTCAGTGTTATGCATTTGGTTGCTTGGGTACCCTGTAATTCAAATAGAAGTGATCATGGGATTTGTTTCATTACAAAAGAAAATGTGTTAATTTCTCGAATTGAAATGAAATGTTTAGATGAATTGGTAAAATTTGGTGATTGTAAGGTTAGAGTTTTCAATTTTCGTTAAATTTGGGGGTGGTGGTTAGGTGATGGTGGGATGGTGGATGAGTATGATGATAAGAACAAAGAAAAAGTGTATTTGACTCTAGGTGTTAGTTATCATAGAAGCAATTTTTTGTAGATATAATATAATAAAACAAAATTTTGTTTTAGTACAATGATTAAATTGAACTTTTACGAAAGTATAATGGGAAATAACTTGATACTTACCAAGTTATTAGCCAATATCTCTTCAATTTCCTCTTGAATCCACAATCGACTATTTGGGTGCAAACGACGAACAATATTCTTGCCCATTTCTTCTATATGGTCATGCATCCCCACACACCCACTTTCAGAAATAGTTATGAGAGATTTCTGCTCAAGCACTGTTAAACCATATATAGCATGAAAACCACGGCTTTCAAGCACTCTAATTGCATCTTTTTTTTTTCCAACCTTTTAGCAAGCATGCAACATCTAAGAATATTTCTTTGTAATCCTCCTCAAGAGCATTATAACTTAATTCCAAAATTTTCATAGTTTCTTTCAACGGTATTGTTTTTAGTCTTTCTAAGGCATCTTCCCATTGAGACTCACTTTGACCACAAAGTAATGAGCCCAGCACTTTGATCGTTAAGGGGAGTCCATCAGCATATTTTACAACTTGTCTTGATAGCTCTTTGTGCCCTTGAATTGGAGTCTCTTTTGTAAATGCATACCTATTAAAGAGGTGAATTGCTTCTGTGTGCGATAGCAAAGTAACATTATTAATGAAGCTCACTCGGTGGGCTACCAGCACTTGCTCATCTCGTGTGGTGATGATAATTCTGCTGCCCGATTTATACCAATTAAGATCACCAGCTAACGCCTCAAGTTGGACGGTACTATCAACGTCATCTAGAACAACAAGAACCTTTTTACGCCGCATCATATGTATCATCTTGTTTATACCACTGGAAACACTATTAACAGTGATGTCTTGATTGCTGAAAATATCTGTGAGGATTTGTTTCTGTATCTCCTTTAAACCAGATAACGAGTTTTTTGAAACCTCCCTTACATTTTCAACAAAGCTGCTTCCTTCAAACTGATGGGATATTTGGTTAAAAATAGCTGTGGCCAAAGTTGTTTTCCCACCACCTCCGATCCCCTTGATTCCAATCATGCGAACATCTTCGGTACCCATTTCTAAAGATGAAAGAACCTTGTTTATTCGCATCTCCATTCCTACTAACTTTTCATCAAAACTCGAACAGAATAAACATATCTTTTTGAAAATATCATCAACAACTATTTGTATCAGTTTAGATTCATCCCTACAAAACATTAAAGGAGATTTCATTAGCTTGCTTAAATCCCACATAAATGATTGATTTCAAATATTAGAGCTATAACGTAATAGTAATAATCACATTTCACGTTTGAGTTAAAAACTCGACTATATAACATGAGATCCATTCAACAAGACTCAAATAATTTAACATATGGAGATATAAATCAGCAATTACCCATTAGCAGTCTTCTTCAACTCCCAGCCAGCCAGATCGGCTGCTTCTTTTAAAGCCATCCTCCATTTCCCAGCAGCTTCTTTATTTTCATGTTTTTTAAAAGCTTCTTTAACCGCCCCACTTTGCTTGCGGATTTCCGCGGGCTCCACATCATAACAGACTGGGTAAGCAGTTTGCTCACTCGCCTTCCGGCACTCCATAATCTTGACAAGCTCATCTAAGCACCAAGATGAACCTGCATAGTCCTTAGAGAACACAATGATGAAGAATCTTGAGTCTTCAATGGATTCCATGAGCTGGGTGTCGATCGTTTCCCCTTTTTCAATTTTTTCGTCATCTTTGTAAGTTTGAATCCCATTTTGCTCAAGAGCTTTATAAAGATGGCCAACAAAAGTGTTACGAGTGTCTTCACCTCGAAAACTTAAAAAAACATCATACTTAAAGCTCTTTTGAACAGATGAAGTTGAAGTTGACGCCATTGAAAGTATGGTTCAAGTTGTAATTGGATCGAGGAGATGAACAATTAACGAGTGGAATGGTGTGAGAAACACCGTTAATCAATTATGTGAAGGTGATGGTATCTACTTGGGGAAAACATGGAATAATGTAAAGAAATAAAAGCTACTTTTAATAGGTCAAAAAAGATAAAGTTTATATACATTCTCCTCAAAACACTACAAAAAAGTAGTACTACAGTAGTAGTAGTAGTGTTAATAAAATTTCAAAGTATCACTTTTGCTACAAGCAAACAATGATTATAGCTAAAGCACTGTGAATAAGATGTATTTGTTTGAAAACTTCGGGATGTGGTGGGGACGGATGCAAAAGCAAAAGGGAAATGTTTCAAGTCCACAAGTCTGAATCGAAGTTCACAAGCAGAAACACAAAAAACAATAACTGGATACTAGAATACGCTCACTAGTATTAATCAGAAAATATAAGCTCAAACAACTGATAGGTTTTTTCTCATACATCCAACCACAAGCTCGACTGGTATATATAGGTGTTTAGAATATGCTTTCTAATACTACTACAATTCTAATAAAGCAAGATAGTCCTTAACAAATAAGGAGTCCTAATTAAACTAGAATTGTAAATGTCCATATGCTTGGAATCTGTTTGTCTTCCCATATGCTCGGTCAGACATTATGCCAACATTCACCCCCCTAATTTCTGACTCGAGATAGGTAGGTCTTCAACTCCAAGTAACTCTTGCATCTCCTTGAACTTAATCCTTGCGAGAGCTTTCGTCAGAATATCAGCACGCTGCAAATCACCTCTTACAAATTCAACTTGTACTTGGCCTCTTTCAACACACTCTCGGATAAAATGATAACGTGTGTTTATATGCTTGCTTCTCCCGTGAAAGACTGGATTTTTCATAAGTGCAATAGCCGATTTGTTGTCAACAAATAAGACCACCACTCTTTCTTCCATTCCGGTTATTTCACTCAACAACCCACGTAACCATATCCCTTGACACGCGACTGAGGTTGCAGCCATGAACTCGGCTTCACAAGACGATAGAGCCACCGTGTTTTGCTTTTGTGAGCACCAAGTGATAGGTGATTTACCTAGATAAAATACATGCCCGCTTGTGCTTCACCATCATCTTGGTCCATAGCAAAACTACTATCACTAAACCCCACTAACTCCTTGGTTTTCTCTTGGTTATATCGCACTCCAAAATTCAAACTACCTTGGATATACCTTAGTATTTGTTTCACAGCCGCCATATGTGATTCTTTTGGTTCTTGCATATAACGACTAACCAAACCAACCGAATAAGATAAATCAGGTCGTGTGTGTAGTAAGTACCTTAGACAGCCAATTCGTCGTCTATACAAAGTTGCATCAACTGGTTTTCCTTCCTTATGAGCATAACCCTTTACTACTAAACGAGCTTTAAACTTATTAATTGAACCATCCGGATTTCTCTTAATTTTGAACACCCACTTTAATCCAATGGGATTAACATTAACCGGAGCTTCAACTAATTCCCATGAATCATTCTTCTCGATAGACTCAATCTCTTGCTTCATAGCAACCATCCACTTGCTTGAGACTTTTGCTTCTTGGAACGTTCTTGGTTCATCATCTTCAATCAAAAGTAGATTTTGATCTTCATTAGCAACCGAGGTTCTTGAACTAGACCCCATAATAAAGTCATTAAATCTAGTTGGCTTAGTTGAAACCCTCAAGAATGCCTCATAATTGGTCGAGTTTCATCACGTGATTGGGTCATTACCGCCTCGATTTGAACTTCTTGTTCGGTATTGACCGGTTGATTTTCATCAACATCATGATGATTTTCACCTCTTGATCTTCACCTCAACTTCATCGGTCATACCGGTTAACAAATCCACAACCCGTATCAATAGAACCGTGCCATTCTATGATAAACATACCGGTTTAGCTCGTGTGATTCGCTTGCAAAGAACATACTTCCACCAAGTTCCTCATTAAACTCCGCATCATGACATACCACTATCTTCTTTAGTTTTGGATTGAACAATGAAACCTTTTGTACCGGCTCGCTTCCGATGTAAATGAGTCGTGTTGACTGTCGCCTAACTTATGTAAATATGGCCTTGTTCCCGCTGCATAAGCCACACATCCAAATACCCGAAACCTCCAAGTTAGGCTTTTTCCTTTGAAAGCCTCATATGGAGTTTGATTAACTAGAGCTCGAGTTGAAACTCTATTAATCAAGAATGTGGCGTGTCTAACTCCTTCAGCCCACATATAGTTTGGTACGTCTCGTGCTTTCAAGATGCTTCTAGTCATTCCCATAAAGAGTACGGTTTCGCCTTTCCACGACTCCATTTTGTTGCGGTGTGTAGGGAGCGGTTAGATGTCTTGTTATACCCTCGTTTTCACAAAAGTTGGTAAATTCTTTTGAAGTGAACTCACCTCCTCTATTGGTCCTTAGGGTTATAATCTTGCTTCCCGACTTCTTCTCAACTAAAGCTTTGAACTTTTTGAAGTATTCAAATGCCTCACCTTTTTCCTTCAAGGTAAAAGTCCACATAAACCGTGAGAAGTCATCAATAAGAACAAATATGTACTGCTTCGTGCTATGGATGGTGGAGAAATTGGTCCACATAGGTCGGCATGTATAAGTTGAAGAGAATGTGTTGCCTTAAATTTCATTTGCTTTAGGAAACGACTTCTTGGTTTGTTTTCCTACCAAACAAGATTCACACAACTTGTTCTCTTGATGAATTATTGGCAACTTTTCAACCATGCCCTTCCTTGCCATTAATTCCATCGCCTCGAAATTAATGTGACCCATCCTAGCATGCCATAACCAAGCATCATCTTCCATCTTTGCTTTGAGACACACCGACTTCCAACTTGGAGCTTAATCTTGTAAAGTCTATTACTTGTTCTAGGAACCTTCATCGAAGCTTGCCATCCGAGTCACGCATAGTAAGAAGATTACCTTTCATACGAATGTCACATCCGCCTTCGTAGCTTGCCCAAGACTAATTATGTTGCTTTTAGCTCGGGTAGGTAATAGACTCGATGATTAACCGTTGCTCTCCGCTTTCTCTTCAATGATTATCGAACCCTTCCCTTTATCTCGATGTAGAGTTATCACCAAACTTCACTCTGGGAGATATTCTCATTCAACTCCGAAAAGTATTCTCGATCCCGTCATGTGATTACTTGCTCCATTATCCAAATACCAAGTGTCTTCCTCGTTTGGCTTAGTATTCAATTGGTTTGGGATAATCTTTTCTTCATTCAAGAAAACTACTTCTTGAACGCTTTTCATCATAAAAGTGTCGGGTCATCATCATCCTCCGCTTTCAAAAGGTTTGATTCATGCTTTTGCTTTTGTTCACGCTGTTCGTATGCGCTTAGAAGCAAAGTGACCATATTCATCACATCTAAAGCATTGAATCTTTGAAAGGTCTCGACTTTTGTTCTTCTTTGATCCGTATTGCTCCGGAGTTGTTTTGGTTTCCACGGTTGCGGTTATTAGCTTGACCACTACCTCGAGATTTGTTTTGAGAAGAAAAGTTTTGACCTTTACTGTTGCCACCGAGGAATTCCTTCCTCGACCTTTCTTATCATATCTTTCACCCTTCCAACATCAACTTGCCTTGATCTTGAAGTGGTGTCAACACCCTTCATTCTTCCTTCAAAAGCTTTCAACCTTCCAATTGCTTCTTGAAAAGACATAGTATTCAAGTCAAGAAATTGTTCTATTGAGGCAACAATTGCAACATACCTATCCGAACGGATGCAAGCGACTTCTTAACAAGTTTCTTGTCTTCATAAATTGTTCCCAAGCTATTTACTCATTACAATTTTGCCCAACCTAGCCGCAAAGTCATCGATTGATTCGTTGGCTTTCATCTTTAAAGATTCGAATTCCGCCTCCAAGGTTTGCAACCTTGCGTCTCAAACCCGATCAACACCCACATACCGGTCTTCAAAGCTCCCATTTCTTTGGTCAGTGTTGAATTGTGAAACTTGAAAACAAGTTCTTCCGGAATCGCTGGAAGAGTAACGCCACCGCCATGTGATCTTGCTTAGCAACAACTTGTGTTCCTTCCCCGGTTCCAAAGCATCGAGTATTCCATGGACTCGAATACCGCTTTAACTCTTATTGCCCATATGTTATAGTTCGTGCTTGTTAACATTGGACATTGAAGAGCCGTTTTAGAATGTTCAATAGGTGGTTGACTCGACTCGCCTTGCACCATCCTTCTTGAACGCCTTTTGTAAGTTACAGGTGTTGTTTGTTCGCCTTCCAGCCCTAGGTTCTAGAGGTCGAATGTTGGATTGACTTCCAGCCCTAGAGCACGCTTGTTTTACTTCTTGCCTAAGTAAACCAAGTGTAAAGTTTGAAACTTTATCGACTTCTTGGAAACCCTTTAGCTTGTGTTCGACTGAATTGGAACCCTTTAGTCGACTGCTTGGAAACCTTCTGTGATCGACTTTGGAAACCCTTCTGTGATCGACTTTGGAGACCCCCTGCTGTGATCGACTTTTGGAAACCCTTCTGTGATCGTCTTTGAAACCCCTCACGTGATCGACTTTGGAAACCCTTCTGTGATCGACTTTGGAAACCACCTGCTGTGATCGACTTAAGCTTAAACCTTGCTCTTGATACCAATTCAAGTCCACAAGTCTGAATCGAAGTTCACAAGCAGAAACACAAAAAACAATAACTGGATACTAGAATACGCTCACTAGTATTAATCAGAAAATATAAGCTCAAACAACTGATAGGTTTTTTCTCATACATCCAACCACAAGCTCGACTGGTATATATAGGTGTTTAGAATATGCTTTCTAATACTACTACAATTCTAATAAAGCAAGATAGTCCTTAACAAATAAGGAGTCCTAATTAAACTAGAATTGTAAATGTCCATATGCTTGGAATCTGTTTGTCTTCCCATATGCTCGGTCAGACATTATGCCAACAATGTTTTGCTAAAGAAAAATAAAGGGAGCAAGACAATACGATTATGTACCCATTAACAAGATTTATTATATAATTATAACGAGGTGGTTGCACCCGCGCGTTGCAGCGGGTCTTTTGCGTCTAGTTTTTATGTTGCATGTGTTGCACTAACTTAGTTGCATCTCGTTCCCTTGAGCATATTGTTCCAAACTTCCAATCCAATGACAAGTTTGACTGTAAAATTTATACACTTACAGACCTGAGATCTATTAATCAATGTAGCTTCTATAAAAGCTCCACAGGTAGTCATCAAAAACATTAAATGTGTGATCTGATGCATCCATAGAAAATGCATGAACGAACAACTATATGATCCAATGATATTGGCTGGAGTGCTGGACCACTTTTCAAATGTTACAGATACTATACATGATAGTATTGTTTCATTAATGTTTCAATGTTCATATTTACACAACCTTTGACCTGTAAAAGTCAACTTTGAGTCCATGTGGTGATACTATTCTCACTAAACTGTTATCAAAAATTTATAGTTCGTCCAAAAGTAAGAAACATAAGGAAAAAGTAAAAAAGAGACATGTATACCATTTTACTTGTTTCTTTACACCATTTTTACCCCTAGTGCTACTGGACAAGAAGTAATGTCAGCCGATTTATATGTTACCTTCTTCCGTTGTTCCCGTCTTCAAATTCTGTCAGAAAATGGATTGGCAGTGAAGTAACTTCGTATTCGTGATGCACGTTTAGTAGCTTTTCTCAGTACCAGTAAACACTTTATAATATATATGTTCTTCAATAGTTTGACTCAAAAGTCAACTTTTTAATAATTTTAACCCATTGTAGAAGATATTGGCCGAAGTGTGAGAATGAAAACTTCACATTTCTCACGGGTCATCTTCCTAAACCGGTTACAACTCAAAGTATGATCCGAATCCATTAACGAATTCAACCAAAGCTCCAATTTCATTAAAAATATCATGTAGTAGCAATAGTATTGTTTCATTCATGTTTCAATGTTTATTTTACACAACCTTTGACCTGTAAAAGTCAACTTTGAGTCCATGTGGTGATACTATTCTCACGAAACTGTTATCAAAATTTCACATTCTGTCCAAAAGTAAGAAACATTAGGCAACAGTAAAAAAGAAACATTAGGCAACAGGGAACAAGAAGTGATGTCTGCCGATTTATATGTTATCTTCTTCCGTTGTTCCCAGCTTCAAAATCTGTCGCAGATGATTGGCAGTGAACTAACTTCATATTCCTGAAACATGTTTAGTAGCTTTTCTCAGTACCAGTAAACACTTTATAATATATATGTTCTTCAATAGTTTGACTCAAAAGTCAACTTTTTAATAATTTCAACCCATTATAGAAGATATTTAGGCAAATCAAAACTTTTCTTGAATTTATTTATAATACGAGCATTTCTAATATCATGTCAAGTCTCATTATTGTAATAATGAACAGATTTTGACTTTATGAAGAAGTCTTCAGTATATCATGTGATTGTGTAAACTAAAAACAAATAAAAACCAAAATGCAGTTCAAAGAAACATACCCAGCTGAAATGAACTAATGTTATAGAGTAGGTTTTTTTTTTTTTTTTTTTTTTTTTTTTCTATCTAATTTAGATGTGTGTGTTTTCATTGACTTTGAGAAAAAATTACCTCCAACTTGATCAGCACACTAAGATGATCAGACCCATGAAAAAGAATGAATCTTTCTATCCTTCTTAGCAAAAGTAACATCAATACGACCAGAAGCCGAAACAACAAGGACAACTGGTGCACTACCTGCAGACAAGGTGAACCCTCTTGCTTACTGACTCATAACGTTTGAAAAATAAAAGGCGGAACATAAGAAAATTAATAGAGAAGGGAGACAGTACCTGTTAAAAAAAGTTCTTGATGCAGTGACTTCTTTGGGCCTTTGGAGCTATTCAAAATCATCACTCGAGCACGGCACACGGGACTTCTGCTTTCAGTGCCTGTGCTATTCACAGCTTTATATGTAGCAGAATGTTTCATCATCAGAGGTTTTTATCTCGGATGTAAAACCACATGACTCAAGAAGCCATCTAAACCCAATAATACGCAGACCTTTCACCCTAAAAATACTCTGTGGAAGCCGACTTATGCCTGTTCCAGTGATATCCAACTCTTTTAAACATTCTAACCGTCCAATTTCCTCAGGCAATTCCGTAACTTGAATACAATGCGGGAGATGGATATATTTGAGACATTTCATCTCACATATGCTGTTAGGAATATCTCGTAAAAACACACACTCTGTTAGGATTAGCTTCTCTAAACATTGTAATTGACCAAGATTCTCGGGTAACTTCTCTAGTAGCCAGCAAGATTTAAGTTCGAGAATTTTCAGATATTTCAACATACAAATACTTTCTGGAAGATGCTTTATCTTTGTAGACAGCAAAATCAGCTCCTCTAGACCTTCTAACTGGACAACGAACTCCGGAACCTCTGAAATACCGCCTTTCAGAGTAAGCTTTCTTAAACACTGAAAATCACAAATGGTTACTGTAGAAATCTCAAGGTTCCGTACAGAAATAAGTTTCACAAGATTCCCAACTGCTGGATGTTGAATATCAAAAGATGTAAGCCATGACTTGGGTGAATAATTTTTAGAGTGCAACGGCCATACATCAAAGGACTCCACAGTGACATATAACCCCAATAAATAGTCAACGTTGACTTTAAATGATTCAAACCTCCAAAGATCAGTTATGTCTAAGTAGCGAAGCGTTTTTAGACATCCAAATGGAGCTTTGATTTCTACCAAATCATGACATTCTCTAAGATCTAACTTCTGGAGATTTGGAGTCAGCCCAAGGTCAACGGTACTCAATTTTGTATTACTAAGGCTGAGGAATATGAGCTTTGGACACCCAAAAGGCATGTGAAGTTCTGCCAAACTGTCACATCCAGCAAGACTTAGAGTCTCGAGATCCGGAGTCGATCCAAGGTGAAGGTTCCTCAACTTTGAACCATTTATGCTGAGGTATTTGAGCTGAGGGCAACGGAAGGGCATGTGAAGTTCTACCAAATCACGACAATCTTTGAGACTTAGTGTCTCAAGTTTCGGAGTAATCCCGAGGTGAAGGTTCGTCACGTTTAAATTATCGAGGTTGAGATTAACGAGCTTTGTGTAAGATGGTTATTGATTCATTGAGCAGCAATCCCAAAACGGGAGATACAAATACATGACAAACCCTACAAGTGCATGGGCCGAATACCAATACATAAACATATATGGGCCGAAATACATATACCAGAAATATACTACTAACACACCCCTGCAGTTTGAGCGGGAGGACACCGAACACTCAAACTGGTGCGAAATTCCTCAAATAACGCGGAGGGCAATCCCTTGGTGAAGATGTCCGCAAACCGATAGCGAAGGGACATGAAGAACTCGGACCGACCAAGAGCTACTAAATCTCGAACAAAATGAATGTCAATCTCGATATGCTTGGTGCGCCGATGTTGAACCGGATTGGAGGACATGTAGACAAAGACCGATATTATCACAAGATACAATTGTTGCGAAGATACCGGAGTATGAAGCTCTCGAAGAAGATTCCGCAACCAACATGTTTCAAAGAATCGCTGGCAACCCCACGATATTCGCCTCAAAGACCGGTTGACGCTAGAGGACCATGAGAGCAAGTTGTTGCCAAGAAATACACAATATCCGTAGGTAGACCTCCGAGTAGTTGGGCAACCAACCAATCAAGATCGTAATATGCAACTAATGAGGTAGTAGAAGAAGAATATAATCAGAACCCGTAATCCAAAGTACTCGAATGTAGCGCAAAATCCGCTTGAGTGCGGAGAAATGAGGCTCTCGCGATCATGCATATGAAGACACACCGCCGAACAAAGATAAGATATATCGGGACGAGTGAATGTAAGATATTGAAGTGACCGCAAGGCTACGATATAATGCGGATCGGATATCAAACCGCCATCATCGCCCGCTTTAGACTCGGTGTCAACCGAGTCCGACCGAATTACAATCGACCATGTGAGCACGCTCAAGAATCTCGGTAGCGATTTATACCGAGACAAAACATACCGAAGTGTCACGTGTAATGATATGCCCAAAAATAATTCAATGAACCCAAATCATCATGGAGAACTCCTTATGAAGAGTCGCAATAATATGTCAAGTAATCTATCTAAGAAGCAACAAGACAATATCATCAACATATAATAAAAGATAAGCAAAGGTCATCCGTGATGATAAATAAACAAGGAGGTGTCACAATGACTATGTAAAGCCAATCCCAAGAGCATATGTAGCAAAATCAAACCAAGCCCGAGGAGCTTGTTTCAACCCATAAAGAGATCTCGTAACAAACATACATAATCCGGTGCTCAGATCACGAAAACCGTGTGGTGGTGCATGTAAACAGCCTCGGATAAATCCCCATGCAAATGCATTCTTAACATCGAGTGGTGAACCGCCAATGTCTAAAGCGACCAAACCGAGAACAATGCGGATAGTGCGGGTTTAACAACCGGGCTAAAGGTCTCATCAACATCAACCCCCTCTATCTGAGTGCTACCATTCGCGACAAGGCGAGCCTTGTAGCGACTGAGAGTACCGTCAGCCAAGTACTTGTGGCGAAATAACCACATACAGCGAACAATATTGGTGGCCGTAGGACGAGGTACAAGAATCCAAGTTTTGTTTTTAATAAGAGCATTAAATTCATCATACATAGCATTTAACCAATTAGGATCATGAAATGCAGCGTTATAAGAACGGGGTAAAGGGGAAACGGGAGACACATGACAAGCGTAACGGGGATTGGGATGGTTAGTCCCGACACGAGAACGTGTAACCATGGGATGAACTGATGTCGTAGTCGGGGTGGTGGTAGTAACAGATTGGGGTGCTTGGGAAACGGAAATGGAAACGGGGGCCGTTGGGTGTGTAGAAGAGATGGGTGGTGGTGAGGAGGGAGGTTCGTCTGGGGATGCCACAATGGGAGAAGGTGGAGGGTCGAGTACCGGTGAAATGGGAGGAGGAGGTGGGGTTGGGGGTGAAGGATCAGGTGAGGTTAGCGGAGTTGGTGGGGTTGGGGTGAGTTTTATAATGTTGGAAATGATGTTAGGTGAGTCATCTAAGAAGTCGTAGGAAGGTTTCACAGTGGGTGTGGTGGTGCCAAAGGGGAAAACGGTCTCATCAAAGGTGACATGGCGAGATATAATGATTTTGTTTGTGTTGAGGTCTAAGCAACGGTAGCCACGGTGATTGGTGGCATGTCCCAAAAATATGGATGGTGTGGCTCGTGGTCCAAGTTTGTGGTTGGTATCTATATGAGGATAACAAAGACACCCAAAGACACGTAAAAGATGGTAGTCAGGTGAGGTGCCAAACATGCGTGTAAGGGAATGTCATTATCAATGGCACGGAGGGTAGGATATTTAAGAGGTAAACAACCATGTTGAGGGCTTCACCCAAAGAGTTTGGGGTAGATGGGCTTGAAAAGTAAGGTGCGATAAGGTTGTTAATGGTGCGAATCATGCGTTCAGATTTACCATTTTGTTGGGAGGTGCGGGGACAGGAGAAACGAAAGTGGATCCCATTGTCGTTAAATAATTTATGAAAGTCATGGTTATCAAATTCACCACCATGGTCACACTGAAAAGACTTGATGTCGCGGTTGAATTGGGTTTTGACAAAGTTGCGAAATAATGTAAATTTGGACAAAACATCAGATTTATGAACTAACGGATAAACCCATACAAATTGAGAATAATGATCCAAAAAGAGAACATAATATTTAAAACCAGATAAGCTCGGTATCGGAGAAGTCCACAAATCCGAGTGAATTATATCAAAACAAGTGTTAACTAAAGTAGAAGAACTGACAAATGGAAGTCGCACGTGTTTGCCAAGCTGACAAGCATGACAAAGCACGGGAGATTTCTCTTTATTACAAGAAATGGAATTATTAGAAATAACATTACGTAACACTTCACTTCCTGGATGTCCAAGACGTTGATGCCACGTATATTGACTTGTGAGGTAGGCTTGTGGTATAGGAGATGGCTTGGTGACAGGGTAGAGGTCGCCAGTGCTATCACAATGAGCAAAGACCGACGAGTTTGAAAATCCTTAATGAAAAACCAAAGGGTCAAATTCACGGCAATAATTTTCACATACAAACCGACGCACGTAAATCGTGTTTTAACAATATTGGGAGTAATTAGAACATTATTTAGGTGAAGAGGCGAAAAGGAGTAGCAAAATGTTATGACCGAGTCAGTGACCGAATAGTGCGCCGCCACCAACCGCAATGATGAATAAATACTAGAATTAAAAACATCACTAAGATTATGAACCGAGTCATTTAAATGAGATGACGACCGTGTCCATGTTCCAATTGCCGTGAGCGGGGTCATGAAGGATTGGAGCAAAGAATGCGCGAGGCAACACGCTGACCCATCGAAGCCCCTAATAAACCACTAGTAGTCGGTTGAACCGGTGCGCTAGTGCAGTCCAAGAATGCCGTGTCCAAGAGGTTGTCCCAAAGGAGGGTTCGGTTGAACTCGCCGGTGAACCGGTAGTGAATCGCCATAGGAGTCGACCCGTAATGACCCATTCTTGAACCGGTATTGGACCCGTGGTCGACCCGGTAGAAGCTGCGGTGACCGCTGTGGAAGGTGGCAGGTTGAATAGTAGACGGTCCAACAGTAGGGGGTTGTGGACTGCCAAAGCCAAGGGGGCTTGTGTGATAGGCCACGGGGGGGTTCACGGTTGGGTGGATAACAGGTTGCATGGAAAGACCAGGCGCTGTTGTAGATCCATTCACTGTTGTAGACAATTGAGGTGTGGGACCAGTAGCATGACATCCTAATTTGGCCAAAAGACTTTGTAAACTTTGCATGTCATTTGGAGTAATAATATTCGAGGATGATGAGGGTGCCCGTGGACTGTGACCGTGCACACCATTGTGCAAAAACCGGCATGATGCTCCAAATCTACAATAGCCTTTGAGATAATTATTGCACGGCTTGTGTACTTTTTCCGTGGAGTTGAAAGGGCGACGAGTGGTAGACCCGGTGTTGGCCAATAACACCATTGGAGAAGATGGTGTGGGATCGGACAAAGTATCTTGAGTGTGAGCCTTTTGACGCATTTCTTCCGTGGTAAGCATGCTTCGGACCGTTTTAAGGTCGGGAAAAGGATCTCGATGGGCAATTATGGTGGCCACATTATCATACCTCGCGGGTAAGCCTTCTAAGGCAAAGGTTACTACATCGTCATTGTCTAAAGTAGACCCCAGGCTATTCAAAACAGTGGCAATAGACTCGATTTTCCGAAAATAAGCATCAATTCCCATGTCACCAAGCTTCAAAGACCATAGCTCCGCTTTCAAGGCAATTGAGCGGGTGCGTTTGTTATCGGAAAATATGGTGGCTAAGGTATCCCATGCATCTTTAGCCATTTTAGGGTTTTCAACAACCAAACGTTGTTGAAGGGTTTTGGAAACCGTAACAAAGATCCAAGAGAGAAGGATGGAATCGACCTTTAACCACTCGGCATCATGAGGAGGTAGGTACTGAGGAGGCATCCGATGCATTCTTGGTTTCTATGTGATCCAAAAGTAAGTTGCCGCGACAAAAGTGAGTGAAAAAGTAAACCCACGATGAGTAATTCATCTCATCCATGTCAAGTTTAACGGGTATTATGTTATTGAGGTTGGTTATAGCCATTAATTTATCGGAGAGAAGAATCGTTGGTGGTGGAGGGGGGTCAGTGACCGTCATGGAGAAGAAGTAGATGAATTAGTTAAATGAGATTTAGGGTTTTGGAGAGGTGTAGGAGCAGCAGAAGACGAAGGAGGGATTAATTAGGAGATGTGGGTTTTGGTGGAGGGAGATTCGATCAGCAGTAGATGAAGAGGGAGATGAGGAGGGTAACGAGATAGAGGAAGCAGGATTAGAGGATTTAGGGTTTTGGTGGAGTGTTTACAGGTATTATCTCTGAAACCATGTAAGATGGTTATTGATTCATTGAGCAGCAATCCCAAAACGGGAGATACAAATACATGACAAACTCTACAAGTGCATGGGCCGAATACCAATACATAAACATATATGGGCCGAAATACATATACCAGAAATATACTACTAACACTTTGGACATTCAGTGGGCATACGAAGTTCAACCATTTCATTAGCGTCTCAAGATTTGGAGTAATCCCGAGGTGAAGGTTCGTCAAGTCTAAATTATCGAGGTTGAGATTAACGAGCTTTGGACATTCAACAGGCATGTGTAATTTTTCAAAGCTATAACAATCTTCAATAATTAGTGTCTCGAGATTCGGAGCCACACTAAGGTCAAGGGTCCTCAAACGACGTGAAAAGCAGAACTTTAGGAACCTGAGCTTTAAAAAAGGCTGTCATAAGCAACAAAAAATGGAAAATGTTAATTGCTTTAATGACTAACAAAAGAGGGAAAGATAAACTACCAATTAACGAACCATTATTCTACCTTTTCTTCTCCATCTTTCCAAAGTTGAACCATTTTGCTCGCATATATTTCAAGTCCAGCAAGATTATTTGGTTGAAATGTTTTTGGTAAACTTAAAAAGGGATAACCATGCCACTTCAGATATCGTAAGGCATTTGGAAGGTGTTGATTTTCTTTTCTATCTTCATCAAAGTTCCAGTTGCTAACTTCGTCTTCACTTTGTTTTATGGAATACACTTCAAGAAATCTAAGTTCCTTCATGTTTGCGAGACCTTTCATTAAGATTTCAAAACTGAATTTCTTTGCATCGAGTGTTATACATTTTGTTGCTTGGGTACCCTGTAATTCAAATAGCAGAGAGCATGAGATTTGCTTGGGTTACTAATTTTTTAAAAATTTGGGTATTTTTGCTTTTTCTATTAATTTTTACATTGAAGGTGGTGGTCGTGGTTTCCGGAGGTGTTGGTTTTGTGGCAGGGGTGTGTGTGATGGTGGATATATATAATAAACAAAATAGCTTGTTATCATGGAAGCTATTTTGTATATATAATAAAAAAAATATTTTGTTTGTGTACAATAATTAAATTGAACTTTTAGAAAAGTATACCGACTTTTTAGTTTAACAACTCAAATAACTTATACATACCGAGTCATTAGCCATAATATCTTTAATTTCATCGTCAATCCATAACCGGCTATGCCTTTCACGATGATCGGGGTTCATACGACGGACAATATTCTGGCCCATTTCTTCTATATGGTCGTGCATAGCCAACTCCTCGTATTCAGAAATAGTTATAAGAGATTTCTGTTCAAGAACCCTTAAACCAATCCGAGCACGAAATCCACAGCATTCAAGCACTCTAATTGCATCATCTTTATACCAGCCTTGGAGTATGCATGCGACATCTAAGAATATTTCCTTGTAATTCTCCTCTAGATCGATATAGCTTAACTCCAAAACTTTCATAGTTTCATTCAATGGAATTGTTTCTAGTCTTTCTATTGCATCTTTCCAGTCAAGATCATCTTTGCCACATAGAAACGAACCTAAAACTTTGATCGTTAGGGGAAGACCAGCAGCGTAGCGTACAACTTTTTCTGATAGCTCTTTGTACCCTTTGATTGGAAGCTCTCTCCCAAATGCATGCCTACTAAAAAGACTAATTGCTTCCTTATCGTCTCATAAATGTACATCACGAATCAAGTTCACTTTGTGTGCTATTAGTACATGTGCATCCCTAGTTGTTATAATAATTCTACTTCCCGGCTTAAACCAACTACGATCACCGGCTAACGCCACAAGTTGTTCTATATTATCAACGTCATCTAGAACAATAAGAACCTTTCTTCCACACATCTTCTTTTTCAGCATGCTTTTCCCCTCAAGAACACCACTTACGTTGATACCTTGATCCGATAAAACATCTGAAAGTACTTGTTTTTGTAATAAATTCAAACCAGACATAGACGGTGTTGATTTTTCCCTGACATTTTCAACAAAGCTATAACCTTCGAACTGATAGGATATATGTTCATAAATAGCTCTGGCCAAAGTTGTCTTGCCCGCACCTCCCATCCCCTTGATCCCTATCATGCGAACATCATCAACACCTAATTCTAAGGATGAAACAACACCGTTTATCCGGGTCTTTATGCCTATTAAGTTTTCATCAACAACCCAATGAATACAACGTAACTCCAATGATATCTCTTCAACAATTTTTCGAACGAGTTTAGCTTCGTGCCTGTATGTTAAAGAACCCGATACACAATTAATTTCAAATCTATAACATATAAAACCGTAAATGAGGTAATGACATACTAACATAATCATAAGAGATGCCATGGATAACCCTTTAAGCATAGATAGTGAAAGAATAACATATAGGCTGGATCGGTCGGGTAATTTTCATAAAAAGTTGGTTAAAGATAATTGATATAACTATGTCACAACAATAAAAGATAATGTTTAGCTAAAAATATACCGTGATGATTTTCGACCCATTTGACTCGTTTAATATCTAGCTAAAGATTTTATGTGCCCATTTCGACCCATTTTATGTCACACAACTCACCCGATAATAGATCAGAAATATATATATATATATATATATATATATATATATATATATATATATATATATATATATATATATATATATATATATATATATATATATATAATGGAAGAAATACCCATTAAGAGTGTTCTTCAACTCCCATCCAGCAAGATCAGCTGCGTCTTTCAAAGCTTCTCTCCATTTCCCAGCAGATTCGTTATTTCCATGTTTGGTGAAGGCATCTCCAACAGCCCCATTTTGCTTGCGGACTTCTGTGGGTTCAACATCAAAGAATACAGGATAAGCAGTATGCTGATCCGTCGTCTTTTGACACTCCATAATCTTTACAAGCTCTTCCAAGCACCAAGATGAAGATGCATAGTTCTTGGAGAATACAATAATATAAAATCTTGAGTCTTCTATGGCTCTGATAAGCTCATCACTAATAATTTTCCCTTTTTTTATTTTCTCGTCGTCTTTGTAAGTTTCAATGCTTTTTTGCTTAAGAGCTTCATAAAGATGGCCAACAAAGGTGTTACGAGTGTCTTCACCTCTAAAACTTATAAACACATCATACTTGAAGCTCTTCTGAATGTGTGAAGTAGATGAAGATGCCATTGAATGATTATATCAAATCAATTATCTGTTCTGAATGCAAAGAAACTTCGATGAGATGAATGATCTTCAAGCTTAAGAGTGTATCAGAAAGACAATCAATGGTGATGTGGTTGTTTGAAAGGACTTTGAACTAAAAGTTATTTGTCACTAAAATTGCTAAAGGTGTTGTACCCTTTGCTAAGTAAATTTTATATTCTTGTGTGAATAAAGTTTTTATTTATTTACAATAAACAATGCATGCACCTAATTCTTTTCGAAAAGTTATTGTTTATTATCTTTATTAAAGCAAAAACTCCAGTTAAATACACGCGAATTTCAATAAAAACAAGTAATTTAAGAAAAAATTAAAGCAAACTGCCCAACGCAAATCTCAATAAATAAAAAAATGCGCTTTTTGTCATAGTTGGTCTCACTCCTCTTTCAGGTCGTCAAAATGCATTAAAGGGTGGATATTTTATATTATTTATAATTGATCTTAGATCCTTATGTCACGGACTTGTCTCTATAAAGAGTGTGCGGGTCGTGACACTTAGGTACGTACCATGTGATGTCGTGGGGCGGGTTGCCATCTCAGCACTTTGTATTATAACTTTAGAATCTACCACTCAACACAAAACACCTATAATTCCAACAAAAGTGATGTCCTGGGTAAGAGTGATGTCATGGATCCACACATAACATGATAAAACAAAAATACAACAAAAGAAAAAGGAAAACACTACCGGGGTGAGCTGGTGAGTTCAACGTGAGGCACGGTGTTCTTGTAACGCCATGGGGTTTGCGTTTTCGGACGGCACCACCCTCACTACACAGGGAACCAAGTGCTCTTAAGACTAGTTGTAATGGTGGTTGAACCCTCCACCACGCGCGGTCTCTCGTTTTCTGTCATGGTTTAGTGGTACCAAACGTTTTGCCAAAAAAAATCAAGTATATTGTGGGTATGTTTGCATAAAGTGCGTATTTTTATATACTCGGTAGTGGTAACAATTACACCTGTTTGTTGGTGTGCTAAATGATAACATAATGATGACATGGAGGTGGTGAGTTTGGTGACCATTACACCTAATCTTAATGTGCAAGTTTCTTTTATACTACGTCCAAGTAGTCGGGTAGTGACAATACTTGTAAGACTAGAGGTAATGGTTACCAAACCCGCTACTTTCACGTTACCATCAGATCACCATTCATCACACTATCAAATAGTTATAATGGTGACCACCAAATCAAACACATAAAAATACTACAATTTATACAAATATACCCCACAAATAAAAATAAAAAAATGCACAAACAAACTAGTGTCAAAAACCAACAACCGTGCGTGGTGGTAGGTAGGGGGTATAACAGGTGATCACACGCTAACGTGGTTCACCACCGGTAGAGGTAAGAATTCATGGCACGACACGATAAATGGCACGAACCTAACGCAAAGTTAAACGGGTTTGGGATGAGGATAAACAAGTTTGGGTAAAAAAAAAAAAAAAAGTCAGCCCTTCTAACCCCTTTAATAAACGGGTCGTTTATGTTTAGGTTGAGTAAGTATTAAACAAGTCAACCTGTGAACCCGTTTAAGTATATAACCTTAAAAATAAAAGGTATAACTTGGATTTTATATGGATTAAATGTATTTTTCTATGTACTTGATATGACAATGATTACTATTATAACTTGGATATTACTGATATTGTTGTATAGTTATTTGTATGTAATTTATATCATTTTTGGATTTATGCTAGTTGAATTGACAAATCACCAACCTTCTTCACACCTTGACCATTTATTTAAACATGTTAAACGGGTCACATACAGGTTACACGTGTTATGCAAGCTTGAGTCAGGGTTGAGTTTTTTGACACGATTAATAAACGAGTCGTGTTTGAGTAGATGTTATACTAACCTGCAAACCCGAATAGGTTAACCCGAACACGGCTCGATTGTCACCCCTAACCACCGATGGTGTTGGTGACCATTATACATAGTCTAAACAATTTGAAAGATAACATAAAACTCAAATTTTAAAACATAAATTGTTGTCGCTCGAGGCGCAAGATTGTGATCAAGATGACAAGATTGCAAGCCGCCCCAAGTAGGGTTTTGACGATGTTGAGTTGCGGTCATGTTTCCCGTGGCTTAAATTGGTAACATAAGAACTATAAATGAATTATTAAGGGACTATAAATTAAGTGGATGTGCAAGCTAACTATGTATGTAACTGATTTGCTAATTGGTTTAGAAATAAGTGATTCGTGTAAAATGGTAAAGAGAAACGAACAAAATACGAAAGCGTCTTTTTTTTTTTTTTTTTTTTTTTTTTTTTGAGTTACAAAAAGACAAAGATTAAACATAAAGGAAAGAAGTGCAAATAGAAATATATATATTTTTTTAGATCAGGAAATACTTTATAATCGTGAAAATAGATAATTAAATGAGATAATTACTCAAAATAGAACTAATTTGTTATTTTTTTGAATGTCGTGTAGTTAACCTTTTTTTACTACTGTATATCAAACCTTTTTAATTTGACTTTTGTGTATATTAACTTTCTGAGTTTCATCTTTTCTGTGTATTTTTGTAGTCATTTATAATTTTTTTCACAAAAAACACATAAAAATTAAAATTAAAAAGTTTTGATATATAATAACAAATATTAAATTTGACTACACAACATTTAAAAAATGTTAAGTTAATTTCCCCGATAAAATCAAGTTCAAGGGTTGTGTACCAAATGTCCTAACAACTGAGTGACTAACCGACATATATACAACCTTTAAATCTATGGTCAAACTACAAAGGTATGGAACGTTTGTGGCTAAAGTGTGAGAATGAAAACTTCAAATTTCTCACGGGTCATCTTCCTAAACCGGTTACAGCTCAAAGTATGAAAAATTAACAAATTCAACCAAGCTCCATTTTCTGTAAAATTTCATGTTGTAGCAATAGTTTTGTTTCATTCATGTTTCAATGTTTATATATACATAATCTTTGACCTGTAAAAGTCAACTTTGAGTCCATGTGGTGATACTATTTTCACTAAACTGCTATCAAAATTTTACTTTCTGTTCAAAAGTAAGAAACATAAGGCAACAGTAAAAAAGAGACATGTTGTATACCATTTTACTTGTTTCTTTACACCATTTTCACCCCAAAGCGCTACATGGAACTAAAAGTAATGTCGATTTCTATGTTTGCTTCTTCCGTAGTTCCAGGCTTCAAATTCTATTGGAAAATGGATTTTCGCAAATGATTGGCAGTGAAGTAACTTCATATTCCTGAAACATGTTTAGTAGCTTTTCTCAGTACCAGTAAACACTTTATAATATATGTTCTTCAATATTTATGAAAATCAATTTTTTTTTAATATATTTATAATACGAGCATCTTTATATCATGTCAAGTATCATTATTGTAATAATGAACAGATTTTGAATTTATGAAGAAGTCAAAGTTAGGAACTATGTCTTGATCCAAGTGTATAAAACTAGTATTACAGACTTGATTCATTGTACAAAAAAAAATAAAAAAAATCAACTAATGTATGATAGTTTATGGTCTAAGTTACATGTGTGTTTCTTCACTTATTGTTAGAAAAATTTACCTCCAGCTTGGCCCGGATACTCAGACAGTCAGTGTTGGTTTTTGGGAGTTTAAAACACGTGTAAACATTTAAAATTTGTGAGCCTATGGGGGCACACACGATAAACACGAGAGTACGTGTCGAACGTATAAATACTTGAATATATTACTCGTATTATTCATGAGCTTGACCCAATCCATTTGTATGATCCATGGGCTATTTAGCTGTCACTTCGGTCGGTTTGGATGTGCCTTGGGCCCTAGCTTATTCCAAACGATTGGGCAGGAAGGGTGTTTGGTTTCTTTGCTTGTCGACCAAGGCTATGCCCTAGTTTGGGTCGGTTCAAAGCACTATAAAAACAAACCTATCCCCTCTTGCATTCTCACGACATATCTATATCCCTAAATTATCCCTAACCGATCCATAGTTCCTTGCTAAATTCTAAGTCGACTTGTATCAAATCGATTAGGGTTTGCTTAGTTTTGTTTCAAGTTCTAATCTTGCGTCTTCATTTGATCCAAGTGTTTTAGAGTCATGGTGGTGATCTTGTTCCTGAATTCCTGGTTGAGTAGTAGCAGAAACAAGTGGGTTATGTTTTCTAGTCTTGGGGTTATCTCTCGGACAGAACTAAGAAGATATCGGATCCTTATATCCGATATCGGGTAAAGTATTAAACTGCATATTGTGCAGTTGTGATATCGGACAGAGGAAGGAGACAAGTTTTTTGGGTTTTCTTGTTCGTGATATTCAAGTGATTTTCAATTGGTTGATTGTGTATACGTTCTCGACTAGCTCTTATCGAATGTACTCGATTTTCGTGTTTGTGTGTGATACTCGTAGAGGTATCTAATTTTGACACTAGGGTTTCTTTTAGTTTTCTTGTTCGTTCACTTGCGTTCAATATTCGCCAAAGGTTAGTTTTTTCTATTTACCTTTTATTCGTTAATGTTTATTAAATGCGTGTTAACCTAATTGCTTTAACTAGATCCAATTCCGCTGCGTACTCGTTTGCGTTACTTGGCTAACTTAGTTCTAAAATCACAACAGTGGTATCAGAGCCAACTCGTTTTTTCGATTATGGGTTACACGTTTCTTTTAAAAAGCATGTTTAAAAGGCAGCGTGAAACTAATTTAGTTATTCGTTTTATGTTTGTTTTGACAACTGTATGAAATACTTGTCAATCATTAATGAAAAATAACAAGACACACACAAATTAAATTAAATTGTTAATTAGAATTTAATTTTTTAATTAGAATTAATTGTTAATTAGAATTAAAGGTTAATTAGAATTAATTAATTGTTAATTAGAGTTATAATGATAATTAGAATTACATATTGTTTATTAAATACATAAAATAGCGTAATTACTTATTAATTAAGATTGCCATGCTTTTTATGTGTTTTCCGGCCACAAGACCCACTCAATTGCTTTTTGTAATGTATGGGGCGATCTAGGTTTCGTACCTAGTGACGATCTTATGGTTCTCCTTTTGGGGAAGATTTGCGAGAGAACTCGAAACAATATGTGTTTATATATTGATGTTTATGATTATATATTTGTGATTCCTTATGTGCATTATTGTTACTTGCTTTGCCACCTAATTGTATGCAATATGGAATAATACATATCATAACCATAACATTTATATTGGTCTTTATTTACACGTCTAAATATCATGGTCATTGTGACCTGCTATTGGATTCGTGGAAAATTATTTTTGTAAAATAAAGTGACCTTATATATTGAAACAAGTTTTCATGAATTTAAAAACTAGGGCTTTCACGTACTAGGTAAGTGAGCCACATACATTGACAAGTCGATTGCGTAAGCCTTAGTTAACTATATACCATATTGCTCATAACGAATTATTATTAGATATATTGAGGCCTTCCCCAATTTTATATTTATCAAACTAATTAACATGTGAATTTTACTTAACAATTAATCAAAATAATCAATCAACAATAATCCATGGCAAAACATGCATGTTCCACTATTGATTCCTCATAACATTTATAATCCCAAGATACATATATAATCATGGCACATAAAAATTATTCATGATAACTACATAAAATATACATGCAATCCTAGAGTTTATACAAGTTTTACAAAAATAAAAACTAATTAAAAAAATAAAGGGTAATCGACCCAATAAAAAAAAATTATGGTTCCAATTTTTAAAACCCTAGACACCAATAAAAGGATGTAATAATCACAAAGATTCATTTTATATTAATTACACCATATTAACAGCTCGTGATGCCACTGTTGGGTTTTACTAATCATAACAATTAAAGTAAACGCGTATACATCATCAAAGCATGCAACGGAAGTAATAGGAATAATACTTGTAAATTAATTAACCGAATTAAAAGAACATGCGTACCTTTTAGCGAATCAAAGAACACACGATATCAAGAACAATTAAAACCCTAAACCTTTAAATTAGGTTTTATAAATTTTGACCAACCTTTAGTCGAATACCAAGAATACCCACAAATACAAACGTATTTGATCTTCGTTATTGTACACACGTACTAATATCGAATTAATGTGAAAAGCTAGGTTCTTGAATCACAAACATCCAAACACTAATACTTGAGCAATGGAAATCGAATCCGTAGGGGTTAGGGATATGGGACGATAGGCCAAGGCACAAGGGGAGGAGAGGAGAAGAAGTTAGGGTTCTTTGGTGATCCAAGATTAGATTTAATGAATACAAGGGGTTTGTATTTATACACATCTAAACTTGATGACCAAGTTAGGGCACCCATTGGGTTTGGGAACCCACGACTGGCCTAGGACAACCCAAAGAGGTTCTAGATCCTCCCCATCCACTAATTTCATCTTTAGTCCTTTAATTCTACATTTAACGACCGTTAGTCCAAACTCGTTAAATATTAACATTCGTTAAGTGTTTATTTCGCGACTAAATAACTAATAATAACATTTATATATAATTATTTTAAACATTAATTCTCATACGTAATGTGTGCAATCCCGAAGTCTCGAGTTCGATTCCGGTCATACGTATATTAAAAATATCCATAAACCTTTCATAGAAAGAATCATGAGAAAGGCGATCAGAATGCTACTCAAATCCATTTACGATCTCGAGTTTCCAGGCACATCGCATTTCCGCTCTGGTCGAGGCTGCCACTCGACTCTAAAACGGAATGGAAGACTTGAATTTGGTTCAATGAAGGTTTAAAAAAATCAAATTAAACAATAACAACCATCCAATTTTTTTCATCTAAAGTAATGTAAAACTAACTTTCACCCTCACTTTTAGAATTTTGAATATCTCACTAAGTCAAAAACTGTTGATCGTGAAACGAAACTTAATCATACCCTCACGACAAGTATAAATTTATCTTTCATTTTATATCCTACAATCGTTTAGCGGTTACGGTTTAAGGATGTTAATATCGATATTTACATAGAAATTTATAAACGAATAATCTAACCGATATGATAAGGCACCAAATAAATTTGCTTGCCAAAATATTCTATTTCAATTTTGTTTACTCTCTAATTATTATAGTGTTAGGTTGAATGATTCGTTAAAAGAACAACGGATTCATTTTTGGTGTGATATATATCGTTATAATTTTTATGTCAAGTTCGGCGCCCCTTAACTTATAATCCTGGCTCTGCCTCTGCATATAATGGGTAAAATAATGATTTAAGTTTTTTGTTTTAATCAACTTGTTTTTTGTTACCAGAACTTTAAAAATACTCATAGATCAATAATATCTTTGTGGTTTTAAATACACACATTAGAAATTTCATAAAAAAATACAGTTTTTTTAGACCAATACTTCTTTGAGAAGACTCAAAGAACCCGTTTATAAGTTTAATATGTACCTCAAGAAGAAAAAAAATAATTCAAGTCAATTTTTGCTCCCTTACAATTGTGACTTAAGGTAAAACAAAATCTTTAACTCACAATTTCATGACAGTCAGAGTGTTTGTGAAGTAACATGAACAAACACATTGTATTATTTTCATTGATTAATTCTTTATAGATTGAATCAAAAGAATTACAAAATGTGTTGTGAAATACACACTTAATTAAAATGTTAAATATATACAATTTCTAGAAAATTGTATTGTTCACCAAACAGTACATTCTTTTCTTTTTCTGCAAATTTACACTAATAGTGCATGAGGTTTTATCGTCGTTGCAAAGCAGGTCCCAAGTACTAATGATGTAACATATGTCAGTTCTTGGGGACCAAACATGTAACAATTAATTTTTTCTTTCTCAAACATTGTCACCAAACAGTCCTTGAGGTGTAACTTTCATTGCAACATTGGTCCTAAAGGGCCAAAGATTAAAAAAAAATAGTTCTCGAGGACCATACGTGTAATCTACATTTACACAAAACGTCCCTTCAAACTAACTTTCATTGAAAAAATCATTCCTATATGAGATACACAAATACCTTTTCCGTTTAACGATCGTTACAAAATCCATCCCTAAAGACCAATCATGTAATAGAAATCTACATAAATGGTCCTTATAGTTTAACTGATCTTGCAAAAATCATCCCTAAACTTTTATTTTTCGTAGAAATAAAAATGTACCTAAATACTTCATACGTTTTAGCTCGAATTATGTAACTTTTCTCCGAATACTACCTTTGTAACATAAATTAACATACATTGTTTCTGACATTTCAAAAATCTACTGAAAGTTTAATATTTAGAAATTATTTGTCTATGTTTAAAACATGTTATGAGTAAAAGCTTAAAACCAATTCATATGAGATTTTATACGTATAATTTCGACGTAAAATCATGCGTAACACAGCGGAGCGCGGGAAGAAAATCCTCGTTGAAATATCAATTTGTTGCATTCTAATCAGACAAACTTTAACAAAGGTTGAAGTTTGCAAGTGAAATCTTGACCCTATGATATGTTTTTCCAGTTCAAGTTAAAAGTAAGTGCTCTACTTAAACGTATCAATAAATTGTAAGAGATGTCTTTACTTCGGCTAACATTCTCTTTATATGGGCTAACATACAAGCATGTCAAGTGAGTTCCTTTTGACATGTGAAGCATTTTGCATCTAATGCTTCTATTCTTGGGAAGAACCAAACCATACTTCCGTGAACAATGTTGACAACTTTTCACAACATTTTCATCAGCTTATCTTTGTATTTGTCTCTACTTTTCATTGTACATATCCCACTCATTTGCTATACTGAAAAAGTTCCGCTTAAGTTTATAAAGATATTTTGAGTTATACTCATGGTTCAGTCAGAGAGTTGATAAGATCACCAGGAAATTGTCAAACCCTGACGATCTCTTTGTCTTCAGCTTTTGGTTCCCATACTCACTAACGTGACAACGCATCTTGTAGTGAGTATATTTTCAATTAGTCTTTGATTCCTTGAAACTGTCTTTGTTAGAACCTTGCTGAAGTTGCTAATTGATTTCATTATCATCAAATCTTTGATACTTAGTATATTTTATGATGAATTTAGTCCGAGACCATACTGAATTGGCCCAACATAGACTATATGCATGACCAGGCGGTGTAAACCTAAAAAATGCGTTCAACTGATTTTATGTGTGTTCTATATTGATTTAAGGGAAGGGAGGGAGGGGAAGGGATTTAGGTTACATGGGAAACGATACATCAAAAATATGTTTTTGTAATTTCTTTGCTAGCTTAGTGAATCACTACAACAATCGCTGCTTTCCCAGGCGAAATTTAAGGTCTTTCGCCGGGGACATCTCCCCGGTAAATGGTTTTCCCGGGGACATGTCCCCGGAAAAAAAGCCCCAGTAATACCTGCTCGGGAATACTTTTCCCGGGGACTGTTTACCACTTTTACCGGGGCCACGTGGGTCCCACAGCCGATTGTCTCCAGTCAAACATATCCGACGTGGCACGTGTTTTTTTCGGGGATTCGTCCACGGAGAAACTATTTTGGAACTTCACGTGGCACTAGTTTTGCCGGGGACGTGTCCCCGGTGAAGATTGAAACCACTGTTGAGGCTAACTCTTTCGCCGGGGACATGTCACCGGGTAAAGTCGTAAATTAAAATATGCTTGTGAACCTTCCCCGGGGACATGTCCCCGGCAAAACAAGCTGACCCACTCTGCAGAATATTGCTGCAAAATGGGTAATTTCCAGATTTTTTCCGGAAATTTTCCGGAAAAAATCTACAACCTGTTATCATAATATGCCAATCCACAACCTGTTTTACCAATGTCACAACCTATTTTAATATGCCAATCATAACACAAATTCGCTAAACATAATATCATATATACAACATAGTTATCCTTGACCAAAATCGCCAAAACGGTTCCTAAACCGTTAACGCATGATCATCTACAAAACTACCTATCCGCAAATGGTCCAAAAGTATAACAGTATATATCAACAAGATAATTATAATAAATAAATTAATAAATCAATAAATAAATAAACAAACAAATAAACACATTTAACCACTCGATAACAATTTCATTCAAATAATTAAGTGTTGTTCTATAAATTACAATTCGAGATTAATCTTCTACATCATCAACATAAAATTCAACATTATTAGTACTGTCATCTTCATCATCTTCATTCTCGTGGCCATCATCATCATCAGATGCTAAATCATGGGGAACGTGATCATCAAAATCAATATCATCTTCGTTTTCAACAATAGTGATAATTGGTGGTGGTGCCTCAACTTCCGCTGGTTGAACATCTATATTTATAATGTTATAATCCAACTGATCCAACTCAGCAGAGAGTGTGATATGTGATGAGTTTTTGTCATGTACAACATCCTGGTTGTCTTCTACTACAATGATATCCGGGTTCCAAATCTTTCGATGATAAGAATCTTGGACGGCCTTCCAATTACCACGTTTACCCGGGAAATCAAGGTAAAAGACTTGTGTTACTTGCGTTGCTAGAATGAATGGTTCGTTTTGAAACGATACACGATCGGTCATAATTTGCGTAATGTTGTTTCTATATGTACAACGTTTTAGGCGATTAGTGTTATTAGTGTCGAACCATTTGACTTTGAACAACACAACATTAAATGAAATATATGAAAACTCGAGAATCTCTTCAAGTGGCCATAATGCATTCCTCCATCGGGTTAGGAGTTGAAATTCATTGTTTTGAGTTGAACGACGTAAATCACGGTCGTGTCAAGAAACTTCACACCGTTGAGTACGCAAGAGTTGATCGAGACTGCAGACATGATGGTCCACAAGCCAAGCGAATAACTCGTCGGTACAAATTAGGTCCTTCAGTACTTTTAATTCACGAATCTATGAAAAGTTAAGAATAGATAGATATGAGTAATAGTCGTTATTTATACAGGTAATACATACAATAAGTCTACCTTCATCTCAAACCAATGAGGAAACCCTTCTTCCAAGTCTCGCCAGAAATGCCACGTAAATGTTCATGATATTAGAATAAGTAGTCGAATAACAAATTACGTGAAACAAATTTTGAAATAAAACGCGTACCTCTTGTACGCGTTCATGTATGGGTCGATTTCATGACTGTTGTGTAGTACGTATGTTAGGAATTAGAAATTCCATGTATAAAAGAGTCGGTCACCTCAAGTATATGTAATCGTTAGAAAGCTCGTAGTCATAGTTCTTTTAAGTTAAGTAGTATTTAGTTAAGTAACACCGTGGAGGACGGACGGGTCTTTACCCACTGTATTTCTGATCTACAGCCCGTTGTGTGGCGTTTTATTGTAAGACTATAAATACTCTCTACCTTCCAAGGTAGAGAGTTGGAGCTCATAATAAGATTTTTCTTTCTCTCACTAAAGTTCCCTAAACCTCTAACTTTCTCTCTCTAGAACTCACCTTTATACGCCTACTTTGTGTTATGGTTTGATGTGTATGTGAAATCCAATATCCTACAATTGGTATCAAGAGCCATGGTTAGATCACCTCTTACATATCTTTGGATTTCTAGTGGTTTTTAGGTGGTTTTTGAGTTTGAAAAAGTTTAGTGGTTTTTGCATCATTTGGTTGATTTCTAGTGTTAAAGTTTGGATTTTGATAGTACTTTTGTGTTTAGAATCATTGTATGTGCTTGGGTTTGGATTTGGTAAGCTTGAATCATTGTGGTTGAACGTGTTTTGGATTAAAAAGTGTGTTTTGTTAAGTTCTTCTTGCTAGCGACTTGGTTCACGTTGTGATATTCATCATAGCGACTTGCTTCATAAAAAGTTAGCGACTTGGAGTGTTATTTGGTAGCGATTTGGTCCTAGCGACTTGTCTATTGAGACAAGCCGACAAATAGTACAAGTTAGTGGATTCTCCACTACGGCTAGCGACTTAGTGAGGTTAGCGACTTGCTTCAGAAAGTGTTAGCGAGTTGCAGTGCAAATTGTTAGCGATTTAGTATTCGTAGCGACTTGGTGTTAGCGACTTGGACCTTAGCGAGTTGCTCTTTAGCGACTTGACTGTGTAGCGACTTGGTGCTTAGCGATTTGGTGATTTAGCGAGTTGCTACTTAGCGACTTGGTTCAAGGGGTTTAGCGACTTGGTTGACTTTTACGTAGAAGAGGTTTGACCAAAGTTGACTTTTTACGTCAAAACTTCAAACGGCCATAACTTTTGATCCGTAACTCCGTTTTAACAAATACCGCCAAAACGACCGAACAGTCGAATATTGTGAGGTTTCATCACGAAGTCATGAAACGGATTTTTCGAGGCCCAAATCCCCTCCGAAAGGTAGTTATTGAGGTTTTAAGTTTTTAGACCTAAAAATTCTCCGTAAAAACGTGCATCAACCAATCCAAATCTCAACCAATCAACATTTCAGCTTTTCCTACGAACAATCTAAAGTCCCAACAAACAATTGTCTTTCATTGTGTCGATCTATCTGTCATCTTAACACATTTCATTGGTCATTGCTTAACGGTTTCGTCTTGATTTTAGTAAAATCCCGCGAAAGATTCTATTTCTCGGTTTAAATCATAGACTTGTAAAATCCCGTGCATCCTTCCACATCATGTCTTACTCTACTGACCCAATGATTTTAGAAGTGCTTAAATTGTATGATGTTGTGGACAACAATGATAATGACTGCTACACTGAACGATTAAAGATGTTTGAATTTATCAACGAGGATGTGAGATCTCCGTGTTCGAGAATCTAATGAGAGAATTACACCGCCTAAGCTACGAATACCATGCATAAAGAAAGTTGCATTGAACCTTATCAACAACTTCACTCTCATCATGTTACTTCTACCGATAACAATGGAACGGACATGTATTGCCCTTTTCCGTCAAGACTTATCCACATTAACGGAACAAGACTATTGAACTTAGAACAATTGGAACAACAACTTGATAAAGAGAAGGTTCAAAGGTTAGTTCCAGGTTGCACTTCAAGTGATCCACAACCAATTTCACTATTCATCGGTGGGGAATTTACATCGATTATGATCAAGACATGATGAAATGTCTTTCAAGAGACACAATGGAATGGAAATTAACGTGTTCATTGAGACATTCATACAACTCATGGATAATGTGGAGAAGTTCATTGAGGAAGTTACACATAAAGATGAAATCGTGAATGAGTGTCGTGCGGTTGAGAGATAGTTGTGATAAGTTGGGTAATGTATCATTGAAGAATCGGGTGTTCTTGAATGCGTAATGTCGAGTCAACATATAATGATGAGTCGGGTAAAGCACCGATGATGGATCGCTTGGCACTGAATACGAGGCTCGAGATTGATAAGCTTGACACATCCAATGGTCCAATGACTTTTGTTACACATGATGTGGATGCGATATCGGACCGTAAATTGAGCGGTGTCATGTAATGAGGTACCCTTTATCGTTCAACATAGTGCATATGCTAAAGTTATTAAACAATCTAATCATGATCTTGAACATGACTTTCATAAATGTTCACATCGAGGTGAGTCTGTGATTAAGTGTTTCAAAACAAAAGATATGGTTGATAAGAAGACTTTTGATGAACTTTCAAACAAATTCTCAAATCTTGAAAACATTGCATTTCACTTGAAATCGCGATACGAGTAAAGAAGAAAGTTTTCAACTTAACAAACCATGTAAAAACTGGAACTTCCCGAATTCGTGAACTTTTGAAATTAACACTTTGAAAGCTCACCAAGAAAAAGAGTCAACCATTTACAATCTAAAGAAACATATTTCTGTCTTGAATGAGAAAAGTAATTTAGTCATGAATACACAAGACATTGATGCTATTATAACAAGAAATAATGAACTGTCAATTTATGTGGCTAAATTACTAAAGGAAAATGAGTCTTTGAGAAAGCATCACATAGAACTAAGTGACTCTGTCAAAGAAGCTAGAACTATGGAACAAACAAACTCTTTGATAGCAAAAATTGATGAACTCAAAGCTCAACTTCAGGAAAAGAGTTTCGCTATCGTTGCCTTAAAAAATGAGCTTAGGAAAACTGTAGGGAAAAGTGTGAACACTAAGTTTACAAAACCATCAACCTTGGGGAAACCAGTTTCTCATCTCATTAGAAACCGGTCCATTATTAGGCAGCCTACTGTGTTTATATCCGAAAGACTAAAATTTTCAAAAACACGGTTTGCCTCCCAAGTTGATGAGAAACAAGTTTTGTCAAAACCAGTCACTTCACCTGAGTTACCTAAGAATAAGGCTTCTCGCTCCGTTAACCCTCAACAAGTTGCCACCTCTACTCCCAGCACCTCTAGGATTAGTTCAAAAACAATGTCAAAACCAAGCGTTAAAACTCAGAATTCATATAATATGAAAGACTTGTGGAAGAACTATTATCTAGAAAAAGCTAGGAAAAAGGCACAGATTCGAAAAGATGGAATTTTAGGTTCAATACCTAGGGTGATGCATTCCACGAGATTTCAAGGCACTGATAGTAGTTGTAAACCTTTACCTAGGAACCCTCAACTAAACACTAGGGATTGGTTGGCATCTAAGAGTAGATATGAGAAGAAGAATGCTAAGCATGTTGAAAATGAAACTATAAATTCTAAGTCTTTTCTGAATAAGAAACATTCTCCTAATTCACATGCTAAGGTACAATCCACTAAGACTAAGAAGCAAAACAAACAAAAAACTTTGCCTAGATGGATACCAACTGCTAAATCTTTGGAGTCTAGGAATATCGATAAGTCTTCCACTTTGCATAAGAAGCTTAACACTCCTAGACCTTGCCATAAGTGGATACCATCAGGTAGAATGTTTAAGGATGCTGGACTTAGGTGGATTCCTACCGGAAAGCTGTTGTCCAATGGCAAAATCAAGGTTGACACTTCAGGCCCCGTTCTTCAAAGAAAAGAAAAGTGTACGCTTCAGTGCTCTTTATCTTCAGAAAAAGAGAAATCTTCATTTTTATGACCATTCTAATCGACATTCTTCATCAACATACTTCATTTTTCTCCCATGCTCATTCAGTCATCAAGTGGATCTACGTTCATTGATGTATACTCTTATTCACATGTTAAATCAAAAATGGCAACTTCAGATGCAATTTTTGAGGGGGAGAAGAGTGAATATACCACATGATGTTAGATGTTTGAATAATGGTCATACGACTTAACTTTTGATGGGCATTGTTTGGGATAAATGGGATTTATTGTTTGGGATTCATTGTTTCAAGATATTTTTGATGAGTATTTCCAACCGCTAGCGAATGTTAATCATCCAACAAGTACAACTCAGACTACTCAAGAAGCCCAATCTCCAGTTATTCCTTTATGTGTTGATAATGACTATCAGAATATTGCAGTTGCAATCTTGAATAATGATCCGCTCTTTGGTATTCCTTTGCCAAATCTTCACGGATTATTGTTCATGAATAATGATCCGCTCCTTGGTATTCCTTTGCCAAATCTTCGCGGATTATTGGTCCTCACAATGTGCACGCTATAAATCAACCTCATGAACATCAAGGAAAATGACTTCCTCATCCGCTCAAAGACATTATTGGTGAATCTTCCAGATCAGTTTCTACATGTATACTTTAAGCAAGAATGCATTAATGTTGAGGAAATCATCTGTTCCGGTTCATTCAGTGGGTCAATGTACATCCGATTGTATGTTTATTCACGTGTTGGGCATTTGACGCAAGTTGATTACTTCATAGTTAATCATTTATCACTTATTTGAGATTGAAGTTGACTTTCACAAAGGTGTGTTCTTATTTGATAACTTGCTCGGGCTTATGAATTTGAGTTGAAAACTTGGTTTATCTACTTACCAGTAGTCAGGATGGATGTTTGAAGATCTGGTTAACTATCACTATTAGGAGTTACGTTGTTTTACTCAGTGTCACACGCATATGTCGTTGTGTTTAATCTCAAGAGGTGTTAATGTCTCATACTTTGTTTGAGTTGTGAGTACTTAGAGATTTTCTTGAAGCATAGATTCTCGACACCGTTCTTTCATCATTAAAGTGCAAGCTTAAGATACAAATGCGGGAATTCGACTTCGGTTTCAAGTTTGGTATATCGGGTTTTCTTCATCGATGGTCACTTCAAATTGTCTGAATGGGTTGATAAAGATAGTCGAGAGAGTTTCTATAGCAGTTGATTCTCACAAGATTCATTTGAGCTAATTTTTGTTCTTCTCTATTTCAAGAATATTTGGTATGAATGATGTGTTGCTGATTCTGAGGTATCAAAACCAGCAAGGGGGAAGGAGACATACATCTAAACACACAACGAGTACACGTGATGAACCTAATACTTCGTCTCTATTGAAGCAATCCCGGGAAAGACAAATGTCATAACCGTAGAGAAATTCAGTGTTTACTCATAGCCTTTGGTGTGTTATTCCAACCATTTGGGAGGAAGTGGTCTCTGGAGACTTTTTGGTATGTGTTACTTCAGTGCTTAGGTGGAAGAAATATGAGAAGAATATTTGGAGTATGAGATGATATTGCTTATCGACATCTTCAATATGATATATGATAAAGTGCTTCCGGTTAGTGCTTCATGTACACAATGTAATGATGATACCAATGAGATCGCAACCATCAGGGGAGAGATATGTGTACATCAAGATCACACAACATATTCACATGATCGAGCTTAAACAGTTATTTCAGAGTTGACATCCGTAGAGGAGACCAGTGATTCAACCAGTTATTGTGATGTCGTTGTCTCTACTCTGGTTGGGTACGTGTGTACATTATAGGCTGATTGGTTATATGGGAGATAACTGGAATGCACGTGGTAAAATGAAGATGTTGATGTATTGTTCCCCTAAATAGTCAACTGGTCAATCTCATTGGTTCATAAAATGAAGATGTTAATGTATGGCTCCTGGACAATCCAGTTCAGGACCCGCACTTCAAAACAGTCCCTTTGGTTCATCCCTTGTACCAAACTCTTCTCAAGCAACTCCATATGTACCTCCACCTGAAGATGATTTAAAGAAATTGTTTGATCCCATGTTTGATGAGCATTATGTGCCAAGTGGTAATGAACTTTCGATTCCTACATCAGAGGCTGCTCATATCCCTGTGAATGAAGTCAATCCTTCAGTCTCAATATCATTAAGTCAAGAAGCGCCTGCTGCTGATCACTCAGTCTCATTAACAAATCATCAATCTTCGATTGTATATCATGGAATTGTTTCTGGCATCAATGATGAAGTTAATCCCTTTGCTACTCCTGAAGATGCCCCATTTGAAAACATATTTGCTCCTGAATCTTCATCGAACCATCTTCTTGAGAAGACATCGACTCTGCTACTTGGTCTCCTAACAAGCGCCACACGAACACCTCGTAAAATGGACTCATGATCATCCATTAGACAATATCATTGGAAATCCTCTCGTCTTTTATCAACACGGAAACAACTTGCAACCGATGCCTTATGGTGCTTCTTCAACTCCGTACTCTCTAAGATCGAACCAAAGATGTTAAAACCGCCATGAATGAAGATAGTGGTTCAATGCCATGCAAGAAGAAATTCACGAGTTTGATTGACTTGATGTATGGGAGTTAGTACCTACTCCAGATTGTGCTCTGATTATTGCTCTAAAATGGATCTTCAAAGTGAAACTTGATGAGCATGGTGATGTGTTGAAGAACAAGGCTCGTTTAGTTGCTAAAGGATACCGTCAATAGGAGGGTATAGAATTTGAAGAATCTTTCGCTCATGTTGCTCGAATCGAGGCAATCAGAATCTTTCTGGCTAATGCTGCTAGTAAGAACATGGTAGTCTATCAAATGGACGTGAAGACGGCATTCCTGAACGGAGATCTTAAAGAAGTCGTCTATGTCGACCAACTGAAGGCTTTGTGAATCCGAGCATCCTACCCACGTTTATCATTTGAAGAAGGCTCTTTACGGTTTAAAGCAAGCTCCAAGGGCATGGTATGATACGCTATCAAAGTTTCTTCTATCTACCGATTCAAAAAGGAGTAGTTGATCCAACATTTTCACCGAAAGTCGAGCAAACATTTAATTCACGTTCAAATTTATGTTGATGATATCATCTTTGCCTCGATCGACCCCAATGAGTGTGATCGTTTTCAAATGAAATGAGTTCAAAATTTCAAATGTCAATGATGGGACAAATGTCATTTTCTTGGGATTACAAATTTCACAAAGTCCCGGAGGCATTTTCATAAATCAATCTAAATATGCAAATGAGATCTTAAAGAAATTTGGATTTGATTCAAGTGACCATGTTGACACTCCCATGATTGATCGAACTAAACTAGATGAGGACCACTCAGTGGATCATGGTAGACCAAACGAAATATCGTAGTATGATTGGATCCACGATGTACCTCACGACTAGTAGACCGGACATCTTGTTCATTGTTTGCATGTGTGCTAGATACCGTGCTAAGCCTACTAAAAGCACCTTGAAGCGGTTAAGCGGGTCTTCGGTATCTCCAAGGAACCATCAATATGGGACTTTGGTACCCGAAAGACACCGTATGTCACTAACAAAGATATGCGGATGCGGATCATGGAGGTGTCAAGATACTCGTCAAGAAATGCGTCCGGAGGTGCTCGGTTTTAGGTGATAAGCTTGTGAGTGATCTTCAAAGAATCAAATGAGTACTTCTATTTCCTACAGAGGATGAATACATAGCCATGTCATCTTGTTGTGCTCAAATCCTATGGATGAGATCCCAAATTATCGACTATGGCTTTGAATTTAACAAAATCCTCTCATCTTGTGATAATAAAAGTGTTATTGCTCTCTCATGCAACAACGTACAACACTCAAGAGCAAAGCACATCGACATTAGACATCATTTCATTAGGGAACAAGTGGAAAAAGGTGCCGTGGAACTCTATTTTGTAAGGACTGAATTCCAGTTAGCAGACATCTTCACCAAAGCTCTTCCAAGAGAACGTTTTGAGTTTATTCTTCCACGTCTTGGCTTGAAAAGCCTTCAACCAGAAACACTCAAACATCTTCAAGAGGAAGACGAGGAGTAAAGGTCTATCTTCATCTATCTCTTGTAAATATTTATTCGAAAAACAAAATACAAAATTATAAAACTCTAAAAAATCAAATAGAAAATTATAAAACTTTCAAAATCCATAAAAATCAAAAATTTGAAAAATCTTCAAAAATATTGTCAATTTGTCATGTTTTTCTCGGTTCGATAATATCTACGATCTTTGTGCTGTCATTCAAAAAATGATACGGGACTTTAGATGTTGTTCGAATTCTTAAAAAAAAAATCAAAAAATCAAAAAATATTTTTGGGAGAAAGAGAAACAATGGTTTATTGTCATTTCAGGCAGTAACCCGCTTTTCAAAGAAAGAACAGAGCCATGCTTTTTCATGTTTTTTAAAATTCCATGCTCTGATTCTATTAACAGTTATCTGCTGAAAACTAATTGTTTTGATAAATAACTCGGACTCTATTTTTGATAATCATCTGGACTTATTTGTCAAAATATCTATCTCTCAATCAACAACCTATGTCATTGATTGAGGGGGAGAATGATTTCAATTAAATTAAAATGTTATTTGTCATTCAATTGTTTTCAAAAGATAATCATGCATGTTCAATCAATGGAGTTTAAAGTCTTAATATTCGATCCATATTAGTTAAAACGTTTTCATAATCAATTCAAAATTCTCCTTAAAAGCTTTCAAAATAAATTTAAATCTACAGAGATCACAAATCTCAAATGATTTGATAATTGTGATCAGGGGAGAATTTGTGATTTAAATTGGATTTATCAGTATAAGAATGTAAAAGCTCTCCTTCCCACATGTGCCAAACGATTTTAATTTTTTCATGCACATGTTGAGGGGGAGCATCTATCTTAAACCAAAATGAGTTGAAACGTGATCATTTATCTCAATGTGCAGGTTCCTTCTAGTATGTGCAAAACTCTTTTCAAACCTCGAAGCACATATTGAGGGGGAGCAAATTCATGAAAACCTCATCCTTCCCGAAAATGCTTTATCTACGTGACTTGATTGGGAAGTGATGTTGATATCTTTTAGAAAATGGTAATCAAAGAAGTTAATTCTTTCTCTTGCCTCCGTGTGCAAAACAATTTCAAATACTTGATGCACATGATGAGGGGGAGTTCTTATTCTAAAAATATCAAAAACAATTCAGGTGCAAAATGCTTTGATAATATATCACAAGCACCTGGATTGATTCTCAAATGGTTTTCAATTGGTTCCAATGGCAGATGAACAATAGCAAATAGACCGACCAACTTTACTTTATGTATGGTGATATAAGGATGATAAGGTTAGGTATTTGTTCCCATGATCCGCCAGAACCGGAGGGATCTACCCAGGGACTATCCACTAGTTAGTGTAGAGTTCTTAGGTATGATGATAAAAGGAGAAAAATGAGATATGGGAAGAGTGCGGACTAAGGCGAGCTAGTCTTGGAATAAACCCAACAAGGTTCTAGCTATGAAGTCTTGGTAAGCAATCAAGGGTTGAAGAATTAAAAAGAATTGAGTGAGAAAGGGTGAAAACAAATAGCCCTCCAATTATTCAACCTTAGAGGCGGATACGGGTTCAATTCATATGCTCTTGATGGTAACATCGGTATTGAAGACAAGGCGTCATGGACCCGGTGGCGCACCGCACTTCAACTTTCCAAACCACTCAAGTTCCTCTTAAAAGGACTTGTTTCATTCTCACGGGGAACCGACATTATCTATCGACTTTCTCTTAGAGATTGTTGATATTGAAGAAGGAGACCCTCTCCCTAGTCTCCGATATAGGATCCAAATTATGCACAAAATTGAGTCTAGAGCCACGAGATCATAAATAAATCTCATTAGGACACTTTCAATGAAGACTCTCTATTTCATTCAATGTGGAAAGAGAGATTATATCTTGAGTCCTACGCATTATCCTTGTGGTATTGCCAGAACATCTGAGTGACCTGCATACATATTCACAATGAAGATGGAAAGCCTTCTGGAGCCAACATCAAACAAGCTCCTGGTAGGTGGCATGTGAGATCTACTCATTAGATCAACCATGTGACAACTGAACAGAAACAATGGGGCGATTCAATTCTTGAATCAATCTTGGTTCAGGTTACGGATTGACGGATACCTTTGAAAAACCGGTCGTTATGCTTAAAAACTCTTTTCATTAGTACATCGACCGTGTACGAATATTTCAAATCAAAAGGTATTTTATGATTGATAATTGATTTTCATTAAAACCTTTGCTGTATTGCAAAAACAATTTCTATTGGGCCATACACGATTGTTTTTCAAATCTCTTTTCATCAATCAGTGAATCTCTATTCGCTGGTTCACTCACTCCGTGTTGTCTTCTTTTAGACGTTCGATTTGAGAACAGCTAGAGCATTGCGAAACCTGTCAAGGAAATTCTTGAATTTTACACGATCACGAGCGAAGATTTGTCTTGATCAACGGGAACCGTGGGCGTGTACCTCAATTCATCGAAAGTGATCAAAGAAACTTTCGTGCGCTTTATTGCTAAATGTTTTATGCGGTACCCCTAAGTTTGCGGTGATCCGAATGAAGCGGTCAATCCATAGCCGCATGCTCACTCAACACATTCATCTCGAAGAAATCATGATTAAGGCATCAATGACTCGATATTTTCACTCCATGCTTCGCTCGCTTTCTGCGCCAATATCATGAATCAACTAAAGCTTCCGCTACTCTGATGAGAAGGTATCATGATCTAGAGTGTGAGCATGTCAGTCCAAATGTCACAACATCACAATAAACCAACACCACAATGGATGTCTCAGAGAATTTTTGATAGCTGATGATCTCAAAAGCTGGCTCAGAATTATTATCACGTGGATCAGTGAAAGACCTCCACTTGGATTATCCATACATGCAATGAGAAGAATCAATGACTACGAGCTTCAGAGCAAAGTACTACATCAAGAATGCAAGAACAATTTTTAATGTAATATATGTTTGTATTCAATGTAATTTTAGTACATGTTTGAGGTGACCTCCCTTAGGGGGAGATTGTTAGGAATTATAAATTCCAGGTATAAAAGAGTCGGTCACCTCAAGTATATGTAATCGTTAGAAAGCTCGTAGTCGTAGTTCTTTTAAGTTAAGTAGTATTTAGTTAAGTAACACCATGGAGGACGGACGGGTCTTTACCCACTATATGCCTGATCCACAGCCCGTTGTGTGGCATTTTATTGTAAGACTATAAATACTTTCTACCTTCCAAGGTAGAGAGTTGGAGCTCATAATAAGATTTTTCTTTCTCTCAATAAAGTTCCCTAAACCTCTAACTTTCTCTCTCTAGAACTCACCTTTATACGCCTACTTTGTGTTATAGTTTAATGTGTATGTGAAATCCAATATCCTACAACGTACCATACTACTTGCTTCATTGTGTCTGCTTTAAACCGAACTAATGATTGTTTACCATTCTTTTTGCAGATTGGTCGAAACACCTCAAATCGACTAGTTGGCCTTGGACCGTCCTCATTCCGGTCAGGACGATTAAATCTCGTCTCAACACCCCGAAAATAATGCAAACATAAAGTTAATGCTTCATCAGCAATATAACCCTCCGCTATTGAACCTTCAGGCTTGGCTTTATTTACGACATAATTTTGAGCTTTTTCATTTATCTTTCAAATGGATACATACACCTCTTGTAAACAGGACCGCCTTCAATAGCCTCTTCCGTAGATGAATAACCAAGTGAATCATAATGTCAAAAAGTTGGAGGATATATTTGCTCGAAATCGCACAAAATATTGATCGGTTGATCTCTAGCTTTCAACATGTCATTCACCATCAAAGTTCGAGCGCATATTTGTTTGAAGAATGAACAAAGCTCGATTATTGGTGTTATGGTGGTTTGGTCCTTCAAGTAATTTTGAAGTCCAAGCGAGGAAGAAACCGTTGCATCATTATGTGACGGTCATGAGCCTTCAAGCCTGTTATGTTGCTATCGTTGTCGGTCACTTTATGCTTGAAGTTAGATCCAAACCCATCAGGTAGTTTAACACCTTTGATGAATTAAGAAAAAAAAAATCAGGATATTAGAATAAGTTGTCGAAATGAATATGCAAATTAATTCGAACAAAGAAATTTTCAAATAAAACGCGTACCTTTAATGAATTGACAAAAAAGTTTTATTTCTTCGGTTGTGAAAGAGTACGTAGGATGAGGCTTAGAGACCTTCCCGTTTCCTTTGTTGACGAGCCACAAGTCAGTACGAATATTCAAATTTTGTAAGTCTTGTCTTGCCTTGTTGGTGTCTTTTGATTTGTGATTCATTAACAAAGTACCCAACACACTCTCTGTAAATCCAAGATCCGGACTCAACTAGGGTATAAGCAATATTGATTGATTAGAAGCACAGTGGAATAATAATAACATAATCAATATTACTAAGAAGGTTTTTCTTATAAAGACAATGATCCTCTATAGATCTTTACACCCTCTCTAAAGAGGTTTTTCTTTAAATGTTTTTCTCAAAAAAGGATCTCCCTAATACATAAGACCTATGTTCCTTTTATAGACAAGGAACCCTAATACATTTCTTGGGAAACGTACAAGCATGCAAATAAATAAATGTAAAACCCCTACACATGCCCATGCTAACCTTGGGCAGTACAATAATAAATATGGGCTAACATATAAATAATTAAACTCAAGCACGCTCTACACTGATTCAATATTTCAAGAGAGACAGCTTCACTTGCTTGATGATTCCACGACTCATCGCTCATTGATTAATCTTCAAATAATTCCTACTTAGTACATTTATATTACTTGATGAAACTCTTCTTATTGAATCCATTATTTCTCGTTCGGATATTACGGTTTCACGAATTCCCAACAATCCTCCCTAAACTGAATTTGACCTTGGGTTAAGTTCCGTTCCGAATCTTTAACACTTGAACCGGAGGATTGTACTCGAATATTAGCCACAAAATCGAACACGAACATCTCTATGATGACAAATCATGAAACACACGATCTTTGCAAAGAACAAATGACAACATGTACATCAAAACATATTAGTTTCATACTATTCTCATCACATCCGGTGTGTTAACTCACGAGAGAGGTGAATCATTGAAAATAATGGATTTGATGTCTCTTCCAATAGCCATCACTACTGGAGTAGCCAAATGTTTAGGTTCGAAAACTATGGTACACCGATAACCATCGATTTATTGGCAAACCAGCAACTATAAACGGATTTGACATGTCTTTACCTGGAGCCGTTTGCTCAGGACTAGCCAAATCTTTGATGGAATGCAGTCATCATCATGGTGAGTTGATTACCATTTATGGATTTTGACCTTTACCACAAGCCATAATCTTGTGGGCTAGCCAACTCTTGTGTCGAAAGACATGGTGAGATGAAAACCATGAGTGGTGTAGTAATGAACCAACACCAAAACCTGCAAGCAAGAGAGAGTAAACCGAACACGAGATAGGTTAGAGTCTTTTTTTTTTTTTTTTTTTTTTTTTTTTTTTTTAAGAAATAGAAATAACTAAAACATGTACAAGATACCACCAAGCAACAATGAAACCAAAGACAGTTGTGGTGTCGTGAAACACTAAGCCTCCCTAAGGCGATGAGGATCAACAATTGCAAAAATGGTTAGAAAACAAAAATACAACAATAAGCCTCCCCTTAGGCTTATGCCTCCCCTCAATCAATGCACCTAACAAAGACTATTGTTCTTGGGTACCCAGAATGAACCTTTCCTTTGAGTTTTCCAAGAATAACATGTTGAGGGCTTAACAGCAGTTGTCCTTCTAACTCCAACATGTGCCTTATTCATATGAGATACATAAGGTGTATATGACTGAAAATAAGAACTTTTAGGTCTATAGGGCATAAGTCTAGTCTTACTGTTCCACCAACCAGTAGTAACTGGTGAAGAATATCCTCCACCAGAGGGAACTGGAAAAGGCCTATTAAGCTTTGTCGTGAACAGATGCATACACCTTTGGTTTACCGTAAGGAACCGATTACCTTTTCACATGAGCAACTTTGGGAACAAATGGAGGAATACTAGCAACATTAGTCCATGTGGGTCTAGAAGTCTTATGGCCAGAGGAAACACCTATCTTTTTCTCATGATAATCACAGTCTATAATAAGATGGAGTTTACTACCACACACAAAACAAGATTTCTTCTTAAAAGGCTTATCCTTAACACAACTTTGTTCATCACATTTAAACTTATCAGAAACATAACTAGAAGCAGAATTGTGTTTAACAGAATAAGTAACTGGCTTTGTTTTGGGATCATCATCAGCTACTTTGGACTTGGGTTTAGTCTTGGGTGTGTGCCTAGGTGAGTCAGACTTTTCACTTGAATCACATGAGGCATAGACAGTGGACATTATGTCTGACGACTTGTCACTTTTAGAGCAAGAGACAGAGTCATTAGTTTGGCCACTAAGGTCTGGCAAATCACTTGACTTTTTCCCATATAAATGGTGTGATCCATCAAAGTCAACTGGAATGGACAGTCAATGGGCATGAATTCACCTCTAATAGGTCCACGTCTGACATGTAAATCACCTTCTTTACAAAATTAGCTAATCCTGCTGGTGTAGATTTACGAGTGTCAACCCTAGCTTCTATTCCTACATACTTCTTAAAGCCTAAACCTATAGGAGTATTAGGATTTTGACTAGCATAGATGTGACTAGCTAACTAATTTCCATTCAAAATCCATTCCTTATGCCTAGCAATTTCCTCGTCTAGTTTCTCTTTTAGCACTTTGTTTTCAGACACTACAGTAGCTTTTTCTTTCTCAGTTATTGCTTCTAATTATTATTCCACTGTGCTTCTTAGTAATATTGATTATGTTATTATTATTCCAGCCGATTCCACGGCTCACTGCTTCAGCAGATTAATCTTCAGCATAATTCCTACTTAGTACGTTTATATTACTTCAGTAGAAACTCTTCTTCAGCAGAATCCATTATTTCTCGTTCAGCAGTATTACGGTTTCACAGAATTCCCAACACTCTCACACACAATTTTTTCGATATGCATGACATCTAAATTGTGTTTTAGTGTAAGAAAAGACCAATACTCTAGCTCGTAGAAAACAGACTTTTTTGTCCAATTCAATTCGCGATCTTGATCACGTTTTTTTTTCGCACCCCCATATATTGGATGTTTCCCCGGGACACGTTTAGGCAATCTTCTTAGTTGATCCAAGATGTCATCACTCGTAAATTTTCTGGGAGGGTCTGTATTATCTACCTATGTATAGAATGCCCTTCTGTTCTTCTGCCATTTAGCTGTTTTGCTTAAGAATCTTCTGTGACCAACATAAGTGGTTTTGTTTAACACGCGCATTGCTGGAGTGTCTTCATTACATGTCGTACATGCCATGTAACCTTGCCCACTCCACCCAGACAAACTACTTCGAGCGGGAAAGTCATTGATAGTCCATAAAGCGCCGCTTTCATACGAGTCGGTGCACTGTAACAACATCCTTAGTCTTGAATCCATCTTTCCATAAAGTCTTTAGGTCATTAATCAAAGGCCTCGGGTAAATATCAATATCCTTCCACGGTGATTTGGGGCCGGAATTAACAATGTCAACATAAGAGAAGTCTCTCATACATATCCGGGAGGCGTATTGTATGTGGTTAATATGACCGCCACATGTTGTATGGTGACTAAGGTTGCCGTATGGATTGAAACAATCGGCGACCAACCCTAACCGGACGTTTCTTTTTCTTTAGCAAATTCCTTGAATACTTGATGTCAAATTTCTTCCATGCTTGACCATCAACCGGTGTTGCATCTTACCGTTCTCCATAGGCGCCCAGACGCATGCCAAGTCATATGTTTTGCGGTGTGTTTAGACTTGTACAAGCGTTGTAGTCTAGGAATGATAGGAAAGTAACGCAACACCTTGTTAGAACTTTCTTCCCAGTGTGTTCTTTTCTTTCCATCTACTAGCGCCGCAGATCGGACAAGTCTGCAAATCTTAGTTACCCACCCCGATATAAAAAGCAATCATTTACACAAGCATGTATCGATTCATATCCTAACCCGATAGTTTTAAATGTCTTCTTTATTTCATAGTATGACGATGGCATCTTGTATCCTAGAACAGGCGGAAAACTTCCTTGAATAAAGTTAGGAACTCATTAAATGTGGTGTCACTCACTTTACCTTTGACCTTGATGTGCGTAATCTTTGCCATAAAGTCTAATGAAGACATCCATTCACGGGATGGGTATAGTTTTCATTAGCGGTGGCAAGTAACTCCTCATACTCATTACGTTGAGCAATTGCGTCGTTACTTGTCTCGCCAATATTTCCTTGAGTTGGATCATCCGGTTCGTTATTCGGACCAATATCATGAAGGAACTCAGCCATGTCACTCATCTCGGGTGTCTTGTGTTGTGTACGGTTGTTCGCCATCCGGCTCACCATGATTATACCATTTCGTATAACTATGGTCCCACCATTTGTATGTATGTGGTCAAACAAAAATTAGTGCTTTATCCGGTTTACGTTTAAACAAAACACAGGGGACATTTTATATTCCCATCAATATTCACCAAGGACTTGCACTGCTTGCAAAAAGCTCTAAGACCAACTAAGAATTCTCTACTGGTACGTGCTAGTGAGACCCAACTTTTATCAATTGGCATAACTATGTTTTAATGAAGCAACAAATAATTATATAGACTTAAAATGTTCACCTAATCCAACTATGGAAGGCAATCCTAACCCACTCTTTGAATGTTTCGTCTCATATATGAATGCGTATAATTGAATTTACTATTTGAGAAAATTTGACAACATTTCCCTCAACTCCCAAATATGTGCATTAAAGACATATTCGTGGGAGTAAAGGGAAACAATGTCGAAATTTTCAAAATAGTAAACCAATTATACACATTCATATCCTAAATGAGACAAAACATTCAAAAGCAACAACAGGACTTTCCGAAATTAATTTCTAATAAATTAATTTCAGACGGGTTTTCTATAGGATGATTAACTTCGGACGGGGACTTTCCGAAATTAATCACTAAAGTCCTAAAATCATTTACAACAGTTCACGTGTATTAACAACAAAAATTAACAAAGTTAGACAAAAAACATACCTATTGTGGTCTTGGCTCTCGGCTAGCTGGTCTCGGCTGTGGTCGCGGTTTGCACTCCAGACTGACAGTAGACACTATATTCCTACAAGTAAAAAAGCAACATGTTTATTTACTTAACCTTAACTACTTAACTACTTTACTGGCAACTAAAAATTGACTTAATAACAAATCAACAAATAACAAACCAACTTTACTGGCAACTTTACTTAACCTTAACTACTTAACTACTTTAATGGTACAATACCACCGAAAAAAAAAGTCACGACCGAGTACATGTATATCAATGTGCAACAATAAAACCTAAACAAATTTCTCAAAAATAGTCCAAAGAAAGAAAACATTATGTCTAACCTTAGTCTTATGAATCAAGAAGATAACCAAAAACTATGAATACAAGATAGAAATCAAGAAGATCAAGAAGATAAAGAATTTAACTTGAATGTGCAAGATAGAAATCAAGTGGAGCAGCTATGGTACGTGTTTGGCGATGAAGATGAAGTGGAGCAGAGCAGCTGCGTTTTTTGGTGGGTTTATTTTTATCCCACTTGTGAAAAGAAGACCAGGTTAATAATTGAGGTGATTTTCCCAATTAGTTTTCGCCGGGGACATGTCCCCGGAGTAGATAGTTGTTTGTCTTCTTGCAATACTTTTTCCGGGGACACGTCCCCGGGGAAGATTATGGCGGGATAAAGTAAAAAGGTGGGAGGGAAAATAAAAAATTCGTGAATAGTTTTTCCGGAGACATGTCCCCGGCAAAAGGAGTTTTAACCAATATATTTATTTAAAAAATATTTATTATCATTGTCAATAACTAAAAATAATAACACATCAATTGTGAACTACCATTGTTCATTCTTTTTAGCTTCTTGGTGAACTACCATTGTTGTTACCTTGGACGCCTTGAATGCGTATCATGTTTAACGACCGACTATTGGTGCTATGGTATACGTATCATGTTTAACGACCGACTATAGGTGCTATGGTATACGTATGATCATGTGTAACGATCGACTATAGGTGATATGGTATACGCATCATGTTTAACAACCGACTATAGGTGTTATGGTATACGTATCATGTTTAACGACCGACTATAGGTGCTATGGTATACGTATCATGTTTAACGACCAAGTATAGGTGCGTTGGTATACTATACGTATCATGTTAAACGACCGAGTATAGGTGCTATGGTATACGTATCATGTTTAACGACCGACTATAGGTGCTATGGTATACTATCATGTTTAACGACCAAGTATATGTGCATTGGTATACGTATCATGTTTAACGACCGACTATAGGTGCTATGGTATACGTATCATGTTTAACGACTGACTATAGGTGCTATGGTATACGTATGATCATGTGTAACGATCGACTATAGGTGCTATGGTATATGTATCATGTTTACCGACCAAGTATAGGTGCATTGGTATATGTATCATGTTAAACGACCGAGTATAGGTGCTATGGTATACGTATCATGTTTAACAACCGAGTATAGGTGCTATGGTATACGTATCATGTTTAACGACCGACTATAGGTGCTATGGTATACGTATCTTGTTTAACGACCGACTATAGGTGCTATGGTATACGTATCATGTTTAACGACCAAGTATAGGTGCATTGGTATACGTATCATGTTAAACGACCGAGTATAGGTGTTATGGTATACGTATCATGTTAAAACGACCGAGTATAGGTGCTATGGTATATGTATCATGTTTAACGATCGACTATATGTGCTATGGTATACGTATCATGTTTAACGACCGACTATAGGTGCTATGGTATACATATCATATTTAACGACCGACTATATGTGCTATGGTATATGTATCATGTTTAGCGACCAAGTATAGGTGCTATGGTATACGTATCATGTTAAACGACCAAGTATAGGTGCTATTGGTATACGTATCATGTTAAACGACCAAGTATAGGTCCCAATGCAATGCTGGAAGTATTCCTAACATTGTTTGCTGTGAAAACTCATTCCTTTTGTATAAGTTTGAAAAACCTTGCTTTGTTCCCTTTTACCAGTATTATTTTGTAACGACAGACGATGGAACTAAACATATGCCATTTTAAATAGTTGCAATAAAGTGTAAGTGTATTTTTTTAAATATTACTTTTGTCGGGGACAGGTCCCCGGGGAAAGCTTTGGCGGGAATTTACGCGCGCATAATTAGCATGCTTTGGACTTTGGTCAAAGTTGTTGAATGTAAAATACACTTTCTGCGGGGACTCGTCCCCGGAGAAAGATTACGCTGAATTTTGACTATGTCAAAGTTTGATAAAAACCTAACTAACTTTCGCCGGGGACAAGTCCCCGCCGAATTTGTCCGTTGAATTTTCCATCACAAGTCAGCGTATTTATGTGCCACGTCAGATTTTATTTTGTCGTTTAGTGATTTTCGCCGGGGACTTGGTGTCCCCGGCGAATGGTTCCTCGCCCGTCCATCCGATTGTTGTAGTGAATAAAGTTTTTATGTTTTGTGGATAATGTTATAAAATAAAACGTTTTGAACATGATTTCTATTTTTCTTCTTTCGTATGAACACTTTGTGAAAAACAATCTAAAATGGCCAACTTTAAAAAAAAAAGAAAAAAAAAGTTGCATAAGTTATGAAAAAGACACTAAAAACTCTCAAGGCATGAAAAGTATTGCTTAATTGTTGGTAAAGTATATATTAATTAACTATTTATGCTAAAAGTGTCATTAAAAAGACTTTAAATTTTGGCAAAATGAATGCATTGTCGATCTTTTAACTGAAAATTGCTAACAATAGCCCTTACTTTTTAGGATCATTGTTAGATCAATGGGTGTAGTGAATAAGGAAAACTTCTCATTTGGGTCGCATTGGGTGTCACATCACGTGACAAACCCTCTTTTACAACATTCCTCTTATCACAACTAACCACAACTTACTCATCTGGGTCTCACCACTTTCTATTTTATTTATTTTATTCAATTTTTCAAATAAAATAAAATTCATCATTAAAATTAAAAATACAATACAACATATTAAAAACATACAAAACTTAAAATAATACCGATACGGGAAAAAAAACATGATACGGAAAAAATAAACATGATACGTAAAAAAATCATACAACACTGTTAAGCATTTCATTCGTCCCATTTGGGGTAGTTTCTCAAAACCTCCCACAAGTGAACATATTGGAAGCTTCTCCCACCAAAGCGTTGTTCAAAAATGGTCTTTGCATTGTCGAGATGATCAATGTCATTTTCCGCGCTTGTACACTGCAAATGTTTGTAAATAGCGTTGAATTTTTGACATTCACTGTTAAGTCTTGTCCATTTACCCGTGACCATATTTTTGGTACGATTGTCACCGTCAGACTGACTGGGGAACAACAACAACTTCTTCTTCAGGATGAAGAAGTATTGAGAGAAATGGAAGAAAAAAGTGCGAGAGGAAGCTACTCGTAGGGAGCAGGAAGCAATGAAAGCAGAATACCGCAAGAACAACTTGTTTGACATCTTGTACAATGAGTGGGAAGAGATCACGATTGCAGAGGAGTACTCCCCTTACGACGAGGGTTATAGCACAGACTTTTCATTATAATTTATATTTTCATTTCCATTTCCGTATCGTTGTTTGTATTAATATATCATTTGTACTTTCAATTCAATGTTTAATGTATTTTCACTTCGGTATCAAAATAAATTTCCATTCAATTGGTTTGATTTTATGTTGGAATTAAAATTACCCGATAATTAACCATATGTCGTATAGAGCCATTAGTAATGCGGGTTTTAATCTAAAGGATACAATGGCAGATGTGGTGAATAATGGAACCTGGTTGTGGCCCATTGCTTGGTATGACATGTTCCCAGCTTTATTAGACCTCCCAACACCTATTCTAAATGAAGAACATGGTGACGTTTTGCAATGGAGGATGAGGGATGGCACATTCATATCATTTTCGGTTAGAGATGCTTGGAATTATGTCCGTGAACGTGGTAATGAAGTCGATTGGTACCATTTGGTGTGGTCTCATTTTAGTAGACCACAGCATGCCACTCACTTATGGCTTGTTATGAGAAACCGTCTTAAAACTCATGATCAAATGAGGCAATGGGATGTAGGAAAAGATGTTGACCTTTCGTTGTTCGTTATGCAAGAATCAACCCGACTCTCATGCTCACCTTTTTTCATTTTGAATGTCCATATTCGTTATAGGTTTGGTTTCGTGTTCTGCATACGGATAAAATTCAATTTGCTTCGGCTAAATGGAGTGATATAATAGCTTGGTTAATACCCATATCCAAACGAAACAATGTAGAATTTATTGTGGCTCGGCTTATCGTGGCTGCGGTCTCTTACGTCGTATGGCAAGAGAGGATAACCGAGTGCATGGAAAGGACGAGAGGAATATCGACCAACTGTCTAAGATTATTACCGACACGGTTAGATTAAAATTAGCCTCCATTAGTTTAAAGAAGAAAGATCGGGTCGAAAAGATGCGCAAGACTTGGAGGATTGATTGTATTCGCATGGAAGATGGCTGATGGGTTGTTTTTATATCGCATGGAAGATGGCTATATTCGCATGGAAGATGGCTGATGGGTCGAAAAGATGCGCATAACTTGGAGGATTTATCTTGAATTTTTCCTTCGATCTCTAGTTTTGTTTTGTTGGTTGTTAAGTTTTGAGTATGTTCAAAACTTATAAGTTAATTGAGGAGTGGATCATGACTCCTTCTCCATGTAATATAACTCTTATCATTTTTAAATATATTCATCAGGTATAAACCATTTACCAAAAAAAAAAGTTTCCATTCATTTAACTAAAAATAAACATTGCAATACCAAAATTAAAAAACACTACAAGGTTTGTGTTTATTTAAAAAAAAAAAAAAAAAAAAAATTTAAATCGTGTGATACAAATTTGCCCCCACAACTCCTCCTATGTCAGTTAATTTGGTTCGTCGTGGAGACGAAGAGGGGAGTTTTGGCGAGCTGTGGCGAGTTGGGCTGGAATGGTGGCGTGGGGTGGCGAGCAAGCTATGTCACCATGGCGAGGTGGTGAGTTGCCCACACCAATTGCTCTTAACAACAAACTTTTCACAAAATTTGTTAACATTAAGATATAATTAGAAATCAACTGTGTGTTTTTCACTAAAATGACCAATAGATAGAAAGAGTTGATCATATCCGTGAGAGTGATTAATGACTATGTATGATTTTCTTTAAACATTGTATATTGATTTAACATAAATTTCGATTATTGATTGTTAATTAACAATAATTTTAAAAGTTGTATACCTTATTTTCTAAGAGCGTTTCATAAAATGGACCCAATTAGAAAAACAGATTTACTAGTGCAACTAAAGAGCCAAGCCCAAATTTAAAAGAAAAAACGAAAATCAGTGGCTGATAGCTATATTAAACTGTTGCTGATGTGGCACTTTCTCAGCAACATTTCATGGTACTATTTCATACTTTCACCATTTCATGATTAGTCAGTAATACAACCGTCATGAATTCAAGATTTTAGTGTAATTTTTTAAAAATTTTGACCTTTTTTCGAAAGTGCCACTCAAAATTCAAAATGCCTTCCACCCACATACTAAAACCCAACATCCAACACTCAACACTCTAAAGCTTTATAAATCCATCATTTTAAAGTAAAAATACTCGGTTTATCATTACGATCCTCGTTTTTTTTTCCGCATTCTATTGTTGTCGTCAAAATTTTTTTTTGCCCCCCACATCTTCATTTCCTGGTTCCGCCACTGACTGTACCTCATCATCTTTGGCCTTACAGTAACCTGAGACCGTACGTACATCGTCGCCAGTTGACCGTAAGACTGAACAGAATTACAGCAGTGAGTGAAGCTTCTGAATTGAAGCTGTTTTTGTTCCGGGTGATCCGGAGATTACGTGGCAGATTGTTGCTGGAACTAGAGATAAGTTTTGTTAATGCTGACATGTTTAAGGTTATTCGTGGGCTTACGAGCTTATTTGACTTCGGCTTATATTTCGTAAAGCTTGTATTAACGGATAGGACAATAAGTCTCAAAACAAGCCGAATAATATTTAGACTTATGAAATAGTAGTTGGATACCCGCGCACAGCCGCGGTGATAAATATAGTTATATAATAAATATAGTAAATGAATTACTAACCCAACTCTCCTCGCAATTCCCTACCCGCTTAGTGAATTCATTTCACAACAATCCAAATGTATATGTGTTAGTTGTATATGTTTGTTTAGGTTTTCCGTATCTTTCCCGTGACATCATTATTCCCGCATATAAAAAGACCTTCACAATCTCTTTCCCGTCAAACATTTTCCCAAAAATAAATGATTTTGATAAATAAAGTTTGTATTGATTAAAATAAAGGTTAAAGTTATAAAAATTTGAATCAAAATAAAATAAATCTACTAAAAATGTAAAAACTAAAAACTTATAAAAATATATCAAAATAGATGTTTAATTAAAGAGCACAAAATTTTAAAAAATATAGTGAAATTAGATCATAAAAAAATTAAACGAATTAAAAGATATTTAAATTTAAAAATAAAAGTGATTAATTAGTTAAGAAGTGACATGTGTCACCCTATTATTGAAGCTTTTTATTTTAGTTTGTTAGAGCTCCACCTTTTTTGTTATTTTTTAGTTAGAGAAGTGACACATGTCACTCAATGATTGGAGCTCCTTATCTTAATTTTTTTTTGGAGTCCACAACTTAAATGCTTTATATGCCTTAAACAAGGTGTTATTTTTACCTTATCAGCTTAGGTAAATCTTGAAAAGTCCGTCAGCTCGCTTTTTTTGCTTATCAAGTTAAGCTTATGATCTTAGACATAAGCTCATAAGGAAAAAAGAAAGTGGACTTATGAGCTTTTCAAATTTTACGTAAGGTAGTATGCCCACTTAATAAGACAAGACAAACACCATCTAATTTAGTTTATTTATTTTATTTTATTTTTATTTTTTTATTATTATTATTTTTTTAATTTGTGGTTGGTTTTTAATATTTGTAGCTGGAGTTACGCTGTTTGTGGTTGCTGGAATCGAATTTAGCAAGAGAATTGTAAGTTCATTATGTGATTATTAAGTTTGGTACGACAAGGTGTGTAAATGAGTTATGAGCCAAGTTTGAGCTTGACTTGTAGGCCGTTTAAATAAACGAGCTAGGCATTGAGCTTCCGAGCTCCATACATATAGCTCGATTAGGCTCACCAGCCTAAATAATTTTTATTTTCTTTAGTATATAAAATAAGTTAAGTATGTCTCTATGTATTATATGGTTAATTAAGACGTACCAATTATTGAGATAGCATAGTCATTTTGAAAATGCCAAAAGTAATTAGGCTTGAAACTCGACCCGGCTTGTCTACAACATGAAATTTAGGGGGTGTTCAGGTAAGCTGATTTGAGCAGTTTGACAACTTATTGAAATTTTAGGAAAGATATTAAGGTCAGTTAAGGTCTTTGGGTAAAAATTATTATCATGGGATTGTATCTATTTTGGGGAAAGAATAAGCTATCAACCATAGCCTTAGATTAGATATAAGCATACCCAGACACTCCCTTAGATATGAGCAATTCAAGAGAGTGTTTCAAAATATTGATTAAATGTCTATTACAGATAAGTGGTTTGAGTTAGGCTAGCATACGTGTGGCTTGTTTAATTTTGAAGTAGACGAGCTAATTTAAGCAATCTGAGACACCCCGTAACTATGGTTATTGGATTATTGGAGAGTTAGTGTGTAACGAGTTCTGAATAATCAGTTTGATAGTTGCTTGATCATTTTACCCTAAAAAGTCCATGATTAAGAATTTAGTGAATAACCATTGCCAAAATTGAATCCAAATAGGATATTTGGATTGTATTATATCAAAAAGCATTAACAAGTTTAATAAGCAATTCCATACACCCCTTAATCTTGGATATGAACTTATAAAATTTATCCATGGCGGTGGCTCAAGAAATGCACTGAGTGTGGCGGTTCGGGCCTTGTTCGATTGAAAAGGAGTATATCGCTGCCCTAATTGTGGTAAGAACAAGACTGATTAGTGAATTAATAAGGCGTTTGCATTTTCAACTCATACATACTCGGTGAGTCGTCGTGATTGTGATTATCGAGCTTTAAGTAGGCGCAACATGTCGCATTTTGTTATAGCTATTTATATTATTTTGATAATTATATCACGAATCGGTTTATAACGCAATACAAAACACCCATATAGAACATTTGGATTCCATGATAGCTAATATTGTAGTATCTTGTCGATTTTGTAGGTGGATTTCTACCATGGCAATCTTGGCAAAGATTCTTTTACGTTAAATTCTTCCGAATTTTAGTCAAGATCTCAACCTCAAACACATTGTATGTTCTTAATATGATACCGTATGTAAATCAAGTTATCAATGTCAATATGCTGTATAAAATATGTTAGCTTATCTGCTTTTATGCGTTGCTAAAAATGTTCGGAATTGAGTGGGCTGAATTTCATAGGTTTGGCTGTTCCAGGATCGTGTAATCAAACAACAACATCATGCTATAACTTTCAAGAATCAGTAAAAAGAAAACAAGGAGATTTGGGGTTGAACCGTTATAAACTGATATTGAAAATGAAAAGGGTTGCTTTACAAATACAGAAACCTAATCTATTTATACATAATGAAACGTTATGATATGTCAAGAGACATGTCGTTTCAATAAAAGCTAACCGTTGTAACCCTAAACTATATAACCGTACACTATGTAACTGCCATCTATTGGGTTTTGTTGGCCTGCGGATTTGCAGCCCATGACAGAAAATATGCGGCCTTTTATTCTTTGGGCATATGAGACATTAAAACATCCAACAGTTCCCCCTAATGTCGATATGCCAAAACTTCGATCTTCAAATCTTGTTGTTCCTTCCTCGTCCTTGATGCCTTCTTCAATTTTTCCCTTTAATCTTGATGTCTTCAATCATTTTGGTGAGTCACTGGATCTTCAGGATCTCTGAGGCAAGTCCTTTAGCCTTTTGAAACATGTCCTTATGTTTCAACTTGTGACTTCAAGGCAAGTAAATCCCTTAACCTTCTTCCTACACCGGATTTGAGTCCATCTTTATCTCGGTTAAATCCACCGTCTCTAATCTTTCCTCTTCAAATGACATCTCTTATTCCATGGCTGCGTTTTTTTTTCCAGATATGAAATGCATGTTGTTTTCTTCTTGATTGGTGATTGAAACATGACTTTGTTGTTGCTTGATCCCTTCGGCTCTGATGCCATGTTCGGAACCGAGTGGGCTGAATTTCACAGGTTTGGCTGTTCCAGGATCGTGTAATCAAACAACAACATCATGCTATAACTTTCAAGAATCAGTAAAAAGAAAACAAGGAGATTTGAGGTTGAACCCTTATAAACTGATATTGATAATGAAAAGGGTTGCTTTACAAATACAGAAACCTAATCTATTTATACATAATGAAACATTATGATATGTCAAGATACATGTCGTTTCAATAAAAGCTAACCGTTGTAACCCTAAACTATATAACCGTATACTATGTAACCGCCATGTATTGGGTTTTGTTGGCCTGCGGATTTGCAGCCCATGACAGAAAATATGCGGCCTTTTATTCTTTGGGCATATGAGACATTAAAACATCCAACAGTTCCCCCTAATGTCGATATGCCAAAACTTCGATCTTCAAATCTTCTTGTTCCTTCCTCGTCCTTGATGCCTTATTCAATTTTTCACTTTAATCTTGATGTCTTCAATCATTTGGGGTGCGTCACTGGATCTTCTGGATCTCTGAGGCAAGTCCTTTAGCCTCTTGAAACATGTCCTTTTGTTTCAACTTGTAGCTTCAGGGCAAGTAAATCTCTTAACCTTCTTCCTACACCGGATTTGAGTACATCTTTATCTCGGTTAAATCCACCGTCTCTAATCTTTCCTCTTCAAACGACATCTCTTATTCCATGGTTGGGTTTTTTTTCAGATATGAAACGCATGTTGTTTTCTTCTTGATTGGTGATTGAAACATGACTTTGTTGTTGCTTGATCCCTTCGGCTCTGATGCCATGTTCAGAATTGAGTGGGCTGAATTTCAAAGGTTTGGCTGTTCCAGGATCGTGTAATCAAACAACAACATCATGCTATAACTTTCAAGAATCAGTAAAAAGAAAACAAGGAAATTTAGGGTTGAGCCCTTATAAACTGATATTGATAATGAAAAGGGTTGCTTTACAAATACATAAACCTATCTATTTATACATAATGAAACATTATGATATGTCAAGAGACATGTCGTTTCAATAAAAGCTAACCGTTGTAACCCTAAACTATATAACCGTATACTATGTAACTGCCATCTATTAGGTTTTGTTGGCTTGCGGATTTGCAGCCCATGACAGAAAATATGCGGACTTTTATTCTTTGGGCATATGAGACATTAAAACATCCAACAGTTCCCCCTAATGTCGATATGCCAAAACTTCGATCTTCAAATCTTCTTGTTCCTTCCTTGTCCTTGATGCCTTCTTCAATTTTTACCTTTAATCTTGATGTATTCAATCATTTTGGTGCATCATTGGATCTTCAGGATCTCTGAGGCAAGTCCTTTAGCCTCTTGAAACATGTCCTTCTGTTTCAACTTGTGACTTCAAGGCAAGTAAATCCCTTAACCTTCTTCCTACACCGGATTTGAGTACATCTTTATCTCGGTTAAATCCACCGTATCTAATCTTTCCTCTTCAAACGGCATCTCTTATTCCATGGTTGCGTTTTTTTCCAGATATGAAACGCATGTTGAATTCTTCTTGATTGGTGATTGAAACATGACTTTGTTGTTGCTTGATCCCTTCGGCTCTGATGCCATGTTCGGAATTGAGTGGGCTGAATTTCACATGTTTGGCTGTTCCAGGATCGTGTAATCAAACAACAACATCATGCTATAACTTTCAAGAATCAGTAAAAAGAAAACAAGGAGATTTGTGGTTGAACCCTTATAAAATGATATTGATAATGAAAAGGGTTGCTTTACAAATACAAAAACCTAATCTATTTATACATAATGAAACGTTATGATATGTCAAGAGACATGTTGTTTCAATAAAAGCTAACCGTTGTAACCCTAAACTATATAACCGTATACTATGTAACTGCCATCTATTGGGTTTTGTTGGCCTACGGATTTGCAGCCCATGACTGAAAATATGCGGCTTTTTATTCTTTGGGCATATGAGACATTAAAACATCCAATAAAAAATTCGTAGCATAGGCGATGAAATCTAGCGATATTTCACAAGCCTGGATTTATTGGAGTGATTGTATCAGATGCCAATATGCTTTTCAGTTGTGCCATTTTAAGTTTTTAACCACTGTACTTTCTTTAACTTTGAGTTACTAAAAGGTGGCTTTGTGACCTGTTTGAGTCATTTTTTACCTAGTTTTTCTTATAAGACTTAGCCTTACTTAAAAATCTAACATTTTTACTCAAAAAGGTCATTAGCGCATGTCTGATTTGTTGAGGGCATTTTGGCTAGAAAATGGCTCAAACATGACACAAAGCCGTCTTTTAACCGTAGAGATGTACAAATAAAAAGTATTTTAACTACAAAACAGATGAATGCAAAAGAGCATTCACATTTTATTTTGAAAAAAAAATTGTTAAAGTGTTTGAAGTTCTTATACAAATGGTCAGCATGTGTATTTGCAGTCTAAAACTATAACAAAGCAAGGAATACACCACTCGGGTTTTTACAAGCAGTTGGTTAATTACATTGATTCGAGTTAATTACGTGGATTTGTTTCGGTAGATGTTATTGATTTAGCGATCGCTATGTGTAAACCAAATTTAGTCCGTTTAATTCTTTTTGATATGCGAGGACCGGGCATAAGTCATGTAACCAAAGCAATAGACCGCCAATTCTTTTGCGATTACTCAAGTTGAATGAAAGCAGTAATGCAACCGCCTTTAAAACAATCAATCGAGGCATCAGTTGCCCTTTTTTAGACGCTAATAGTAGTTTCGACAGAAAGCATACGAGGAAAAGCAGAGAGGATAGAAGAATGTTTATTAGTATAGTGCATAATTTTAATTTATGTAGTCGAAAATACTAATATTTGTCATTCTTGGCACGTAATATTAACCAGAGTTGCGATCTACTACAAAGTGGAAAAAATTAAAAAGTTTGCAAAGCCACTCACCTAGTGCCATGTGTCCCCCACCCATTCCCTCCTTTTTTTCTTAGTATTTTCGGTTGGAGGGTGTTTTATTCATTTGATCATTTTTTTTAATTCCACCATAAACTTCAAACATAAATAACTTTTAAACAAAAAACTTTTACAAAAAACAGATTTCACCATAATTTTTAAAATTTAATTCTCTTTAATTTGGTATGCATTTTGATATACGAATCGCAATTTTTTTTTCAACTTTTTAAGTGGGTGATGATTTTCTTGAAATGTTTTGCATTTTCGGCTCTAACTTTATCTAGTTTAAAGGCCGAATTATGTAAAACTTAAAACATGAAAGTTGTAGTTTTTTGGCCATGCTTTACCCAGGATTTTGAATCACTCAAATCCGATATTATATGAGTAAGATATCGCATGTTAAAGATGACATTTTAGTCATATTTAATGCACACAAAGTGTTTGATAAAATGCTTAAAAGAGGTTTTTCTTATAAAAGTACATTTAAATGTACTAATTGGTGTACCACAATACATCTTTTGTTAGTTTTAGCTTTTTTTAAACTGATGAACAATGTGATCATAACTAATGAACAATTCGATGAACAAGATTAACTGATGAACAACACTAACTGATGAACAATATTGTTCATCAGTTAATATTGTTCAACAATTAGTGTTGTTCATCAGTGATCAACTGATGAACAATGTGATTATAACTGATGAACATTTCCATGAACAAGATTAAGTGATGAACAACACTAACTGACTGTTCATCAGTTAGTGTTGTTCAGCAGTGACAAACTGATGAACAATACTAACTGATAAACAATAATAACTGATGAACAAAACGTACATTTTTTTTTAAATAACGATTAAAAAAATCACTCTTTGAATCTTACATTAATAAAATGATTAATGATGTGTTGTGGTACAAAAGTTAGAGCATTTAATGCATTTTTAACACAAAAAGTCTAAGCTTGACATTTCATCAAACACCTTGTGTGCAACAAATATGACTAAAACCCCATCTTTAACGTGCGATATCTCACTCATTTCATATCGGATTTGAGTGATTCAAAAACCTATCAAAAGAGTGAACGGAAATCTATAAATTTCATGCTTTAAGTTTTTCACGATTCGGCATTTTTGAGGGTGAAAAATAGGTGCGAAAATGCTCAAAAAATCAAGAAAATAAACACCCATTTGATATGTAAAAAAAAGTTTTATAATTTCCAACAAAATTTATACCAAATTAAAGAGGATTAACTTTTATAAATTTTGGCGAAATCGGTTTTTTCTAAAAGTTTGTCATTTGTGAGTTATATACATTTGAAGTTTGAGGGTGTAAAAGAAAAACGGGTCAATTACTATAATACCTCTTTGACCAAAAATAATTAAGAAAAAGAAAGAAGTTGACTAGATATAATCCAACGGTGAAGATCACTTTTTAGACTTTGCAATTTGATACTTTTTAAAAGATCCAGTACCATATTAACCATGGGTTATAACTTAAGTGTACATCGTTTTCACCTGCAGGTTAAACTTGATACCTTTGCTACTGTTTTTGGTTTACTATCAATCATGAAATGAAGTACTAAAATACTTTACCACAGATTGATGTTCAAGACAAATATCTATTTGTTTGACTTTTCTGGTTGTGGTTATAAAGAAAAGGAAGAATTATATGTGTGTTGTTGTGATTATATGTACGGATATGTGTGTACTTTCGATTTTTTGGCAAAAAAACTCTAATGAATATGATGATTGGGGTTTGTGATCGTGACCGGAGGTGGTGAGATGGTGGTGTATGGTGGTGGTGGGTGAAAATGAAATGAAGACGATGATAGGTAGGTGGTGAACTGGTGATGGTTTGAAGATGAATAAGATTTATATATTAATTGAAGAAGATGAAGTTCATGGTAAAAAGACCAAAATACCCTCATGCGGGTATCACATAACTAAAGTAGTTGAGGGCCGTTAGAGCGAAGGACAAATGGTAGATAACGGTTGCATTTAAGGACAAACGGTGCATATTTTTGGGTCAAGGGACGAAACTCGTCAGTCAACGCAAACCACAAGGACAAATAGTGTAATTTACTCGAAATTTTAAATAGAATTTTTGCATTCTATAATCTTAAGTGTCTCAAGGTATGAAAAAAAAAAAAAAAAAAAATCAGAACTTGATTACATGCACAATTTTCTGTTATAACTAATTCATAAAACTTTAACTTAAGCTAGAAATTTTTATTCAACTCTGATTTTTATGACGTAATGTAATTTCATTTATAAATTTTGTAAAAACAGATCATTAAAAGAGTTCAAGGGCTGCATATGTAATTTTCAAATTAACAGTGGTCAAAGTACCAAGGAATAAAAAATTTTGCTTAAAACTCTTGTGTCCAAATTGTGAAAATTAAAAAATCTTCAAATTTCTCACTGGTCATCTTGTTTGACCCGGTTTGACCCAAGTAAGATCCCAAACAGTATGCAAATAAATCAATTCAATGACTTTTAGGGAAAAGATTTTCTGCATTTCACATGTTGATGTGGGTGCAGATACTAACGTTTAGCGTAGATGAAAATGCAAATAAGGTGTTGATTTGTGTTGTGCCAAGAAATAAAAGTAACCAACTCAATGTTTTAGAGTCGTTAAATGTGGCTTTGAAACCTTTAGAAGGCAAAGATGGTGGTGTAAAAGGTGGTCATGCCCATTGCCAGGTTAGCAAGTTGCTTTGGCTATTAAATTTTGGTCTTTCTGCACAAACGCCGAGGACTTTTTCATTAGTCCCATTTTAACCATAATTTCATCATAAACAGGAGTAAATTTATACATTTCATTTTTGAGACCCGGTGTTTGAAAGTTTTTTGGCTAGAGAAACGAGACAAAATAGCCATCTTGTAATTACTTAGATATAAAAGAAGAGTACAATGCATAAAACAGTATAAATGAAAAAGTACATTGGTATCTTGTGCAAAAAAGAACCCGGATTCTGTATTGACCTTATCGATCCGAGATGTTATCGATCACGTTATTTTCTATAGTGCTATGTGTGAACCAAGTTTAGTCCAGTTAATTACATTTGTTGGTAAAAACACTTTAACACCGATGATTGGATGAGTGATCGGATGAATTCCATGTTTTAGCATCATTAACCTAATTTTGATATTAAGTAGGTATTTTCTTACATTATTTGTTTGCCTGGCATATGTCATGTAACCGAAGCAATAGACATGGCCAAGTCTTTTGCTGCACTATTTTTTTGAACAAAGATTACATTTCATTTCACACCTCACAAATGGAGGAAATTTGAACACAACAAGTTACATCGAACATAAAGGGCAAAATCGAAGCCGACTTGCCAAACAAAATACACGAGGCAACAAGTTAAGCCAAAAGAAAGCATACACCTTAATAGTTGTGATGATCACACGGCAACACCATACAAGGGTGGGGGAATCACCAAAGTGAGCTTTAGGGAGACACAACCATACAAAGATGTAGCTTGACAAAAGTACACAAAGTCTGAAAACATACATAGAAGATAAAAATAAGCATCCTAAAAGGAGCGAGCAAAACCCAACAAATCTAGAATCAAGACCCAAGGCTACAAGAAGCTATCGATGGCGGACCACAACAGATCTGAGCGGTGATCGGTGGTGGCGGCAAATGACAACAACAACGGCGAGAGAGAGATGACAGATCTGTGAGTAAGGCTTTTATTGTAGGAAAATAAAGTACAAGAAAAGGATCCGGACGGCCGGTCGAAACCGACCGCCGGAGAAAAGGATTAGAATTGGTTGGATGTGTTTTAGAGAGAGGTAGGAACTGTTTTTTAAAACAGTCAATTGAGGTGTCATTTCCCCTTTTCTGACGTTGATAGTGGTTGATATGAAAAGCATTCGAGTAAAAGCAGAGAGGATAGAAAAATGTTGATAGTACAGCGCATTAATGCTAATTTATGCAGTTGAAAATACTAATATATACTTATGTCATTGACATATGATAGGGAACGACGGGTATAACTTTAGTATATTGTTTGATTAACCACAGTTAAAATTTCTACACTTGTTACGGTTTTGGTTGAATGGTACTCAAATATCCTATCATCCCACAAAATTAAATGAAGTAAATAAAATGAGTTTCACGAGTTTGATGTTCAGACACATTATTTGTTAGTTTGACTTTTCAGGTCAAGATATATCTAACGAAATTCACAATTGATAGAATGAATTCTGAAGGATAAGAGTTTGATAAGTTACTAAGACCTGTTAACAGTTAGAACTACTTAGAAACAGTGAAAAAAAATCTTGCATGTGTTATGAAACCTATCCTAATTTGAATTTTGAACAATTACATATTTGACTTTGACTTTGAGAGTTAAGTTAACCTGGATTATGATATATAAATATGACATGATCATCAGTGACAGAAAAATGAAAGCTTTCATATCGTTGACAAAAATGTTCAATACTCAGTAGGGTCCTTACATAAAAAAACATATATAAGCTCTATAGTACTATAAACTAATTTGACTCAGAAGTCAACTATGTTGATGTCTAATGATTTCATCTCAGTTTAGAACATATTAATGTACTCGAACTTGTTTAAAGCAAACGATATATAACAAGATCATCTACAACTATGAAGAAGTCCCAAAAGTGAATTAGCTAGAGCATGGGTCTGATATTTTTTATGTAGAATAGGAAGCGTTTGTGTACGATATAATGGGAGAAAACGATAATAAGAAGTGGATGATGGTTCATCACCATCTGGAATGAAGGACATATGTCTGAATAGTTTCTAGGTTTTTGTTTTCTGTTTTTACAAAATGGAAAAGAAAGTAATGTAATAAATTAAATAGTTTCGAAAAAACTCATTTTGTTAAATATTTTTTTAAACTACCATTGTCAACCTAATAAAACTCCTGATTTTGCCATAATCGAGCTTTAATGTAACACATTTATACATGTGGATTTCATTTGTCAGGTAGATCATATATACTTTTTGTACTGCAAAATATTTTAAGTTTTTAACCAATTGTCCCTATGTGTGAACCAAATATAGTCCAAGTTAATTCTGTTTGTTGGTAATTTTTTTTAACACTAATGATTGGATGAGCTGATCAGATGGATTGCATGCTATAAGCATCATAGATCTAATTTTAGTATTAATATATTTGCTTACATTTGTTTGCAGGGACGTGACATAAGTCATGTACCTAAACCATTAGGCATGGCGAAGTCTACCGAGGCATCACTTGCCCTTCTAACACACTAATAGTGGTTGCTGCGGAAAACATTTAAGGAAGAGCAGATAGGATAGTAGAATGTTGATAGTATAGTTTATTGATGCTAATTTAAGTAGATGTAAATACTAATACATGTCAATCACTTGTGATACATTTTGTTAGGTGTTTTGGTTTGCAAGATACTCTAATAACTTGGCCTTCACGAGTTTGATGTTCAAGAAAAATATTTGTTGGTTTGACTTTTCAGGTGAAGATTAGTTTTATAAGTTCACATTTGTACCTAATTACAGTGAAATTTGGTGGTTTTATGTTCAAGGATCCCTATCTTAATCTGAATTTCAACTATTAAAGATTTGACTTTGACTTTGAGAGATAAATTACCTCTCCAAATATGACATAAACATTATAGACAGAAAAAGTAGAGCTTTCTTATCGATAAAAAAAGATTCAATACTTAGTAGCTTCCTTTACATATTGTTAAATTTTGGGGTATTAATCTGTGGCAAACATGTCATTCTATCAATTGCTAATGGCTTTCAAGTTATGTTCAGTGCAGGGTTATTACAGGGGTTAATCATGGACAAATAATAAAAGGTTTAAAGTTCTAAGATGCTCGTTTCTGCTGAAACTATTCTCATTTCTGCTTATGAGTCATTTATAGCCGTTAGAGGGGTCTTAGTGTAACTTAATCTCCTATTTAATAAGTCCCTTAATCTAGGGAATGGAGTGTGCGATCATTTCACACACTCTTCTCTTCTCTTTGATCATTTCAACGATCTTGTCTCTTCTTTGTATTTATATGATTATTGTCTCATTGACATTAATCTAATCTTGTAACATTTTGGATACTATTGTTGATATAATCTAAGCCGACTATTGAGGCTTAGGTTTGAATAAAAGTTCTTCATTTACTTGTTGTTGTTGATACTTTCGCACATGGTATCGAGATTCGTGCTCATAATCATTATTGATTCTACATCCAAGGGTTTCTTTGTGGAAACTTGGGGACATCTCTTCAAAGAACAACTTGGTGGTTTGTGGTTATTGCTATTGGCATAATCACGGTTATTTCTTATTGTGATTTGTTCTTTCAACTGCATATTGCTCTGTAAGTCTAAGTCTAATATCTTCTTCAAACAAACAGTACTTAAGTCTTTGTGGGTGCAAACGGGTAAACTAACATCTTGATGTGCCACCTCTGAGTGGTATGAATACCTGCTCTGGTTTACCCCAGTTCACAGGCTTGGTGCTTGTTGTTTCTTAATTACAAAGTCTTTTTTTTTCTTTATCTGTCTATCTGCACTTGTCTTTATTTCCATCTGTTCTCTGTCTATCTTATCATATCTATCTGTCTTATTGCTTGTACTATGGCTATTGGTGATGATAATATTGGTGGTGGTGGTTCTTCCACTGAGAAAAGCTTAACCTTTGGTGATGCTTTGTATTTACACCCCAATAACACAAATGGTACACCCATTATTACTATCAAACTCACTGAAACTGAAAATTACAAAATATGGAATATGGCCATGACCTTTGCCTTTAGGAACCATAATAAGTTAGGGTTTATTGATGGTACTTGCATAAGAGATGATTCGAACCCTAGTCTTGCTAATCAATGGGATACTTGTAACTCTGTTGTGGTTACTTGGATTATTAACTCTCTCAGCCCTGAACTATTTGCTGGTGCTATATATGCTAAAACTGCGTATGAAATGTGGAATGACCTTAAAGATACCTATGATAAGGTTGATGGTTCGGTTGTCTTTAATTTGCATAAAAATATAAACTCTCTTAGTCAAAGTGGGTCCTCTCTTGCTGATTACTATAACAACCTTAACTCTTTATGGAAACAATTTGATTGTATGATTAGCTTGCCTCCTTGCACTTGTGAGGCTGCAAAACATTTTGAAAACACAATCGCCTAATCAAGTTAATGCAATTTCTTATGGGTCTTGATGACTCCTATGTTCCCATCGAAGCAATATTTTAACCAGAGATCCTTTGCCTAATGTAAAACTGCTTTCTCTGTTGTCTCGGAGAAGAATCTCACGAAATGTTTCATTTGGGAATAGCTCGCTAAACCCAATGCTACGACTTTCTTTGTAAAAACTTCGATGGTGGAAAAGTTTTGATAACAAAAAGGATTTAACAACTACAACTTTAAAATTTCGGTTTTAATCTTGGTAACGACTTAAACAACAGAGGACCAAACATGAATCTCAAATGTACTAACTGCAAAAACACGGTCACACTGTTGATAGATGTTATGATCCGTTGGTTATCCTGCCGGATATGTTAAAGCAATTTTAATTCCAAACCCTTCAAAGAAGAAACAATGTTTCACGACACTAATCTTTCCACTAATAATGGAGCTAGCAACTCTCCTGTCTCTTTGTCTAATGAACAGCTCTCCAGACTTATGAGTCTGCTTAATGACAACAATGTGTCTTCTGCTAATGCCAACGTAGCAGGTAAAATTTTTTCAGGAACCTTCTTTAATGGCAGTGTCAAGTTTAACATAAACTTTGATAAATTCTTTAACAACAACACTAAAACCTTATCTGGAAACATAAGTCTTGGTTGGATTGTTGACTCTGGTGCAAATCAGCACATGACTGTTTCTGCAAAATTTTAATTAATGTTGTTGACATTTCAAATCTTGGTCTAACCGTTGGTCATCCCAATGGTACTCAGGCCTTAATTACTAAAATTGGTGATTTAAAGGTCAATAATGACCTAACTCTTTTGATGTTCTGGTTGTTCCTGAGTACAATGTCGGTTCTTTGTCTGTTCATAAGATTGCTAGAGACAATAAAATGTTTGTTGGCTTTAATGAATCTAATTGCCATATCTGAGTTTACATCAAAAAAGGATTGTGGGGATTGGTAAACAATGCAATGGGTTATATATGTTTGATATTGATTCCACATGTAAGATTGCTTCTAATAACTGCATTTCTGTTTGTCATGTTTCTAGAAATCTCTGGCATCAAAGACTTGGTCATCCCTCTGACCAAGTCCTACATATACTTAAGACCACACTTAATCTTGATGAAACCTCTGAATCTGATCATCTTTGTGATACTTGCAATAAAGCTAAACAAACCAGGGAACCATTTCCTTTAAGTGAACATAAATCAACTAAAAATTGGTCAACTTGTTCATCTAGATGTATGGAGACCATATAAAGTCACTAGCAGAGATGGTTACAAATATTTTTTGACCATTGTTGATGACTATTCTAGGGCAGTCTGGGTTTATATGCTTAAGGGAAAGGATGATGTTTATGTTTCCATTGTTAACTTTACTCATATGCTATCAAATCAATTTGAACACAATGTTAAGATATTCAGAAGTGATAACGGGATAGAATTTGTCAATAACAAACTTCAACACTTCTTTCATGAAAAGGGAATTTTACATCAAACCTCTTGTGCTTACACACCTCAACAAAATGGTATTGCGAGAAGAAAACATAGGCATCTCCTTAATGTGGCTAGATCCCTTATGTTTGGGGAATTACCTCTATATCTTTGGCCCGAATGTGTTCTAACCATCGCTTATGTCATAAACAGGTTACCTCTTACGTGTTGTCCGGCAAGTCTCCTTCTTCCTTGTGTATGGGCATGACCCTTCACTCTCTCTCCTTAGAGTCTTTGGTCGCTTATGCTATGCCACCATTCTCAACATCTCGATAAATTTGGTAGTAGGTCCGAAAAAGTGTCTTTATTGGCTATTCAAATGAGAAAAAGGTTACAAACTCTTGAGCTTAGAAACAAAAATATTTTTATTCCGTAGATGTCAAATTTTATGAAACTGTTTTCCTTCAAAATGAAAAATTCTTTGTCAAAACCTTTGTTGAAACTTATGTGCCTAAAGATTTAAATCACAAAATTTCTTTGACTCACAAATAAGTACCAATGATGAAGGAGAGTGACATCTTATGATGATGGCACTGTGGTAAGTCATCCTACTAGGATTGATGAACCGGTTGCAATATCTATAGATGATAATACACACCACGAGGGCACCATATCACATGAATCACATCCTGCTAATGCATATTCGATTCTTCGATACATCACCGATTCTCATGAACAAGAAAGAGGCTTGCCACCACTCATCATTAGAAGGTCAACGAGTTTTTAAGTTGCCCAAGAATCTTAATGACTTTATTGTAGAAGGAAAGTCAAATATGGTGTTGAAAAGGTTGTTAATTATTCTAATTTAAACAAAGATAATTCTTGCTTTGCTTCTAGTCTTAATAAAAGTATTGAACCTACTGCTATGAAGAAGCTATCCTTGATAGTAATTGGGTTGATGCTATGAACTCGAAATTGAGGCCTTAAATGAAAATCATGCTTGGGATATAACCGATCTCCCACCTAATAGAACTCCCATTGGTTACAAATGGATCTTTAAAATCAAATATAAAGCCAATGGTGAAGTTGATAGATACAAGGCTAGATTAGTTGTTAAAGGTTATAATCAAAGGAAGGAATAGACTATGATGAAACCTTTTCTCCTGTTGAAAATGTCTCTTGTTAGATGTCTTATTGCTTTAGCTGTGAAAAACAAATGGCCTCTTTTCCAACTTGATGTTAACAATGCTTTCTTGTATGGAGATCTTTATGAAGATATCTATATGACCATCCCTAAGGGGTTCTGTAATGAGAACAATAAAAATAAAGTTTGCAAACTTGTCAAGTCCCTATACGACCTAAAACAAGCTCCCGTGAAATGGAATGAAAAACTTATCGTTGTTTTAAAGGAAAATAATTTTGTTCAATCATCAATGATCATTCTTTATTCACCAAAACAGAGATAACAAGTTTATTGCTCGCTTGTTTATGTGGATGATATAGTCCTCACTGAAACTGTATTGATGAGATAAACCTATTCAAAGAGTTTCTAAAATCAAAATTTCATATCAAAGACTTGGGAAACTTAAAATACTTTCTTGGCATTGAGGTTTTAAAAGCGGGAATGACATTTGTCTCTCCCAAAGAAAATCTTGTCTTGAACTCCTCAAAGAATTTGGTCTTCTTGGGTACAAACACGTGTCTACTCCTATGGAACCCAACTCGTCCTTTCATACATTCCCACTGCGATGATCCCTACTTGTCAACATCATTGGTTATCGAAGTTACTTGGGAAACTTATCTATCTCACCCATACAAGACCGACATCTCATACTCGGTTCATTGTGCGGCACAATATATGCATTCTCCATTAAAATCTCATCTAGAATGTGCCTCAATGTTCGAGATATCTAAAAGGAGCTCCGGAAAAGGTCTAAGGTACAATTTCAACAACTCGAAAATCATCTTGAAGGATATAGTGATGCAGATTGGGCCAAATGCAAGAAAACCGAAAATCATCACATGTTATTGTGTTTTCTTTAATGATTGTTTGATCTCATGGAAAAGTAAAAACAAAACACTCTTTCAAAATCTTCCACGAAGCGAGTATAGATCTATGTCTCTGCTGCTGTGAAATTATTTGGATTCAAAAATCTTAAAGGATCTAAAAGTTGATATCAATCTTCCGTTAATCTTTTTGTGATAACAAATCGCTTTACAACTTGTCATCAATCCTGCTTTTCCATGAAAGATCAAAACACTTTGAAATTGATGTCCACTTCATCGGGAAAAAATTGCAAGAGGAGTTATAAGTGCCAAAAGATTGGCTCTTCAAACCAAACTGCAGACATACTTACTAAAACCTCCTATTTATCGACATAAATTCTTGTGTGAAAAATTGATATTGTTTGATATGTTTGCTCATCGATTAAGGGGAATGTTAAATTTTGGGGTATTAATCTGTGGCAAACATGTCATTCTATCAATTGCTAATGGCTTTCAAGTTATGTTCGGTGCGGGGTTATTACAGGGGTTAATCATGGACAAAGAATAAAAGGTTTAAAGTTCCAAGATGCTCGTTTCTGGAAGCTATTCTCATTTCTGGCGATGAGTCATTTATAGCCGTTAGAGGGTCTTAGTGTAACTTAATCTCCTATTTAATAAATCCCTTAATCTAGGGTTATCAATCTTTGGAGTGTGCATCATTTCTCACACACTCTTCTCTTCTCTTTGATCATTTCACTGATCTTGTCTCTTCTTTGTATTTGTATGATTATTGTCTCATTGACATTAATCTAATCTTGTAACATTTTGGATACTATTGTTGATATAATCTAAGCCGACTATTGAGGCTTAGGTTTGAATAAAAGTTCTTCTGTTTACTTGTTGTTGTTGATACTTTCGCACACATATAAAAACACTAAAATGTTTTATTTTACTATTTATTAACTCACTGAATTATATGAAAATCCATAATTTGACTTAAAAGTCAAACATATCGATGTTTAATGATTTCATCCCAAATAACATGATCATCTACAGCTTATGAAAAAGTCATATAATGAAGGAGCATAAATACACATCCGACCTTTGGTAATTAAAAAAAATACAAAATAATAAAATAATAAAATAAAATAAAATTGAAGCCGGAGATGAAACATTTGTGAAGAGGGCCTGATCCTGCTGTCAAATGAAGGCCAAAATGCAAAGCCTAACTTTAATAAGAAATATAATCATAAATTATTATTACATCAGTACTTGCTCATTAAGTAATTAACATGTAGCTTAGAAAGTCACCTAGTGGAACTGAGTGGCAATTACTCCCCCGCTTGTTGGGACCTTCTTAATCTGCAAAATGGTGAAAATGCAGAACTGTCATATAAATTTCAAATTTCTAATGAAGTAAGACAATTACAAAAATAAAGAAACTACCTGTTAAGATAGTCCTTTATGTATTGGGCCTTTGGGTGCCATTGTTATATAATGGCTATATGTCGCAGACCATTTCATCATTCAAATCAGAATCTTCATCAGACATTCTTCGTCTCTTGGGTGTCAAACCACATGATTCGAGAAGCCATCTATCCCCAATAATACGTAGACCTCTCAAACCATATAAGCTATGTGGAAGATGACTTATACCTGAACCTAGTATGTTTAACTCTTTCAAACATTCTAAACGACCAATTTCTTCAGGTAATTTTTCAACTAGAATACAATGAGTAAGCTCTAAACATTTTAGACATTTCATCTCACAAATGCTGTTCGGAAAATCTGGTAGAAATGTACACTCGAATAGGATTAGACTTTCTAAACATTCCAATCGTCCAATATCCACAGGTAACTTCTCAAGAAGACAACAAGACTTGATTTCAAGAGATTTCAGGTGTTTCAACAAACAAATACTATCTGGAAGAGTTTTAATATTTGTATACCGCAAACTTAGCTCCTCTAGACACTCTAACTGGTAAAGGTCCTTGGGCACCTCTGGAATACTGCCTTCAAGTGTAAGCTTTCTTAAACATTGTAAACCACAGATAAAACCTGAAAAAGAATATACGTCTATGCGAGCAGCGAAACCTAGAGAAATAAGCCTCTCAAGATTTCCAAAAGATGAACCTGGGTCTTCTTTATAATAACAGGAAAAATGAAACTCTGGCCAAGTATTTCCGGGATCACATATACCTGTATCATCTGCTTTCAGATATAACTCAGATAGAGAAACAACCTCACTTGAATCAAGCTCTTTGTCAAACTCAAAGTATTTAAACCTCCCACAATGACTGATAACTAAGTAGAGAAGCTTTTTAAGACATTCTGCAGGAGCATTAATTTCTTCCAAATCATAACAATTATAAAGTTCCAAGCTTTCTAGATTTGGAGCCACACCAAGGTCAAGGGTCCTCAACTTTAAATTATAAAGGTGGAGATTAACTAACTTTGGACATTCAGCAGGCATGTGTAATTTTTCCAATCTGTTACAATCACAGATACGTAACTCCCTTAGATTTGGAGTAACCTGGAAATGAACTTCTACCAAACTATAACAATTTTCAAGAATTAGTGTTTCGAGATTCGGAGCCACACTAAGGTCAAGGGTCCTCAACTTTAAATTACAAAGGTGGAGATTAACTAACTTTGGACATTCATCAGGCATGTGTAATTTTTCCAATCTATTACAATCACAGATACATAACTCCTTTAGATTTGGACTTTCAGCAGGCATGTGTAATTTTTCCAATCTATTACAATCACAGATACGTAACTCCCTTATATTTGCAGTAACCTGGAAATGAACTTCTACCAAATTACAACAAATTTCAAGAATTAGTGTCTCAAGATTCGGAACCACACTAAGGTCAAGGGTCCTCAACTGTGAAACGGTGAACTGTAGGAACCTGAGCTTTAAACAAGCCTATCATAAGCAACAAAAAAAATGGAAAGATAAATGTTAATTGCTGTAATGACTAACAAAAGAGGGAAAGATAAACAAGCCTGTCATAATCAACCATTGTTCTACCTTTTCTTCTCCAACCTCCCAAAGTTGAACGATATTGCTGTAATTCATTACAAGTCCAACAAGATTATTTGCTTGAAATGTTTTCGGTAAACGTGAAAAAGGATAACCACTCCATTTCAGAAACCGCAAGGCATTTGGAAGGTGTAGACTAACTTCATTAAAGTTCCAGTTACTAACTTCGGCTTCATTTACATATGTGGCATACACGTGAAGAAATCTAAGTTCTTTCATGTTTGCAAGACCGTTCCATAAAATTTCAAAATTCAGTCCATATGCATTCAATGTTATACATTTTGTTGCTTGGGTGCCCTGTAATTCAAATAGCAGTGACCACGAGATTTGTTTCATTACAAAAGAAAATGAAATGTTTAGGTTAGGGTTTCTAATTTTTATAAAATTTGGGCATTTTGTTTTTCTATTAAACTGGAGGAATTGGTTAAATTTGATATTCTAAGGTTCGGGTTTTCGTTAAATTTGGGGATTTTTGGGTTTTGTTTAAATCGAAGGTGGTGGTCGTGGTTTCTGGGGGGTGTTAAATGGCTTGTTATCATGGAAGCTATTTTGTATATGTAATAATAAAAAAAAATATTTTTTACAATGACTAAACTGAACTTTTATACAAGTATACTGAGTTTTTAGATTAACAACTCAAATAACTTGATACTTACCGAGTCATTAGCCATAATATCTTTAATTTCCTTGTCAATCCATAACCGGTTATTCCTTTCAGGTCGATCGGGGTTCAAACGACGAACAATATTCATGCCCATTTCTTCTATATGGTCATGCATCCCCAACACCCCATCTTTAGAAATAGTTATGAGAGATTTTTGCTCGAGAACTCTTAAACCATTTATAGCACGAAATCCACAACTTTCAAGAGCTATAATCGCGTCTTTTGTACCAACCCTTGAGTAAGCATGCAACATCTAAGAATATGTCCTTGTAATCATCCTCTAGACTGTTATAGCTTAATTCCAAAATCATCATTGTTTCATTCAACGGAATTGCTTTTAGTCTTTCCAAAGCATCATTCCATTCAGGCTTCTGTTGAAAACAAAGAAATGAACCCAAAACTTTGATCGTTAAGGGAAGACCAGCAGCATATTGTACTACTTTTATTGATAGATGTTCGTATCCTTCATCTGGAATCTCTCTTCCAAATGCATACCTGCTGAAGAGGAACATTGATTCCTTGGGCGATAACAGATTGACTTCATGAATGGAGTTATGATTAAAGTTCAACCTGTGGGCTAATAGCACTTGCTCATCTCGTGTGGTAATGATAATTCTACTTCCCGGCTTAAACCAATTAGATGCACCAGCTAACGCCTCTAGCTGCTTTGTATCATTCACATCATCTAGAATAACAAGAACCTTTTTACGATGCATCATCTGCACCATCATGTTTATACCACCGGAAACACTACTAACAATGATGTCTTGATCGCTGAAAACATCTTTCAGGATCTGTTTCTGCAGCTCCTTTAAACCGGACAAAGAGGTTTTTGAAACTTCCCTTACATTTTCAACAAAACTTCTACCTTCGAATTGGTTTGATATTTGATTAAATAAAGCTGTGGCCAAAGTTGTTTTTCCACCTCCTCCCATCCCCTTAATTCCAATCATGCGAACATCTTCGGTACCCATTTCTAAAGATGAAAGAACCTCGTTTATTCGTATCTCCATTCCTACTAACTTGTCATCAACACTCGAACCGAATAAACATACCTTTTTAAAAATATCAGCAACCACCATTTGTATCAGTTTAGATTCATCCCTGTAATCATTAAAAAAAAATTGTAGTAATTGGCTTGCTTAAATCACACATAAATGATTGCTTTCAAATATCAGAGCTCTAACATAATAGTAAGAATCGCATTTAACGTTTGAGTTAAAAACTCGACTATATAACATGAGATCCCTTCAACAAGACTCAAATAACTTAATATACGAGAGATATAAATCAGCAATTACCCATTAGCTGTCTTCTTCAACTCCCAGCCAGCTAGATTGGCTGCTTCTTTCAAAGCTTCTCCCCATTTCCCAGCAGCCTCTTTATTTTTATGTTCTTTAAAACCTTCTCCAACTTCCCCACTCTGTTTACGGACTTCAGTGGGCTCCACATCATAAAAGACTGGGTAAGCAGTTTGCTGGGTAGTCTTCTGACACTCCATAATCTTGACAAGCTCATCTAAGCACCAAAATGACGATGCATAGTTCTTGGAGAACACAATAATGAAGAATCTCGAGTCTTCTATGGATTTGATGAGCTGTGTGTCGATCGTTTCCCCTTTCTTGATTTTCTCATCGTCTTTGTAAGTTTCGATCCCCTTTTGCTGAAGAGCATTATAAAGATGGCCAACAAAGTTGTTACGAGTGTCTTCACCTCTAAAACTTAAAAATACATCATACTTGAAGCTCTTTTGAACGGATGAAGTTGAAGTGGACGCCATTGAAAGTATGGTTCAAGCTTTAATTGGATCGAGAAGATGAACAATTAACGAGTGGAATGGGGTGAGAAACACCGGTAATTAATTATGTGAAGGTGATTGTATTTACTTGGGGAAATCGTGGAATAATGTAAAGAAACAGAAGCTACTTTCTATAGGTCAAAAAAGATAAAGTTTATATACATTCTCCTCAAAACACTAAAAAAAAGTAGTAGTACAGTAGTAGTAGTAGTGTTAATAAAATTTCAAAGTATCACTTTTGCTACAAGCAAACAATGATTATAACTAAAGCAATGTGAATAAGATGTATTTGTTTGAAAACTTCGGGATGTGGTGGGGATGGATGCAAAAGCAAAAGGGTAATGTTTTGCTAAAGAAAAAAGAAAGGGAGCAAGACAATAGAATTATGTACCATTAACCAGATTTATTATCTACCTATTATATAAAAGAGACCCTTCATTTTACTGTAGCTTCATAAGAAAATGCCATTTAAGCTCATAAGAAAATGCCAAGTAAGCTCAAAATAGTTAGCTACTAATATTGTTAGACTCGTATAAAATTGCACCTCTCACTCTTAACCAGCCACTTTGATAACGCTACACGCGTCGTTCGGGGTCAAAGGAACTTCCTTTTCTTCGAGCAAGTTTTATAACACCCTAGGCAGTAAACCTAATCGTTGTAGTGTAGTAATTAGGGTAAGCCACGGTATTGATATCGTTCTCTAGGGAATAGTGTCGTTAGGTGAAGTGTATATCGATTTAAGTCTAAAGGTGAGGATGATTATTTTGTATTTTTATATTTTATGAAATTGAAAGGTACGAATCTCGGGTTTGGATTTGGGAGGGTGGAATTAGTTGCTAGTCAACTATTCCAAAAGATACTAACAAACTTAGGGGTCTACCAGAACGTGAAGCGTATCTACTTATGATGTATTACTCCTTGCTAGCTATCCAATTCTACCTCTTGAATTGTCACGTCCTATTGATGGTTGAATTGTCACGTCCTTATTCCTAGTTGCGTTGTGTGTCTAAGGTTGTAGGGTATGCTTTCTCCCTAACTCTTTGAAGTCACCTTTAAGTTTAGTAAACAAAATTCACTTATTCATTCATAAACTAACTTTAAGGTTATCTTTGATTTAGTAAACGAAATCCACCAAGTCATTCATAAACTATCAAGGATTTATCAAGTGTTAAACACAACGATAGCCTAGTCGCACTTCCTAAGCCAATTACAATTAAGATAAGAGACAACCAATCAAACAAGAGATGAGGGATGCAAGAATTATAAACTAAACCAATTAGACTCATTGAAATTGTCACGACCTAATGATGAAGATAGACACAAGCATCACTAAGAAATCAATAAGATCTAATTAATTATATACAAGTTTCACACAATCATAAGCAAACACTAGATGAATTAGCCAAGCATAATTAATGAAGAGCAAGCAACAATTATGATAATTGAAGACATACCATAGGATTGGATTAACAAACAAACCAACACACAATGTTTATAGAGTGTTTGGAACCCTTTAAGTTGTTGGAAAAACACCTACCTAAACCACGGAATCGGACTTAGGGTTTAGGGCTTACAAAAAGTGAAGTTATAATGTTATATTTATAGGCGATTTTACGTCGGCAAAGAGTGACGGCGTCACACTTATAGAGTGACGGCCACGACCATTTTTTCAACAAATTGTAGATTTTCTCGTTCCGGTCGCGTGGGCTTTTGAACCACCTAAACCGAGTTCGTATGCAAAAGTTATGGCCAAAACAATATCAACTACTTGATGTCTTGTGATAGTCTTGATCGACCAGACGGCGTCACCTTGTGTTTCGTGGCGCCGTGTGTCGCCGTCATTAAGGTTTCGTCTTGGCCACGTTAACCTTGCGACGGCGTCACCTTATGACCGTGACGCCGTCCCTTCGACTCGACGCCGTCTTGGTCGCATCTAGGCCGTCTGAGTAGCGACGGCCTATTCCTTTAGAACCCGACGTCGTCCTTTGAAAACATGCAATTTCGCCTCGAGCCGTCAGCAAATGCCTTACCGACGGCGTCGCAGATATGCAGTGATGGCCGCCGCCTTTATGTTTCAAAGACTTTGAGTGTCTCGATTCGACTTTGGCCATTTTCTTCAGATATTCGCGCTTTTCGTCCAAATAAGCATCATTCCAAGATTTTGCCTTCAAGAGACCTAAAAGTGAAAAGGAACGATATTAAGCAATAACGGATACAAAAGTGATCGAATAAGGGCTTAAATGACCCTCAAAAGGTACCTTTTAAAACCTTATCAAATATCCCTACACTTGGTATTTGCTTGTCCTCAAGCAAATGTGCTTTTAGCCAATTAATTTATAAGTTAGGGGTCATGAAGCATCCATTCAAAACGGTTCACAACACATATAAGCCCATAAAAAGTCATAACAAGCACGGAATTACATACTAGCACCTCACATGGGGTGTTTGGATACTCACATCTCTCTCGTGTATATATGAAATATAACAAATCGAAATGGAAGATAAACACTCATTAACCGGTCCTAGTACATAGATTACCATAGGCTTGAGAATAGATCAAACCTCCATCGCTTTGGCGTAAGCACCTAGGAAAGACTATCAAAGAGGTCTTTTAAAGGGTTGTAACGTTAGGCTTACGGTAAGGAAATGAAGGGTTTGGTGGGATAGGCTAGTTAGTGGTGGATAGTCAAAAATCTCTATGTTGCAAGTATACGAAGAATGGCGTTGCTAAGCCAAGACTCGACACTCTAAAACTCTAGGCAACGAAAATAAACAAACATAATTTAAAAGATAGATGTAGGATGGTAGTCCGTATGGTTGTTTTTTTTTTTTTTTTTTTTTTTTTTTTTTTTCATACACTTTTACTCTACCATCCTCTACGGTACATCAAAATGATAGGGATTTATAGACACATCCCTACACTTGAGTTTTATTACTCTAACACTAATTTGACCCGAATTGAAAAGATCAAAACACTTGGAGTACATTATTATGCAAACAAAGGGAATTTGAGTTTAACGTTCTCTTCCTATATTTCATAAACTTTAACTTTTCCCATGAATCCCAATCATCCCAAAATCAGATACAAAGGATATGACTCGACTTAGCAACTCATGCAAGCAACCGGATAATTGAACTAAGGGTTTTGGGTGATAACATAAATTTGCACTAAAAGTGAGTGCAATAAAGGTAGGCTAAGGCGATTTGGGTGTATATTTGGGGTGGGGTGTAAACAATGCTCTTCATTGATATCCCGAAAACCGAAACATCACGAGAACCGCGAAAAGGATAGGCTCGAGGGGTTAACTAGGGTATCGTGTACTAAAGATGAGTACAACAAGGGTGTGGGGAATTACTCAACCGATATGGAAGAAGTAATTATATTACGGTATTAAACAAGGGTTTATCCTAATGCCTCTTATCATTTAGTTATTCCTAACTACACAAGTGTAGCCTCACTTGCGATCTCGAATGCATCACAAAACAAGTTCTAGAATCTAATATACTACCGGTTCACACTCTAAGCATTAAAGATGAATGCTTTAATTCCTACTAATCTAAGGCGATCCTCACATTTTGGGTGGAATTTGGGTGGTAAAGGGTTTTGTGCTAGTCATATAACTTCCTATCCATGAGACGCTTTTGTTAAGACTAATGGCCCACTCTTATATGTCATAAAAAATTTTAAATTTGGTGCCAAAATTACCCTAACCGACATTTTCTCATGGTTTATTACACAAATGCACTTGGACAAAGCAAATAATCAAGGATAAGCATAGTTTCAAAGTTCCCGTTTTATTTTCCCTCCCTACACTTAAACTGAACATTGTCCCCAATGTTCCCCGAAAGTATCAAAGTTATGATAATGGAAGGTAATTAAAACGAAAGAAACTAATACTCCCCGATTAGCTCTGTAGGATCCGTAAAAAGTGGTGGTTAAATTCTTTCCAAGAAGAATTATTGTGTGAAAAGCTCCTTCCAATCTTGTGTAACTTCTTCTTGATAAACTAAACTGCACACTTGAAGAAAACAAACAACCCAACGCATCAAACCGAACAAAGAAAAATCACAAAAGATGTAATTCCGGACTTAAATAAGATATAATGCTTGTGGAATGGATGTTTGCGATTTTCTAGAAAATTAAGACCGAAAATTCCAAAAATTTATAAGTAGCTCGAAAAAGCGAGAAAAAGTAATCGAGTTGTTTACGCTCCTTCCCGACGCCGTCGAGTTGCGATCTGACGCCGTCAGTTATCCCGACAAAAAGCGGTCTGCGATTTTCGGAAAAATTCGGAAAATTTACATCTTTAGAATCGGAAAAATTTCGCAAAAACATCCATTATGACTCGATACAAGCATTTGACTCGAACAAACACACATGTATATCTTTTAAATAATTGTAATTCTCATGTTCACGTTTCTTTTGAAAACGTGTGTAATCCTCCCTACACTTATCCCTTATGTAAAATACCTTTAATTAAAGAAAGAATAAAGCATTTTTACAAATTCAAACATGAGAATAAACAATCAATAAAAGATACATGACACAAACAAGCAAACAATTAAGCATGGGTTGCCTCCCACGAAGCGCTTTTCTTTATTTATGAGTCTTGTAGCTAGACTCGAAGTCGTGCCCCTACGTGACTTCATTGCCATCCTTCCTTTCTTCCACTAAGCCCTTATCATAAGGTTGTAGATGTTGTATGCTCACCGTGAATTCTCTTCCAACATCGCTCTATTATGATAACGGTTTTATTTTTAGATTAGTTTCTTTCACCGTATAAGGTCCAAACCATCTTGGCTTATTCCTTCCCATAATGCTTTTATTCTTGATTTATACAAAAGCACCTTTTCTCCATTCAAAAATTCCTTAGGGTTCTTTTGAGTTTGTGGTATTGTGGTATAGTTATTTCCTAACTTTTTATCACGTTTCCACAATGTCGCATTTAACCCTTGAACCATGAATTCTCTAAGCCCTTTTTCCCAATCGTTCATTTTCTTCCTAACCACATTGTTAGGGACTTGTGGATTCTCATCCGTAATCTTTTCCATGATCTTAAGAGGATATCTCGGAACAATAGGTATCCTAACTTGTCCTTTTCCACTTCTAAGTATCATAATCCCTTCACCGCATTTGATGGTTGCCTTAGCGGTGGTCGTGAAAGGTGTCCCTAGGATTAGTGGCAGGTTTTTATCTTCCTCAATGTCTATAATTGCGAAGTCCACCGGATAGACAATATTGGCAACCTCAATTAAGACATCCTCCGCTATTCCTATGGGATAAACGTATGAATGATTTGCTAAGGAAAGTCTAAGATTGGTCTTGGTCGGTTCCTCCTTAGTTAACTTATTATAGACTGACAGCGGCATTATGTTTACATCGGATCCCTGGTCGGCCAAGGCATTTAGGTTCTCTAAGTCACCTATGCTACATGGAATTACAAAGTTCCCTGAGATCTCTTGCTTCTTAGTTACTGGCTTTCTCAGAATCGACTCGTACATAGGTCCAATAGGCATGGTGTCATACTCTTCCTCTCCTATTTCACCTAAGAGGGCTTTCCTAAGAACATCATTGCACCTAAAGTTTTTGACTTGGTTAACGATTGTTTTCTTATTGATCTCATGCTTAAGGTAATGCTTGATGAATTTGGGTTCATCATTAGTCCGAGCCTCATTCTTATCCTTACCATCCTTGCTCGCTCTCGGGCTCCTTCTTCTCAACTACTCCATCCTCATCGGAAGAAATGGAAATGGCGTTAATAGACAAAGTGGGGGTGGCGTGCTCATCGTTCCTCACTAGCACCTTCTGGAATCTTCGCCTTAGTGTACTCTTTCACCGAGTCCATCATCTCCGCCATTTTTCCTGTATTACATCCCTATGTCCATTGAAGGCTTTTAAGAGGTGTCGAGCTTGGTTGTCATCTCGCTTTGTCGTTGCTTGAAATCGGCTTCAAGTTGCGTCAATCGAGCTTCTTGAGATGACATGAATTTGGACACCATTCCTCAAGACTAGTGGAAGTTCCGGTGTTTGGAGGGTTGTTGTAGGATTTTCCTAAGTTATTTGGCTCAAGCTTAGAGTCTCGTAGGAGTTCATTAGGAATTTGGCTTGATCTTCAAGTTCGAGCATCCTACGATTGGAAGGTTGTGAGTCAATGGGAGGCAAAGAGATCGCTTTATCGCTTTGGACAACTCACGGGGTCATTCCAACATTCATTTTCATAGAGGCAAGGTCCTCTATTGTACCCCATGATTCTTCCACGGTGAGTTTACTAAGTTTACCACCGCCGCTTGGTCGATGGATTTCTTAGTTGAGAAGTTGACACGATCGTAAAGATTTGGACTAGAAGCCAAAGATCGATGCCGTGATGAGGGACTTTGTGGATCAATTCCTTAAATCGAGTCCATGCCTCGTCAAAGTTTCGCCTTGACGTTGTTGGAACATCAAGATGTCATTCCTAAGTTTCGTAGTTCTCTCCGTGGGAAAAATTGGGCGAGGAAACGAGTGGTGAGATCATCCCATCTTGAGATGGATCCGTGGGAAGTCCGTCAAGCCAATTACTAGCTTGGTCCCGTAGAGAATTGGAAGAGACGCAGACGCGTGGTCTCCCGAGTAGTAGCATCAATGTCGATGGAATCGGCAATTTTAAGGAAATCCTTAAGATGTCGATTAGGATCTTCGAACGAAGTCCATGGAATGCACATCCGCTTTGCACCAACCGGATGGTGTCGGATCGCAGGCCATAGTTCGGGCTTGGTCGGAAGCTCAATGGTGTTTCTATAGCTTAGGTGGCTTGGTCTTGAGTATTCACCAAGAGTACGGCCTCTTGGCGGGTCATTTGGTGGTGGGTTGATGAGTGGTGGTTGGTTATCACCTTCCATGATGAAAAGTGATGGGACTACGAACAAAGGTCACGAAGAAGGGGATAGACTAAGAGAAAGCTAAAATGAGAAAAAGTTTACTTGATAGGAATCAAGCAAAGAAACCTAAACGAGGTGGACTACTAACTAGCTATTCTATTCCCGCAATGCGCCAAAAACTTGATAACGCTACACGCGTCGTTCGGGGTCAAAGGAACTTCCTTTTCTTGAGCAAGTTTTATAACACCCTAGGCAAGAAACCTAATCGTTGTAGTGTAGTAATTAGGGTAAGCCACGGGTATTGATATCGTTCTCTAGGGAATAGTGTCGTTAGGTGAAGTGTATATCGATTTAAGTCTAAAGGTGAGGATGATTATTTTTGTATTTTATATTTTATGAAATTGAAAGGTACGAATCTCGGGTTTGGATTTGGGAGGGTGGAATTAGTTGCTAGTCAACTATTCCAAAAGATACTAACAAACTTAGGGGTCTACCAGAACGTGAAGCGTATCTACTTATGATGTATTACTCCTTGCTAGCTATCCAATTCTACCTACTGAATTGTCACGTCCTATTGATGGTTGAATTGTCACGTCCTTATTCCTAGTTGCGTTGTGTGTCTAAGGTTGTAGGGTATGCGTTTCTCCCTAACTCTTTGAAGTCACCTTTAAGTTTAGTAAACAAAATTCACTTATTCATTCATAAACTAACTTTAAGGTTATCTTTGATTTAGTAAACGAAATCCACCAAGTCATTCATAAACTATCAAGGATTTATCAAGTGTTAAACACAACGATAGCCTAGTCGCACTTCCTAAGCCAATTACAATTAAGATAAGAGACAACCAATCAAACAAGAGATGAGGATGCAAGAATTATAAACTAAACCAATTAGACCATTGAAATTGTCACGACCTAATGATGAAGATAGACACAAGCATCACTAAGAAATCAATAAGATCTAATTAATTATATACAAGTTTCACACAATCATAAGCAAACACTAGATGAATTAGCCAAGCATAATTAATGAAGAGCAAGCAACAATTATGATAATTGAAGACATACCATAGGATTGGATTAACAAACAAACCAACACACAATGTTTATAGAGTGTTTGGAACCCTTTAAGTTGTTTGGAAAACACCTACCTAAACCACGGAATCGGACTTAGGGTTTAGGGCTTACAAAAGTGAAGTTATAATGTTATATTTATAGGCGATTTTACGTCGGCAAAGAGTGACGGCGTCACACTTATAGAGTGACGGCGTCACGACCATTTTTTCAAAAATTGTAGATTTTCTCGTTCGGTCGCGTGGGCTTTTGAACCACCTAAATCCGAGTTCGTATGCAAAAGTTATGGCCAAAACAATATCAACTACTTGGCGCATGTCGTGATAGTCTTGATCGACATGACGGCCACCTTGTGTTCGTGGCGCCGTCGTGTCGCCGTCATTAAGGTTTCGTCTTGGCCACGTTAACCTTGCGACGGCGTCACCTTATGACCGTGACGCCGTCCCTTCACTCGACGCCGTCTTGGCGCATCTAGGCCGTCCCGTAGCGACGGCCTATTCCTTTAGAACTCGACGTCGTCCTTTGAAAACATGCAATTTCGCCTCGAGCCGTCGCAAAATGCCTTACCGACGGCGTCGCAGATATCTTGATGACGCGTCGCCTTATGTTTCAAAGACTTTGAGTGTCTCGATTCGACTTTGGCCATTTTCTTCAGATATTCGCGCTTTTCGTCCAAATAAGCATCATTCCAAAGATTTTGCCTTCAAGAGACCTAAAAGTGAAAAGGAACGATATTAAGCAATAACGGATACAAAAGTGATCGAATAAGGGCTTAAATGACCCCTCAAAAAGGTACCTTTTAAAACCTTATCACACTTTCACCATGCCTTTTATTTTTTTGGGTAAAGGGGAGTAATCCTGCACCCTGGTAAATATATTAACCAAATAAACGTTTAAGTACAAAGGATATGAGTGAAATCTCATATCTCAGCCCGTTACCTAGGCATAAAGCTTACATAACAAGATACTTCCTATTTTCTAAACAAGAAAACAAACCACAACTCAAATGATAACATAAGATGAATCGAAATAAAATTACTTCCTAGGACCTTGAAACTTTGTGCCATACATGGCATTAAAGGCATCCAAATTCCCGAAGATCACGAAACTGCTTTCACAACATCAAGTCATAGTCATCATACTCATCTTCAAACTCTTGGCCACCACCAAATATATTAGCGAGACTCATCAAATGGGTTAGCAACAACCTCATCTTCGTAATCGACACCTCAATCTCTCCCACTTTAGAAAAAGGGTTAACTCTCTTAGTAGAAGAGGTAGACGGAATAGGTTGACCAACATCATCCACAAGAGTAGCTTTCCATCAATAAGTAGCTTTTCAAGCTTATCAATTTTATCAACTATGGAGTAGAACCAACATCCATTGTTCCCATTGAATCACTCACAAGCGGTACATGTGATGTAGAACTAGTCTTAATCGACTCATCCTCATTAACCTCCATTGTACGACCGGTATCCACATCTCATATCGTCCATATTAAGAGCATCAAACCGATAAGACGTAGTGATCCCGGTTCCACTCGTACTAGCCACATCGAAGCCATCTTCTTCGACATTTACTTTCTTGGGTTCGGGAGGAGGCTTTTGGGCCGATATTCAAAACGCGCACTACGATTTAGTAGAACCTCCTCGACCGGATTCGCCCAACTTGCTTTCCTTCTTCTTATTGATAACATCGAAAGCCATCACTTATGTTCTTATGAGGTTGAGCGGTGGAATCGCAACCTTAGGACAATCCACCAAAGTATGTCCAAATACCCGACATTTCTCACATCTAGGCGGTTTCCATTCATATTCAACACGGATCTTCTCAATAGTCGAACCCGCACCATCAAGTAAAGGAATCTTTTGTCTCTTTGCCATGCCTTTTATCTTTTATCTTTTGTCTCTTTGCCGTACCATCAACACGGATCTTCACCATGCCTTTTATCTTTTGTCTCTTTGCCAGCTTTTTCTCCGGCCACTGTTGCGGCTCATAATCCGGTCACTGCTTTTGTTTGGATTTTTTAACTACTCCCATCTAATTATTATGTGTTGAGATCTCAAAACTTTTAGTTGTTTCATCTTTACAAATTATAACTTATGTTGGTGTTAAACTACTGTTTCAAGCATCTTTGTATTTTAGAATCCGAATAATTTATGATATTCGCTAATATTTGGCTTTGATTTTGAAGGTGACACTGATGAATGACATTTCCTTTAGCAGGAACACCATAATAAAGATAATGGGTTATGGGTATGTAAACTTAATTTGTACTTCTAAATAGGTAAAGAAATTTATTTCAAGTCATGCTAAGTTTTTTCTTATAAAGAACCTGTTGTCATCTCTTTCTTTTATAACTTTGTATTTTAGTTTTTTAATTTAGCTAATTATTCCTCTTCCCATCAAATACTCCCTCCGAATTTTTATTTTTCTTCTCACACAAAATTTATTTTGAATGATATAATGTTGGTTCCATTAATTGCAGTCGTGAAGCCGAAAATTAAGAAGAAGATGATACTCGATCTTGAGCAGGATATGATAGGAACTGCAGATAATGTTCTTTTTAGGAGTTATTTGTATGGTTATCAATGAATAGCTATTATTATGTTAGTTAATTATAGTGTATTTAGTGTTGTTAAGTTGGTAGTAAATTATAGTTGGTAGCTCGTACACGCTAATTGCATGTTTTGTGAACTAGAGTGTCACTAAAAATAATTATTTTATAAAATACATTTGTAGTTTAATCAATTGGGATTTAGAATTTTGGCTGGTGGTATATAACCTATAAGAACTATATTTACGTTGCGCAAAACTATACGAGTTATAGTGATGGTAGTTTGTTACGTAATTCTTAGTCAATACTTGTGTGTAAAACTATTTTTGTTAGAGTTGATTTCATTGAACTAACTTGGATACTGAAACTAATTTGTGTTTGCGAAAATTGAAATAAATTACGAGCGTGAACTGGATACTAGAAAAATAATAATTCTTTCAAAAGATAAAGAAAAACAATTAATCTTGAATAAAGGTATCAGAGGAGTGGGAGGTAAGGTGTGTTGAGATAATGACTAGAAAAAGTAAAAAATTGCAGGTTAGCAACAGAAGTTGTTGGATAGACTTGACTTGAGAGTTGAGGATATAAGGTTGGTGACTGATACATGCCAACTCACCCCATGTTCACCTTGCGTTATTTTCATGCATGCATCATGGGTAGGGTAGTGGTAGAATCACGTTTCCGTATTTAATGGACAAAGTTGTGGCTATCCTTAATATTTGCATGCATTAGGGTAGTGGTAGAAGCACATTTCCTTATTTCCAGTAACAAGAATAAAGTGCATCTAGGACTTTTTACTATGGGTGGTAAGCTTTACACCCCATTGACAAAACATCTCCATCACCTTTTCTTTTTTCATTTCTACTACCTAAGTGGGGCCCACATGCTTGATATACCATCATTTTAATTTTAATTTTTTTACTACTAAGGGCCCGCTTGGTTCAAAGTGGGGAAAGGGAAAGGGAAAAGGAAAGGGAAAGGAATGCAAAGGAATGAGTGAGGTGGGTAATCAATCCCTTACCCCTCAATTTAGTCTATAATGGTTCATTACCCATTACGGAGTAATCAATCCCTTACCCCTCCCTAACCAAGCACTGTATAATGAGAAATGTGGGCCCTTTTGAATACCTTACCCATTCCCCACCCCCCTTAACCCCTCAACCAAGCATGCCCTAAATTTTTTTTGAAAACAAAAACTGATAGCTGTCATTTCTTTTCCCAGTATACTTCTTTTCTCAGTTTTCCTTTCTTTTTTTTTTTTATTTCTTTCAAACTTTTATCACCACCATGCTCATACAGTTTTGAAGAAGAAGGTGTTTGTGGGATATGGTCGCACCTCCGTTTGCCTTACCGCCGCCGCACCTCCGGTCACTACCTTTTGAGAGTTGCCCCAAAAATGGTTTTTTGGTATATGAAGTTTTAAGATCTGTACAAGTAAGCAAAGATGACTTAATCTAGGTGGTGTCCGGATCCTAAGAAGGTGGCGGTGTTTGGTGGTGGAACAGATGGCGGCGTTTGGTGGAGGAGCAATGATCGTGATTTTTGGTCGTGGTGGGCGTGATTTGTGTCCATGGCGGAGGAACAGTGGTCGTGTAATTGGTAGGGTAGAAGGGGTCGTTTGGTGTTTGCGAGTCGTGTTTTTTTCCGGTTTGTGTTTTGGTTTTTTAGAGAGAGAATGATATATCAAATTATATGAAATCAATTATCAAAACGTCACTTTTTAGAATGGAATTACAAAAAACTACTTTTTAAAATTGAATTACAAAAAACTACCTTGAGCGCATTTGGAAGCAAATAAGAAGTACAGAGAGCGCAAAACATTTTTGCTCTCCCTCTTTATTTGCGCTCCCCAAACCAAAAATTGAAAAACCATGTTTATCCTCTTAAATATAGTAAATATACTTAAAAAAACGGATGACAAGTAAAAATAATGGTAGTGGAGCGCAAAAAGTAGAGGGAGAGCAAAATATTTGCTCTCCGTATACGTGGCACTTTAATGTCCACATGATATTCAAAATTGGGAGAGCAAAAAAGGTTGGGAGAGCAAAAATTTTGCTCTCCGTCCCCACTAAACCAAAAATTGGGAGCGCAAAAGATAGGGAGAGCAAAAAAATTGCGCTCCCATGCCACATATCGATTTCATATTTGATCTTAAAGTATGGAGCTCAAAAAAAAGTGGGAGAGCAAGTAATTTGCGCGTAAAGTAGTTTTTGGTGACACAAAATTCAATGGTTTATTTTTGTAACACGGTTCCCTATATGTCTCTTTTAGAAATTTCCTCAATTATATGTGAGAGATGATAAATTGTGTGAGAGAGAAAACATGTATCAGTAAAGCTGAGTAAGTTTCAGAAAAAGTATACCCTTAGGATGTAAATGATGATTAGTGGTGTTTGGATACTAAATAACTGGTGTGCCAACACGCATAGCCTTTACTATAAATTGCATTGTAATTTCATTTGGAAGGAGAACAGAAAATATTTGAAAAGCTTGTGCTTGATTTCTATTCTTAATCTTAAGTTCTTGGAAGTTTTGTAGGTTTTGCTTTGTAAAACCTATCGGTAACGATGGATCGGTCGACCCTACTCGGTTATGGCGAACCTTGGTCGGTCACCCTTTATGGGGTTTTGGTCAAGGACGGTTGTGGGACTATTGAAATGGAAGAAGGTCGTTTACTCGACCGAGTTTTGCACATGAGTTTGTGTGTTTATTTTAATTTTTGTTTCCATTTTGTATTTCAAAGTATAAAAATACTTTGAACATTGAAAGAAAATTAACTTGGTCGCCACTGTAGCAACTTAGTCGTCGTCAAGTTATCGGAGAGAAAAAGCTGATGTGACATAGTCATCGCATGCCACCAGTGTCACTAGCCTAAGTAGCATGCATAGTGTAACCTCTATTTGCTTTGAGATAAGTTTTTAACAAGTATTTTAACGCTAAAAATTCTTGCAAATAAATGGTCATTATTAATATAGTTTGGTTCGCATCTCTGATCTTGTAAATATATATTAATAATATATATGTGATGTTGAAATTGTAAATTGAATACAAACAAACTCTAACAAATAAGAGTTAACTTGATTATGACTACAGAACACAAAATTATCAATCATATATAAATTTCTTCTCTTTCTAGAATCTAGACAACAACCCGTTAACACATAATGCTTTAGAAAATTTACATCTATGCATTTTGGAAATTGACAAATGAGATCATCTTCAATTCCTACAAAATCTAAAAAGTCAATCTCCAACCCCTCTTGTGCAAAATTGCACAGCTTGCACCTTGCTTTTTTAATTGCCAAAAGTAATAGACCATACATATCATATCTGAAAGGTTTTAATGGATATTTAAATAATAGTATGTCCGGATTCGAACTCGAGACTTCGGGATTGCACACATTACGTATGAGAATTGATGTACATAATTAATATAAATAAAACGTTATTGTTATTAATTATTAATCACTAAATAAAACATAACGATAGTTAAATAATTAACGAGGTTTGGTTAACGGTCGTTAAATATTAACTAGAAGGACTAGAGATGTAATTAGTAGTGGGGAAGGTTCTAGAATCCCTTTTGGGAGCTAGGCCGATCGGTTGGGGTATTCCAAACCCAATCCCACTCAAACTTGGACTCCAAGATAAGTTACCTATAAATACAATTCATTGTATTCATTCATAATCTAACCTTGGATTACCAATAACCTAAATTTCTCTCCTCCTCCTCTCCTCTTTGTGTGGCCGGTCGAACATCCCTAACCCCTAGGGTGTTTCGATTTTGTCTAGCTCAAAGACACAAGTGTTTGGTTTATTTGTGATTCAAGGAACTAGCTTCTCCACATCAAATCGCTATTAGTGCGTGTGTACAAGAACGAAGAACAAGCACACTTGAGCTTGTAATCCTTGGTGGTCGATTTTTGGGTTGGACGATTTGCATAAACCCTAGTTTAGGGTTTTGGGTTTTGTTACTTGATCACTTAATCGTTTGATTGCTTGAATTGCTAAAAGGTACGCACTTTCTTGTTTGGTTAATTAATTACATATATTATTCCTATAGTCTTCCACGCTTGCTTTGATGATGTATTTGTTTTATGTATAATTGTTATGAGTATAAAATTCTAACAGTGGCATCACGAGCCGTTAATATGATGTAATTAATTACCGAAACACATAAAAATTGGATCTTTATGATTATATGCATGCTTTTTATGGTTTCTAGGGTTTTGAATTCGAAACCCTAATTTTATTTAATATGGGTCGATTACCCTATATTTTTTTTATTAGGTTTTAATTTTGTAAAACTTGTAGAAACCCTAGGATTGCATGCTTATTTTATGTGGTTAATTAATGAATAATTGTTATGTGCCATGTAATATGCGTATCTTGGGTGATAATTGTTATGCGGAATCCATGGTGGAACATGCATGTTTTGCCATGGAGTATTGTTTATTGTTGTTATTGATTAATTGTTAAGTGATACACACATGTTTTATTTATTTAATAATTATAAAATTGGGGAAGACCTCAATTATAACTAATAAAATTCGTTATGTGCTATTTGGTATACTATTAACTTCGGCTTACGAATCGACTTGTCGATGTATGTGGCTCATCTACCTTATGAGATGAAAGTCCTAGTTAATGTATGCATTTATTTACGCCTAGAATTGTTATTAGAGTTTATTGAAATAATTATGCATGTGGCTAATTGTTTTACATATGTTAAAATTGTTTAGTTATATGTTTATATTATTTGAGTGTGTTTAATTTTTATTAAAATGCTTTTTGTTTATATATTGTTTTGACATGTTAGTAAGCAAAAGGGTTTTTATGAATAGAAAATTAAATGGACTAAATAATGGCGAAATTGATTTATCTAAGAATTATTCTTGAACTTTTAATCGATCGATGCGATTGTACTAAATGGTTAGAACGGCTCACCCACTAGAACAAACTATAAAGGGTATTTAAAGTGAGCATAGTCTCACCGAATGGATGTCTAAGGTTATGCTTGACACACACGTCCTCCTCTCCCCAATGCTTCGATTGGAGCTACCTAGTATAACCATTCAATGTACGAAGCATCTTAGTGCAAAGTTGTAAGTTTCTCAACGATCGATTAAAACTTTGTAGAATTCAATCTTAGCAATTAAAATCTTTTAGTAAGTTTTTTCAAAATTTTATGTTATAAAGTTGTATGCATGCTTTTTATACATAAGTTTTGATTACACATCAAAAATTGTACCCTTTAAAATTTAAGTTTATGCCATCTAATGATATGAAACACTTGAAGTTGTAATTTAGTTATGTGAGACCTTGATCTAGATTACAATAACGAGGTGAATTATTTTGTTGTGTGAGACCTCGACTTTATGATTTGCGCTTTCTAAATTAGACAACTTAATTAAGTTAGTTAGTGAGACCTATAACTTAAGGCATAAGATGGGATGAAACATGCTTACATTTTGCATTAATTGTTTTGGCAAAATTGTAAATCCCATAATTTTGGAATTGAAAACTTGTTTGTCAATTATCGCTTTTCAACGATTACTATTCTATACTTTCACCACTAGCGCATCAACCGATGTGGTGGAACTATGATAATGAGGATCCAAAATTCAAGGAAAATTCTATGGTTAATATGAATATTGACCAAAGGGTAATTTTATTTTCTTGAATGTTTACTTATCGAAAGTACTAACTTTTGAACTTTTATTTCGTAGAAATGGCTCAAGTGAATCTCTCGCACTAGCCTCGTCGTTCAAATCTATGTTTGATCGAGAGAATTGACCGTAGCGCAATTTTAATGATTGGTATCGGCAACTCGTAATTGTCTTGAGGGTTGCCAAAAGAATCAATTATTTGACTACGCCTTGTCCTCCCGAACTGCGGTGATGCTACTCTGAAGCACGAGCCGCATGGCAACTGAGTATGACAAGTATAATGAGGTCGCTTTGCATTATGCTCGGGAGTATGAACTCAAGCTTGCAAAAGCAATTTGAGAATTACTTCCTAATCTCATGGAAGAATTGCAAAAGTTGTTTGAAAAGCCCATGATCAGAGTCAGATGACTTGATTGATGCTCTTCATAGTTGCAAGCAAGGAGATGGGAAACCATGGCGCCAGCCGTCTGAAATGATGAATTACATGGACCGGTTAGGCGTTTGAACTATGTCTACCCTAATGACATACAAATTGGCACGATCAATGGATCCCTTAACAAGGAATTTGATGGTTTCGTATGAATTATAATATGCATTGCACGGGAAGACAACAATGAGGTACATGCAATGCTCATTGATTACGAAAAGGTTTGCCCAAGAAGGCCTCTACACTGCGGTTTTGACCATCCGTAAGGTAGAATTTCTAAGCCTAATAAGCCGCTAGCGAACAAGAAAGGGAAAGGTAAGGGTAAAGGCGATAAGGAAAACAAGTTATGACTTATCGGAAGAACCCAAGAAGTACCCTCCCAAAAGCGTGAGAATCAAGAAGGATCGGGCTTGTCATCATCGCACCGAGGTTGGACATTTGGAAGAGGAATTGTCCATTGTACCTTGATGAGTTGCGCAATAAGAGGTATAAAAATCTCGCGCTGTGGCTGATTTGTGTACTCTTTTGATGATAGAATTATTTGCTTTTCCTCATAAAATATATTCTGGGTATATGATCTTGGATGTGGTATTCACATTTGTAATACACTACGGGGACTTAGAGGAGCAAGGAAGCTTGCCTATGGACGACAATACCGCACGTGGGTAATGGAGCACATGCGATCGTTGAAGCTATAGGCACGTTTGATTTAGTTTTACCTTCGGGTTTAGTCTTGTCATTAAACGATTGTCATTACGCACCTTCCATTGTTAGGGGTGTCGTTTACATTTCCTTGTTAAAAGATATTGGTTTCGTTCATACATTTACCGATTATGGAATTTCGCTTTTAAATGATGTTTTTACTTTAATGTTATTCCAAAGAATGGTGTGTTTGAAATTGATTTGCATGATAATGTGAATGATAAAAATAATTCGCCTTTAGCATCAATAATAAAAGAATCAAAAGTGATTTGGATTCTTCATTTCTTTGGCATTGTAGACTTGCTCATATAGGCAAGAAACGCATGCAACAAATGCAACACGATGGGCTTTTGCAAGACATCAATGATGAATCATTTGATAAATGCGAATCTTGCATATCCGGGAAGATGACCAAGAAACCTTTACAAATAGTTTAGAAAGGGCTTCGATCTTCTTGGTGTGATACATCTTGACGTATGTGGACCACTAAGACATGTGTCAAGAAAGGGTGCTAGCTACTTAACCTTTATGATGATTTCGATCGTTATGGTTATGTTTATTTACTTAAACATAAACATGAAGTCTTTGAAACATTTAAGGTTTTAAGAGTGAAGTAGAACGCAACTAGGAAAGAAGATTAAAGCTCTTCGATCCGATAGAGGTGGTGAATATTTAAGCCAAGAGTTTAAAGATTATCTAGTCGAGTGTGGTATTGTCTGACAACTCACATCTCCTTATACTCCACAACAAAATGGTGTATCCGAGAGAAGGAATCGTACATTGCTTGACATGGTGCGATCGATGTTTAATCTTACTACTCTTCCCTTATCCTTTTGGGATTATGCGTTGAAACTAGCATTCGCATATTGAATATGGTTCCAACTAAGAAGGTTGATAAGACTCCTTATGAAGTGTGGTATGGGAAACCTCCCAACTTGTCTTACTTAAAGGTGCAGGGTTGTGAGGCGTTTGTTAAACGTGACTCTGCGATAAGTCGCAACAAAGATCTGTTAAGTGTGTCTTCGTAGGATACCCAAAGGAAACTATGGGTTACTACTTCTACTTTCCACCGAAAACAAAGTAATTGTTGCTAGGTATGGAGACTTTCTTGAAAAGGATCTCATATCTCATGAATTCGATGGGAGAGTTTATGATCCGGAAGATGATCAAGAAGATACAACACCTTCGAGAACACTAGCCAACCTCAAGTAGAACACGAAAGTCCGGGCGTTCCACCCGAGATTGAAGTGATTCCCATTCGTGATCCGCAAGGACTACGCGTGCACTGGCGTCTATGTCTCAACGTAGAAGGCGAGGAAAATATGTTAGGGGATCTTGGTGAACTCGCTAACTATAAAGTCGCCATGATGAGTCCCGAAAAGGAAAAATGGCGAGTTGCAATGAATGGGAAATGCAATCCATGAAAGACAACGAAGTCGGATAGAGGTTGACTTACCTCCAAATGCTAAGGTAGTTGGAAGTAAGTGGCTCTTTAAGATAAAGACCGACATGGATGGCAATGCACACACCTATAAAGCTCGTCTTGTAGCTCAAGGTTTTACTCAAACCTATGGGATAGACTACGAGGAGACATTTTCTCCTGTAGCGCACATTAGAGCTATTAGATTCTTATAGCCATAGCTGCGTACTATGACTATGAGATATGGCAAATGGATGTCAAACCGCCTTCTTAAACGGTCGCCTAGATGAGGACATCTATATGGCGCACTGAAGGGTTTGTGAATCCAAAGTTTCGAGCGTGTATGCAAACTTCAAAGATCCATTTATGGGTTGAAGCAAGCATCAAGGCAATGGAACAAGAAGTTTGATGAAGAAATCAAGAAATTTGGTTTCACTCAAAATCTTGATGAGCCATGTGTGTATCACAAAGCTAGTGGGAGTAATGTTATTTTCCTTGTCTTATATGTCGATGACATATTGATCATGGGAAAAGACATTCCAAGTATGCAAGATGTAAAGTCTTATCTTGGAGAGTGCTTTTCTATGAAAGACTTAGGGAAGCGAGATTTATTCGGGAATCAAGATCTACAGAGATAGATCAAGGCGGTTAATTGGACTAAGCCAAAGTGCTTACATTGATAAAATCTTGAAGAGATTTAGTATGCAAAATTCCAAGAAGGATATTTGCCGATGCAAGTTGAACATGGCTTAAGTAATAAACTATGCGTCAACACTGCCGAGGTGGAATACATGAGAAAAGTTCCTTATGCTTGGTGTAGGATCTATCATGTATCTTGTGAGATGTACAAGGCCCGATGTGGCGTTTGCACGTAACATTACCAATCGATATCAATGAACCCGGTGTGAAGCATCGGCAGTCGTTAAGAACATTCTTAAGTATCTAAGGGCTACTAAAGAAATGTTTCTAGTGTATGGAGGAAATCCAGATGCGAAACTTGATGTTACTGAGTTTTTGCGATCGTCATTCCAAACCGATAAAGATGATACGAAGTCTCGACGGGTTATGTCTTTGTCATTAATGGAGGAGCAATTGATTGGAAGAGCAAGAAGCAAACAACGGTTGCGATGTCTATTACGTGTTGAGTACATAGGCGCCGTGTCGCGATGGAAGTCGTTGATTAGGAAATTCATTTCGGGACTCGAGTAATGCCCTCAATCGAATTACCTCTAAATGTGTATTGTGACAACTCTGCGCAATAACATTTGCCAATGAGCCCGGAGTCATGAAGGCGCGGACATTTTCCACGTCGATATCACTATGTTCGAGAACAAGTCGACATAGGTGAAATCAATCTACTCAAAGTTCATACGGATGAAAATCTAGTCGATCCCTTTACGAAGCCTTTGCCAAAAGATAAACTTCTTGACCATGCCGATGGGATAGGACTTCGTTTAGCTAGTAGTTTCATGCGGATCCGTGATTAGTATTTGGATAAAGGATGTTATGAACAAATATTACTTTAATGAAATAAAATAGTTGTTTATGTTTATTTTTCATTTTCTTAATATTATATCCTATATTTGCATGTTTAATCCGTGAGTAACTTATGTTATTCTAAATAGTCCGTTGTCAATCAATGATGTGGGAATGTCATTGAATTAAGACAAATCTGAGTTTTGGTAGAATATATTTTAATATATTGATGCGTGGGACATACCAGATTCACATGATATTCAATGAATTGAATATAGGACTCATCCCAACTTTACATGATGATACTTTTGGATTTTATCATTAAGTATATCATGAAGTGTTTATCCTCGGACTTGAGATACCGGATAAGCGATATGAATGTAGTGCATTTGTGTAAGATAGTCTAACGCTATCCGTGGCGGTAGTTATAAGGGCTATTTTCGGAAGTGTTGCAAAATTCATGAGTTATGTTTGTAGTCAAGAGAATTTGTTCCTTTGAATTTGTTTCAAAGCATAATACTATTTTGGGCCCTCGTAGGGTTGACAAGATGTTTGTATGGCCATACCCAAGATCTATCCGGAATACGTTCGGATGATTTGGTAATCTTGTTCAATCATATACAACGAGAAATGAATATTAACTTATGAAATGACTTGATCCATATTCATAGTTAATGTAGTATTAGTAACAAAAGGATAAGTAAAATGATGAATCATTAAATGGTTTTTCCAGAGACCATGCTCGATTCGATCCGGGGCGTTGGCGTGAAAGCTAGACTCACCAATGTCATTACTATATTTAGTAATATCCAGTGGGAGCCGAAAGGTTTTAATGGATATTTAAATAATAGTATGTCCGGATTCGAACTCGAGACTTCGGATTGCACACATTACGTATGAGAATTGATGTACATAATTAATATAAATAAAGCGTTATTGTTATTAATTATTAATCACTAAATAAAACATAACGATAGTTAAATAATTAACGAGGTTTGGTTAACGGTCGTTAAATATTAACTAGAAGGACTAGAGATGTAATTAGTAGTGGGGAAGGTTCTAGAATCCCTTTTGGGAGCTAGGCCGATCGGTTGGGGTATTCCAAACCCAATCCCACTCAAACTTGGACTCCAAGATAAGTTACCTATAAATACAATTCATTGTATTCATTCATAATCTAACCTTGGATTACCAATAACCTAAATTTCTCTCCTCCTCCTCTCCTCTTTGTGTGGCCGGTCGAACATCCCTAACCCCTAGGGTGTTTCGATTTTGTCTAGCTCAAAGACACAAGTGTTTGGTTTATTTGTGATTCAAGGAACTAGCTTCTCCACATCAAATCGCTATTAGTACGTGTGTACAAGAACGAAGAACAAGCACACTTGAGCTTGTAATCCTTGGTGGTCGATTTTTTGGGTTGGACGATTTGCATAAACCCTAGTTTAGGGTTTTGGGTTTTGTTACTTGATCACTTAATCGTTTGATTGCTTGAATTGCTAAAAGGTACGCACTTTCTTGTTTGGTTAATTAATTACATATATTATTCCTATAGTCTTCCGCTGCTTGCTTTGATGATGTATTTGTTTTATGTATAATTGTTATGAGTATAAAATTCTAACAATATCAACATGCACATGGCCTCGCAAGTAGAGACTAAAAGTGTGTTTTTCTTTTTCTTTGCTTTTTATACATTGTAATAATTGTTGTTAATTTGTTTCGTGGTTCAAAAAAATTATACGGAGTAACAGTTTATCTCAACGTGGTTTGTGTTGTTTCTTTATTTTATTTGTTGTATTAAGGAAGTGAATCATGTCTTAACAATAATACTAGCTTATGATTCTTACTTGTTTTAAATAACTTTGTTGTGTTGGGAAACCATTCATTATGCTAACACATCATGTGCTTGTTTTATGTTTAATGCACATCATAGATAGTAGTAACATCCATTTGCTAAAAACATTAGGCATATCCTTAACCCTCATGGACCGTGCATTTGCACGGCTAAAACACTACCTAGTATAATTATAACGAGGTGGTTGCACTAGCGCGTTGCAGCGGGTTTTTTGCTTCTAGTTTTTATGTTGTGTGTGTTGCACTAACTTAGTTGCATCTCATTCCCTTGAGCATATTGTTCCAAACTTCCAATCCAATGATAAGTTTGACTGTAAAATTTATACACTTACAGACCTGATCTATTAATCAATGTCGCTTCTATAAAAGCTCCAAAGGTAGTCATCAAAAACATTAAAATGTGTGATCGATGTATCCATAGAAAATGCATGAACGAACAACTATATGATCCAATGATATTGGCCGGAGTCTTGGACCACTTTTCCAACGCTGCGATACTATACATGAGCGCAAAATGTTGGTTTGACCATTCTTCGTTGCAAAAGTTGCATTACAATCTTGCACACGTTATGAGAAGCATCAAGATCTTTGTACATGGACGTAGGGCTGTCATAACAAAGCATTATTAATAAGATATATTAATATTTAAAAATGAAATCTAAGTAAGCATAATATGATTATATATATATTTTGTTGACTAAATCCAATGAAAGTTAATGAGCACCGCTATACCCAAAACTTATCTATGGATAATGAACTTCAACATATTCCACACACAATTTAAAAACAATAGTTGAGGCTTCCTTTCTTCTAATACGAGGTGGGTCATTGTTGGTCTCTTTTCTTCTGTGAACATTTGGATAAAAGTATACTAAGTTTATTATATAAGACAATCGTTGCTTTGACTAAAACTACATGGGTATTTATAACCCATCAATCAACACTTACAAATGCAGACACAGAGTTCACTAATAGGTTGACTTTTCTATCGACACATATAACAGTCATTCGGTTATTTACTATTAACTAAACATACTAGACCCTTTAACTTTAAACAAACATACATAAATATTCTTGACTTACATGGATTAATAAGTTAGTATCCAATACTCCTCCCTAATTTATTAATCCATGCATTCGATATCGTCAAGCTCCTTTATCTTTATCTTTGAACTTTGGCTTGCTTCCACTTCCTTTGTCTTGCTCTTCAACTTGATCATCTTTGTCACCAACTTTCTTCATTTGTATTGTTTCGTACTCTTGAATCTCCAACACACTATTTCTAGTATCATGATCTTCTAATTCATCTTTCTTGTTTCTTGACTTGATGTCTTTCTCAATCTGGCTTTCCTTCTGAAATCTTGATGGCGTCTCTCGATGTTTCTTGCATTCGCCCTTGTCAACTCTCTCTTCTTCTAGGAGTTTCTTATCTGAAATAACTCCTTGGTTTTCTTTCTCAAACTGTTCTCTTACTGTCTTTAACTCTTTCATCTCTTTGCTTGTGCAATCTCTCAACTTCTTGAGGTTCTCTGATTCTCTCTGCATTTGTTTCTCAAATGTCATTTCTCTATTTCTTATTCTCTTCTCAAACTCTTGTTTTTCCATCTTTAACTCTTGAAGCATTTCGAACTTCCAAAACTCTAATTTACTCTTCAAGTCAATTTCTATCTTTGACCGCATATCTTTTAACTTTTCTTTTGGAATTTCATGCTTCTCAATGACAATTCCTTTCCTTCTCGGTTCTTCTTTTAAGGATGTTATCTCTTTTTTATCTTTACTAGTAACCATCAATAGTGCTGGTTCGTCATCTTCGAACACAAGGTTTGCTTTTTCTTCTCTACGGTTTGGTTTTGGACAATTTGCAGCATAGTGTCCAAACTTATGACAATTATAATATTCTATTTCTCTAGTGTCTCTTCTATGGTAGTTTTGATCTCCAGGGTTTCTCATTCTTCTATCATAACTATCTTCATTCTTATTATCTTTTGTGAATCTTCCTTGGCCTCTTCCTCGTGTGTGATTACCACCTCCTCGCCTATCATTTCTATAGTTGCGTTCATAATTTCTGTTATTCCCTTGACGTGTGAACAATAACTTCTCACTATTATCTTCCTCGCTTTCTTTTCTAAACTTAAGCATTTCTTCATAAGTCTTAAGTTTCTCAATAATCTTCTCTAATTTTGCTCTCTTAAAATCAACAACCATTTCAATGGTTGCTACTATTGGTACAAACTTATCCGCATCGCATTCAAGAATTTACGTACTTTTGTTTGTTCATCAAATGTCAATCCACATGTAGCGACCTTTGTAATAATACTCATCAACCTCCCAGAAAATAAATCTATTGTTTCATCTTCTTTCATCACAAGTCTCTCAAATTCTGATTTAAGCTGTTGCGAGTGTGCCTGTTGTACATCTTCTGTCCCAATAAATCTGTACTTTAGAGAGTCCCAAATTTCTTTTGCTGTTTCACACCCTGCAACTTGCATTTGCAAATCTTCTGGTAACCCTTGAAATAGGTATGCTGACGCCGAACTATCATTTTTTACATCAATCTCTTTTGATGTACCTATTCCTTCCACTAAATCCCATACTCCATTTGCCATTAATATCTTCTTCATTCTTAATGCCCATAATGTATAGTTCGTATTGTTTAGAACTGGGCATTGATATGATGGTAACTATGCGGTGAAAACAACTCGGTTTTCATTTGTATCTCCCGTCATATCTCTCGATTTGATTTTCTTCTAAAACCAATATAATTCTAATAATAGTAGAACTTAAATCCTTCTTTCTAACCCACAATAGTAATATGCAACTTCTAAAACCAATATAATCTTAATAACAGTCGAACTTAAATTTTCTTATCTAACCACAATAATTCTCAAACAATTCTAACGTTTTCGTAATGCGAATTGTAACGAAAATTTACTTTTAATCTATTCTACTAATAGAGAAAAAACAAGTATTAAGAAATATAAAACCTGCAATTTCCCTTGGGCCTTTTCAATTCTTGTTGGCTTTTAAAAATGGCGTTCTCTTATACCCAAATAATAAACTGTGTTCCTTTTCTATCCCCAAACAAAGCCCGCTTCTGCTTCCTTCCTTCTTCCTTCTACACGCAATTAGGGCAAGCTCTGGTCGCACCTTTACTTTCTTCTGGTTCTCTTCTAATCAAGCGGTGGTACGCTTCTTCCTTTATATGGTACGTTTACTTCTCTTCTCCTTTTACATTCTCGATTCGATCTTTCTTTTAATCGAATCGTGTCTCTTCTTTATTAATTCCTCTGAATCAAAAACTCTTCTCTGTCTCTCTTGTTGATTGACCGGTATGCATGACGATCATTTATTCTCTTGATTGATTCCTTGAATCAATACATTTCGATGTCTCTGGTTCGAACCTTTGGCTCTGATGCCAACTGTTGGTCTCTTTTCTTTCTATGAACAATTGGATCAAAGTATACTAAGTTTATTTTATAAAACAACTGTTGCTTTATAGACTAAAAATACATGGGGTATTTATAACCCATCAATCGACACTTACAAACAGACACAACAGTTCACTAATAGGTTGACTTTTCTAACAGACACATATAACTGAAATAATTGTCATTCGGTTATTTACTGTTAACTAAACATACTAGACCCTTTAACTTTAAACAAACATACATAAAATATTATTGACTTACATGGATTAATAATTTAGTATCCAATAGTCACTGTATATAAATATAACAGAACATTACCTTTGTTTAAAAACAATAGTTGAGGACTCTTTTCTTCTAATACTAGGTGGGTCACTAGCTGTATATAAATATAACAGAACATTAGCTTTGTTTAATGTGGTGAAGTAGACAGTTAAGCCGTCGTTAGACATGGTTACCCATAGAGCACATAATGACTTCTAATCAGATTGCAGCAAACAACATAGGTTTACTGAAATGGTGCAAACCAAGAAACACATCATCAATATGGTAATCAGATTAATGAAAAGAAACTCATAAATACTCTTGGAATAGCTGCCATGACAAAGCCCACGATCGATGCAATAGCACGCATATATCAAGCACAACTAATGCCTCTTTACTTGCTCAACAAAGGGAGTGGAATAGTCAATAGACAACAAATTTGAAATACGTATAACATGAGATCAATACAAAAGTATGTTTTTGTATAACTCATATTATAATTCCGTGATTATAAGCGCTAGGTATAATCTTCTTTGTTATTTCATAGGAGGCTAGGCGGGAAGCGATCAAGCATAAAGGTATATCTGCCATAGCTACGACCATATAAAGGTCTTGTTGCCAAGATTCACTTTGATGCAAAGTTTATTAAATCCATCGAAAGTCATCACAACCTATTATCATTACTCATTAACAATCACAACAAATTTAAGAGAAGTAAGTGGTGAAACATGTTTTCATAGGAAGTTGTTCAGAGGTGAGAAATGTTAGAATCTCTTGTTGTGGACCACTTTAAAACATTAGCATCGTCAAATTTCTATATTAAAGTTTGTTCTTGATTGTGATTGTGATATACTTTCTATATCTTAATAATAGAAACCGAATAATTTTATTCGTCAAGATTATTTACAGATCCCTTGATGGAGGGACTGATTTAGTTTTCCTAATGAGAGGGTCTTAGCCTTTGTTGAAAAATTTAATGCACTTGTGGGATTAGTTCACACCTGGTAATGGTTCAGGAGGTACGGAGTGTACACCCATAAGGTCCCTGAACACCCTGACTCTATAATGGTAAGGTTCAGAATATTACTTCTGTTGGCAGAGTTAATACTGCTAGTACTAATGTTACTACTATTAGGCAGAGTTAATACTTCTAGTACTAACATTACTACTGTTTCCAGAGTTAATACTGCTAGTACTAATGTTACTACTGTTAGGCAGAGTTAATACTGCTAGTACTAACATACTTGATAAGGATTTAAAAGGTACACTTTTGAGGGGTCATTTAAGCCCTTAATTGATCAATTTTGTATCCGTTACTACTTAATTTCGTTCCTTTTCACTTTTTAGGTCGCTTGAAGGCAAATTGATGGAATGACACTTATTCGGACGAAAAGGCGCGAATATACGAAGAAAATGGCCAAAGTCAAGAATCGAGACACTCAAGCTGCTGGAATTGAAAGGAGACGGCGTCACTACTTAAATGCGACGCCGTCGCGACACATCTTGAGACGACTCAGAGAGCAAATTGCTAATTTACAAGTGACGGCATCAGGTTTAAAAGAGTAGGGCATCGCAACGCAGACGGCCTAGATTTGGATCCAGACGGCGTCAGAGGTTGAAGCCGATGGCGTCACGAGCATAAGGTGACGCCGTCACAGAGTTGACGTGGCCAAGACGAAACCCTAATGGCGGCGACCTGACGGCGTCACAATTAAAGAGTGACGCCGTCGCACATTGTAACACTATATATAGAATCCGAATTTTTCAGTTTGAAGGAGGTAGTTTTGTGGAGTAAAAACCTAAACCGAACCAAGGATATCTTGTGCAGTATCTTAGGGTTCCATACCCTATTTTACAACAAGATAAGTGTTTTACTTCATTGATTTAATCATGTCTTCAATTGTTTGTGTGTATGATTGCATGTTCTCCATGTCTGGCTAATTTACTTGTGTGTTTGCTTAGATATATGAAACCTAGGTATTGAATATTGATTGGTTGTCTCTTATGTTAATTGTGATTGACCTAGTATTGCGATAGGTCATTCGTTGTGTTATTAATGCTTGATTAGTCTTTGTTGAACCTTAGCTTATAGTTACTAGTGGAATTGTAGGCTAAATATCCAAAGATAACCTTAGTGTTAAGTTTATGAATCCTAGAGATTTCGTAGTCATTAACCTTAGGTAGCTTCAAAGAGTTAGGGATAAACACATACCCTACGACCTTAGAAACACAACGCGTTAAGAATAAGGACGTGACAATTCAACCATCAATATGAGATAACTAGGGAGTAATAACATCTAAGTAAACACATTTTTAATCATCATAAGAGCACACAACAATAGACATAGACTACACTCACCTTAGTTTAGATAATTAGATAAGTAGAGTAATCGGTGAAATACCAACCCCGAGATTCGTACCTTTCCATTTCCTAAAAAAACATAAAAAAAGATAAAAAAAAAATAATCTTCCTCAACCCCAACCTTAGCGTAGTAATTTCTCACTAGCATTCCTATTCCCCTAAAAAACGATATCAATTCCCGAGGCTTACCCTAATACTACACTACAACAATTAGGTTCACTACCTAGGGTGTTGAAAAACTTGCTCGACGAAAAGGAAGTTCCTTTGACCCCGAACGCACGTTGTACGCGTATCAAGTTTCTGGCGCCGCTGCCGGGAAATAGAATAGCTAGTTAGATTTCCACCTTGTTTAGGTTTCCTTGCTTGATTCCTATCATGCAAGCTTTTTTCCATTTTTAGCTTCCTCGTAGTCTATCCCCCTTCTTCGTGACCTTTGTTAGTAACCCCATCATTTTTCATTATGGAAGGTGATAATCAACCACCACTCATCAACCCACCACCAAATGACCCGCCAAGAGGCTGTACTCTTGGTGAATACTCGAGACCAAGCCACCTAGGCTATAGGAACACCATTGAGCTTCCCAACGAAGCCCAAACTACGGCCTTACGATCTGAAACCATCCGGTTGGTGTAAAACGGATGTGTATTCCATGGACTTCGTTCCAAAGATCCTAATCAGCATCTTAAGGATTTCCTTAAAATCGTCGATTCCATCGACCTCGATGCTACTACTCGGGAGACCACGCGTCTGCGTCTCTTCCAATTCTCTCTACGGGACCAAGCTAGTAATTGGCTTGAGCGACTTCCCGCCAGCTCCATCTCAAGTTGGGATGATCTCACCTCTCGTTTCCTTGCTCAATTTTTCCCACCGGGGAGAACTACTAAGCTTAGGAATGAAATCTTGATGTTCCAACAACGTCAAGGTGAATCTCTCTACGAAGCATGGAGTCGATTCAGGACTTACTCTATAGAGTCCCTCATCACGTCATTGATCTTTGGCTTCAAGTCCAACTCTTCTACGATCATGTCAACTTCCCACTAAGCGATCCATTGACCAAGCGGCGGTGGAAAACTTAGTGATCTCACCGCGGAAGAATCGTGGGGTATAATAGAGGACCTTGCTCTCTATGACAACGAAAGTTGGAATGACCCCCGTGATTTGCCCAAAACCGTAAAGGCAATCTCCTTGCCTCCCATTGACTCACAATCTTCCGACCGTAGGATGCTCGAGCTTGAAGATCAAGTTAAATTCCTAATGAGCTCCTACGAAAATCCTAAGTCTTCACGCCAAGTGAATAAAGTTTCTTCCTTGTGTGAACCATGTAGTGGTCCTCATAACACTCGCACTTGCACAAGACTCCCCGAACAAGCTTCCGTTGACTACGCATCCTCGCGTACCAATGGAGCGGGAGGAAGATTCCCTACAACACCCGGACCTAGGACTTTTAATGACGCCCGAGAAGCATGGAAGGGAAATGCCTACTTTTATTGGGGACAAACCAAAGAATTCACATCTAATGATTTCTCATGGCCCCCATCTCACGGCCCTAACCAAAAAAACATTGAATGGATGTTACAACACCTAGTCACATCCCAAAAAGCTCAAATAGCTAAGCTCTCGGACTGTTTTAACCAACAACAAGCCGAGATGGATAGGAAGATAGATAACCTCTTGAAAGCCATGACTCATAGTGATAGGAAGGTTAATGCTATCTAAACTCCCAAAGCATCCGGTGTAGAGATTAAGGACCCAAGTAAGTTAGCTAAGCACGTTCAATTCGTCAATACCATCGCCTTAGTGAAACCTAATAGAACAAATGACGAAACGAACCATGAGATGGTACTTGAGGTTAGTGAAACTCCTAGGAATGAAACAACCGAGGAATTAGATGAATTAGGCAATCACTATTTCAATAGGTTTCCTATGGATGAAGAACTCTCTCGCCACCCACACTTAGTACGTGACCTCCGTCACATGTATGTTAGCAGAAGCCCTAGGATCAAGTTTGGGAACCCTTGGAATCTTAACATACCATGTTGCATAGGACACCTTTTCGTGGCAAAGGCCTACATTGATCGCAAGTCACCGATAAATATCATGACTAGCACCTACTACAATTGGGTAATGAAGAAGCCTATCCCAACTAGGCAAGATCCCGATAATCCTAGAGTTAGTTGCAATTTTCTTGGTAGAGTTAAGGGATTGCCCGTCTATGTAGGAAGTTTCACTTTTCCTATGGACTTCATAGTTGTGGATGACATTAGTACGGCCATAGATCCTAGCTTGTCTCACGTTATTCTAGGAAGGCCTTTCATAGAAAACACCAGGATGACTTATAATCCGTCGTTAGGAATATTGAGATTCAAGGATGAGACCGATGATGTAGCCTACCAAATGCCCTTTAAGATTGAGAAATTTTCATCACTATCCAATGATGAAAAAGAACTTAAGCTATCAGTCTACTATAGGAATGAGGAAGATAAGGAAAAAGGAGTGGATTATGTGATGAATAAGATTTTCGGGTTCTATAAGGATTGCTTGAAATTAAGACCGGAATATAGAACGGATTGGGGAGAAAATGACTTCTTAGAAAGATTCATAATAGGGCATTACTATGACATGGAAAACCCCAATAGAGACCGTCATGAGGAAGAAGGTGACGGTAATGAAGTCACGTTGGGGCACGACTTCGAGTCCAGCTACAAGACTCATAAAAAAAGAAAAGCGCTTCGTGGGAGGCAACCTATGCTTAATTGTTTGCTTGTTTGTGTCGTATATCTTTTATTGGTTGTTTATTCTCATGTTTAAATTTGTAAAAACGCTTTATTTTGTCTTTAATCTCGTCTTAATTACATATAAAGGTATTTTACATAAGGGATAAGTGTAGGGAGGATTACACACGTTTTCAAAAAGAACGTGAACATGATAATTACAATTTTTTAAAAGATATACATGTGTGTTTGTTCGAGTCAAATGCTTGTATCGAGTCATAATGGATGTTTTGCAGGAAATTTTTCCAGATTCTAAAGATAAAAATTTTCCTGAAAATCGCAGATTAGTTTCTGTCAGGATAACCTGACGACGTCAGGGTCGCAACCTGACGGTGTCAGGAGGAGTAGAAACTGCTTACTAATATTTTTCTCGTTTTCTGAGCTACTCATAAATTTTTGGAATTTTTCAGGTATTAATTTTCCAGAAAATATGTAAACATCCATTCCACAAGCATTATATCTTAGTTTAGTAGAGTCATATATATATTGTTACCGCCGATTTTACGCGAAGGTTTCGTTTGTTTTCTTCAAGTGTGCAGGTTTAATTTATTAAGAATAAGATACATAAGATTGGAAGGAGCTTTTAACACAAACACTCTTCTTGAAGAAAGGTTTAACCACTAGTTCACACGGATCCAACCGAGCTAATCAGGGGAGTACTAATTTCTTTCATTTTTAATTACCTTACATTATCATAACTTTGATACTTTCGGGGAACATCGGGGACAATGTTCAATTTAAGTGTAAGGAGGAAAAATAAAATGGGAACTATGAAACTATGCTTATCCTTGACTATTTGCTTTGTCTAATAAACCATGAGAAATATCGGTTAGGTTAATTTTGGCACCAAATTAAAAACTTTTCATGACGTGTAAGAGTGGGCCATTAGTCTTAATAAAGCGTCTCATGGATAAGAAGTTATATGACTAGCACAAAAAAACCCTTTACCACTTAAATTCCACCCAAAATGTGAGGATCGCCCTTAGATTTGTAGGAATTAAAGCGTTGCACTTTAATGCTTCGAGTGTGAACCGGTAGTATAATAGTTTCTAGAACTTGTTTTGTGATGCATTACGAGATCACTAGTGAGACTACACTTGTGTAATTAGGAATAACTAAATGATAAGAGGCATTTGGATAACCCTTGTTTGATACCCGTAATATAATTATTTCTTCCACATCGGTTGAGTAATTCCCCCACACCCTTGCGTTGTACTCATCTTTAGTACATGATACCCCTCGTTAACCCCTTAGAGCCTATCCTTTTGGCGGTTCTCGTGATTTTTTGGTTTTTCGGAATATTAATGAAGAGCATTGTTTACAATCAACCCCCAAATGTACACCCAAATCGCCTTAGCCAACCTTGTATGCACTCACTTTTAGTGCATTATTGTTATCATACTAAACTCTTTAGTTCAATTATCTAGCTGCTTGCATAAGTTGCTAAGTCGAGTCATATCCTTTGTAAACAGTTTTGGGATGATTGGGACTCATGGGAAAAGTTAAATTTTATGAAATGACGGGAAGGGAACGTTAAATTAAAATTCCCTTTATTTGCGTAATAATGTACTCCAAGTATTTTGATCTTTTCAATTCGGGTCAAATTAATGTTAGAGTAATAAAAACTCAAGTGTAGGGATGTGCCTATAAATCCCTATCATTTTGATGTTATCGTAGATGATGGCAGAATAAAAGTGTATGAAAAAAAATAAAAATAATAAAAACAATAAAAAAACCTACCGGCTACCATCCTACATCTATCTTTAATTTATGTTCGTTTATTTCAATTTATCTAGAGTTTAGAGTGTCGAGTCTTGGTTTAGCAACGCCATTCTTCTCATGCTTGTAACATAAAGATTTTTGACTTACCACCACTAAATCGCCTATCCCACCAAACCCTTTGTTTCCCTACCGTAAGCCTAACATTACAACCCTTTAAAATACATCTTGGATAGTTTTTCTAGGTGCTTACACCAAAGCGATGGAGGTTTGATCTAGTCTCAATCCTATGGTAATCTATGTACTAGGACCGGTTAATGAGTGTTTATCTTCTATTTCCAATTTGATATATTTCATATACACCCGAGATATGAGAGTATCCAAACACCACTTTTGAGGTGCTAGTATGTAATTTCCGTGCTTGTTATGACTTTTGCGGGGCTTATATGTGCTGTGAATCGTTCTAAACTAATGCTTCATGACCCCTAACTTATAAATTAATTGGCCAAAAGCACATTTGCTTGAGGACAAGCAAATACCAAGTGTAGGGATATTTGATAAGGATTTAAAAGGTACACTTTTGAGGGGTCATTTAAGCCCTTAATTGATCACTTTTATATCAGTTACAACTTAATTTCGTTCTTTTTCACTTTTTAGGTCGCTTGAAGGCAAATTGCTGGAATGACACTTATTCGGACGAAAAGGCGCTAATATAAGAAGAAAATGGCCAAGTCAAGAATCGAGACACTAAAGCTGCTGGAATTGAAAGGGGACGGCGTCACTACTTAAATGCGACGCCGTCGCGACACATATTGAGACGACTCAGAGAACAAATTGCTAATTTACAAGTGACGGCATCAGGTTTAAAAGAGTAGGGCGTCGCAACGCAGACGACCTAGATTTGGATCCAGACGGCGTCAAAGGTTGAAGCCGATGGCGTCACGAGTATAAGGTGACGCCGTCACAGAGTTGACGTGGCTAAGATGAAACCCTAATGGCGACCTGACGGCGTATCTCAATGATTAGCGGGGTTTTTTTTTTTTTTTTTTTAAGTATTATGTAATGTTTTGTTTTGTTTTTTTTAAGTATTATGTAATTTTTTATTAAGTCATTGTTGAATGTATTTTTTATTTTTAATGAAATACTATGTTTTTATTTTAATATTGTATGTGATTTTATGTATTAAAAATATATGAAAAAAAAAAGAAATTGAGTAGGATTGGGTACCACTCCCACCAATTTGGGTAGTGTTAGGGTAGAATTGGGTAGTTTTGAGTTGGAGGGTTTTTATTGGATAGATGTGACGTGGCAATTTGGGTAGTGTTGGGTATTAGGTAACCACTCCCTCCCCCTAAATCCAACCACAGTTATAGTGATAGTGACGTTGTTTGACCTTCAATTTTCCCAACATAGAAACTTGTTTTAGGAGTTTAAAGTTTTATGCCTTTCTTTTAGGAATGAAGGTATTAGTGTATGACATATATAGTAGGTCCTTCTACTATTTCTGATGATGTATATTTGGGTCACGAACCCGACCAATGACTCGGCGCATCAACGATTTCTCAGAAGATAAGAGAAGGCGCATGTACGCCAATGTGAAAACCTACGATGGAACAGGTGATCCGGATGATCACCTACCAATTTTCGAATCAGCTGCTACCATCGAAAATTAGCCACAACCTGTGTGGTGCCACATGTTCAATTCCACATTAGTGGGCAATACGCGAAATTGGTTCAGTAAGCTTTCACGCAGAAGCATTGATGGCTTTGAAGAGTTGCGGAAGGCGTTTCGCCTAAACTTCACTTCACTCAAAGGAAAAAGTGCGCCAAGAACCCTGTCGAACTCGCCAGGGTAAGACAGCGCCAGGGGGAAATCTACAAGCGCTTATGTGGAGCGCTACAAAGATGAGTGCATACATGTCAAGGCATGCCCCAAAATACTAAAGATCTCAGGGTTCAAGAACGGGATCAATAACCCAGAACTCATCAAAAGGCTGAACGACAGAATCCCCCAAACCTTTGATGAACTTATGAAGTGCACAAGGTCCTTTATCCAAGGAGAAGCTGCCACGGCGGACAGCAAGAAAGGCTACTCAAACTATAGATCACAAGAACAACCTTGAAGATAATCCATTGACCAGAGTAGCAACCGTAACAAGAACTATCACGGCCAGGGGAGCGGACGAGATAATTAAAGATATACACCGCTAACCAAGACTCCAAAGGAGATATTCGTGACGGAAGGCGCGAACTTCCCGAGGCCCCACCAATGCGCACCCTAGAAGATCGGTGCATGGGGAGTGGATACTGTGACTATCATGGACAGAAGGGCCACACAACCAATGAATGTGTCCAATTGCGCCAACTAATTGATAAACTAGTAAAAGAGGGCAGATTGGACCATTTGGTTAAAAACATCAAGGAAGGGAAAGATAAGCAAAAGACTGGAAACAAGAAAGAAGTACCCAAAGATAAGGCTGATACCATCTACATGATACAATCATGGCAGCGAATGACTAGGCGTAAGATCGCCCAAAAGTTTTCCCGTGGAAGCGAAATCTCTTTCCCTACCTTGGCTGCTGACAACGCAGTGGTATAACCGCTCACCATTGAAATCAACGCAGGGGGTCACGATATCCACCGCATGTATGTTGATGGAGGAGCATCCGCAGACATAATGTATGAACACTGTTTCAAACGACTACGATCTGAGATACGAAGTCAGTTAAGCCCGGTCAGGACGTCGTTGACTGGTTTCACAGGAGAAAAGATATGGTCCATGGAAATCGCTGCTAGTCGGTGTTGGCAATAAGGAACACTCCACGACGGCTGGATGACTTTCATGGTGATCAAATCCCTTCGCCATACAATGGCATTATTGGAAGACTAGGGATTTCACCATCGCCCGATCTGCTCTGACTGACACGGATGCTCAAATTCCCGGTGAAAGGAGGCATTGTTACTCTCTACAATACCACTGTACCACCTGGAGAATGTAACACAATTACATGTGAGACGACACAAATTCCAGAACAGCGCGCAACTAAAGTGCCAAATCTGAGGGTTGCAATTCATCCTGATTACTCAGAGCAAGAGGTATCGATCAGGGGATCGCTATCTGATAACGGCAGGGCAGCTGTGTGCGCCATCAGGGGATCGCTATCTGATAAAAAATTTATTTATGGCTTATGATATCAGATATCTCTTATCTTGCGAGATAAGTGTTTAATAACCGACTTAGGCGGGATATTTCGAAGTTTGCGGAACACGAAACCAATAAGGGTTTCGTGTGTATATAAAGGGCATCCCAGCCCTCATTAAAGGTACGATCTCTAAAACCAAAACTCTCCACTAAACCCTAAAACCGATTACTTACTCTCACGCCGGAGGATAATCGTGGGAGACAATCCCACGATAAGCCTAACGGTGTTTTATGTTTACTTAGTGCGCAGGTCTCAAGCATCAAGATCCAATTGATACGGGAACCGGAGTCCAAACAAGGAACGCCCAACTTTTGTATCAACAATTTCTTTTATTTATTTCTTACCTTTTTATACAGATTATCAACTTGTTTAAACTTTCAAATGAGTAGATCCCTTTATTATATATTTAGTCAATAAACACAAAAGAAATAATAATTAAAAAAAATCAAATTTTGCTATAAAGATGTTAAACGGATGTGGTTTTCCGTGTTCAAGCTATCTGGGGGGCGAGCTTTTTGACTCAGATATACATGGTCTCACCAGATTAATCCTGTGGCCATTTTCAACCCTTCTCTGGCCACCCCTAAATACACACCTAGCGATGTTTGAACCTTTGACCTCTTGTTTGAAAGCCAGAAGCCTTATCACTAGATCATTTGGTGGTGTTTTTTATAGATATATAACAAATTGCAAAGTCTAATCAATAAAGAAATTACAAATTCTAAAAATATTTCAAAATTTGCACTAATTAATCCTCAAATGTATCTCTAACTGTTTACTCCATACACATATAAAACAAGTCTCATGTATCCAAAAATAAAATGTATTAAGCTTAATATACATTAAGTTACCTATATGATTATTGTTGCGTGGTTTAAATTAGACAACAGTGCGTGTTAGCTGAATGTTGTCTATTGAGCTCTCGAGGTGCTGTTATTCTTATGGCGTATTTGATCCACATTTCTTACTCAAACCAAGAATTGTGTATAGCATGTCTGATTGAATATATGATTCTCCTACAGATTATTTGAAGATAAATATATCATCTTTATTTTCCATGTTGGCTGAAGAGAATAATACGAGGTTAAAACTCTGGTCACAGTGATAATCAGAACATAACATGGCATGCAGCAGGACTTTCACCCCTTTTAACAAACATACATACGATACGTCAAATTTGTGGCTAACATGACGGTAAAAATCGAAAAGGAAATATAAAATATATATTACTTTTCTAGTTTCACCTATATTCTAACACCCTCTTTACCCGTCGTTTTATTTGATAACTTCATCCCCTTTTTCCAGCTTAACGCTCTGTCCGAAGATGGACTTTCCCAAGATCATTCTCTGATGACTTCGTTGTTGGTCCCTACGTATTAATGGTTGAGTCGATATGAAATATGCAAACAATAACAATACGGATCTTTGAATAACTAAATCGTCTAACTTGTAAATGATTCATTACATGTCCTATATATACTAAACGAGTGGGCATTTCCCAAACGTTGCAATGGTTCAGGAAGTAACCGTTTTTGGCGGTTACAACCGTTTTCCTTAACTGCATTTCTATAACTACTTGGCGGTTAAATAACTGCCACTAACCGCTCTTAACCGCTATTCGGTTAGAGACTTTATGTTGAGCAAGTTTGGTCCTTCGAGGTTGAAGCAATGGCGAGATTAGCGTCTTCAATCTCCTCCTTAATCTTGATCGTTGCTTCGTCCTAAGTCTTGAACTCCGAGCATTTGTTGCATAGTCACGAACTTGAGTCTTGGTAATGCTTTCGTTAAGATGTCTGCTCTTTGTAGTTCTCCACTTACGTGTTCCACTTTGATATGACCATTCTCTACGCATTCACGAATGAAATGATAGCGAATGTCTATGTGCTTGCTCCTTCCATGAAAAATCGGGTTCTTCTGAGTTGTATTGCGATATATTGTCAACTCTAAGCGTTATCTTCTTTTCTTCTAGTCCGGTTAATTCACCGAGTAATCGTTTTAGCCATAAGGCTTGACATCTTCTTCTTTGAGCTGCCATGAATTCGATTCACATGATGAGAGTGCTACCGTTGGTTGCTTGAGTACACCAAGTGATAGGTGACTCTCCAAAGTAAAATACTATTCCGTAGTTCCTTTTCCTTGATCCGTATTGATTTCATAACTCACCGTCATTGTATCCTGTAATCTTGCGCCTCCTTCTTTTGTATATTATTCCATGGTCTTCGTGCCTTTGATGTATCGGATTACTTGTTTCACGCCTTGGTGATGATCCTTGGTCTTGCATAAATCTGTTGAGTAGTCCGATTGAGTAACTAAGATCTGGTCTTGTATGTAGTAAGTATCGAGACTTCAATTAGGCTTCGTAATAAGTTGCGTGAACGGTTCTCCATCTTCCGCCTTGACCAACTTAGTGCGGGATCCATAGGTGTCTTCATATCATTACTATCCGTCATGCTTGTCTCTTTTAAGATCTTGTTAATGTATCCAGTTTGCTTGATCGTAATCTCTCCTCCTGTTTGTGTAACTTCTATCCCAAGGTAATATGCTAGCAACCCTAAGTCGCTCATTTCGAATTTATCTTCCATCTGGGACTTGAACAAGTCTACTTCCTTCTTTGGAGTGCCCGTGATTATTAAATCATCTACATATACTCCAACGATAAGTGTAGAAGTCTTGCTTCGCTTTGTGTAGATTGCTTGTTCGAGATTACATTTCTTAAAGTCTAAGGACTTCAAGGTCTGGTCAAGCTTTACGTTCCAAGCTCTAGGTGCTTGTCTTAAGCCATACAAAGCTTTAGTTAGCTTGTAGACTTTTCCAAGGTTTCCTTGTTGAATGAAACCTTCAGGTTGTGTAACATAGATTTCTTCCTTCAATTCTCCATGTAAAAATGCTGATTTTACATCTAAGTGGTGTACTTGCCATCCATGATATGTTGCTAGTGCTAATATCAATCGAACTGTCTCTATCCTAGCAACTGGTGCAAACACTTCATCGAAGTCTATTCCTTGTTCTTGTGCATAACCTTTTGCTACTAATCTTGCTTTATACTTTATGATCCTACCTTGTGCATCTCTCTTGGTTTTATAAACCCACTTAAGTCCTATTGCCTTCTGATTTTCAGGCAATGTGGTGAGGGTCCATGTGTTGTTTTTGTTAATTGAATCTAATTCAATTTGCATGGCCTCAATCCACTTCTCATCTTTTGATGCTTCCTTGTAATTACGGGGTTTTTCTTCTGTGAAAAATAAGCTTGGGGCTTCTACTTCACGTGCAGTTTGATAAATTTCCGTAATATCCTTTAATCCTTGTATAGGTCTATGATCAAATCTCTGTTCTGAGCTTTCGAATGAACTTATAGTAGCTCTTTCTTCATCTTTTGAGTTAGGGTTGTAAGTGTATGATGGTGGTGTGATTGGTGAGGTTGGATTTGGTATAGGTTCTTGTTCTTGATACGTGTTATTTGTGTTTTCTAAGTTGACTGGTGTAGGATTATCATAGTCAACTCTGTCTACCATAAAGCTAGTCCAAAGCGTATAAATGCGTATCCGTATCCTCCTCATTGTTGTTCCAATTCCACGGTTTCTTTTCCATAAACTTCACATCCCTACTAACATGTTTTTCTTTCCTCTTGGATCATATAGCCGCATGCTTTAGATCCTTCTTCCACTCTAAGTAAATCATTGGAATGCTTCTATCATCTAGCTTTTCAAGTGTGGTATTGTTACCTTAGCATAAGTTGTGCATCCGAATATTCTTAGGTATTCTAGGTTTGGTTTCCTTTTGTAGAGGGCTTCATATGGTGTTTTATCTATCGGGGCTTTTGTAGGTACCTGTTGAGTATGTAAATGGCGTGCTGATCGCTTCCGCCCAATAAGTTAAGGGTAACTTCATCGCTTTCATCATACTCCTAGTCGTTGATAACAACGTCCTATTTCTCCTCTCTACTACACCATTACAACTGCGGTGAGTATGGTGCTATCGATTGTCTTTCTATTCCATTCTCCTTGCGGTATTTGGTGAATTCATGTGATGTAAATTCACCTCCTCTATCCGTTCTTAGCATCTTTATTTTCAACTTCAACTTTGATTCAATCTGCGCCTAAATTCCTTGAATGTCTTTGAATGCTTGATCTTCGAGTTTAGAAAGTAAGCCCACATGAAACGTGTGCGATCATCTACTATTAAGAAGATGAGCTTCTTTCCAGTGTGTTCTTTGGACTTATGGGACCACAAAGATCTCCATATACTAAGTCCAACGGGTTCTTTGATCCGAATTTAGCTTGGTTTGGAAAAGGTGTTACGATGTGTTTTCCTAATAAACATGCATCATGATTTGTCTGCATGGTTTATTCTAGGTATTCCGTCTACTAGACCTTTTCTTGTCATTTTGTCTATCGCATCAAAGTTCGGTGACCTAATCTAGCATGCCATAACCATGCTTGGTCGCTCTCGTTTGCTAAGAGACATATAGGTGCTACTATATGTAATTTAATCTTGTAAAGTCGATTCTTAGATCGTTCTACTTTCATCAACAACTTCTTATTCTTATCATACAAAGTCGATGAAATTTCCATCCATGATGATCTTGCAACCTATTTACGTAAGTTGTCCTAGACTAAGTATGTTGCTCTTGAGGTTTGGAATGTAGTAAACATCCAAATCATTTTCGTTGTAAGTCTCTACATCCTAATAATATTGAACCTCTACCCTTTATCTCTACATACGATCCATCTCCAAAACGAACACGTCCAGTGATGCTTTCGTCAATATCTTTAAAATGGCCTTTGGTGCCCGTCATATGATTACTTGCACCATTATCTAAATACCATATGCTAGCATCTGTTGTAGCATATTTTCGGGGGTGTACTTGTTCTTCATTTAACAAGACTTCTTCAGTTTCTTGTATCGCCATTAATAATGATGATTCATCGTCTTCTAAGATAAGGTTTGATTGTTCACGAGTTGTTCTTTGGACTTTTACAATTTCTCCGAAATGTCCGGGTTTCCATAATTGTAACATTTCAAATTCTTTCTATCCCACTCACCTTTATTCTTATTGTGAGGTGAGTTTCCTCCATTCGAGTTATCTCTATTTCCCTTATTCTCGCCAATTACCTCGTGAATTGTTTGATCTACCCTATATTTGGTAAATCGTTTCTTATTTCTAGAGTGTTCGCCTTGTGTGAATAATAGGTTATCTTGGCTTTCTACTTGTCCTCCCTTTCGGAGTTTTATTCTCTCTCGAATGCCTTAAGTTTTCCAAATGATCTCATCTAACGTTATGTCATCGAGATCATTAAATCATTCTATGGATGCTACTATTTGAATGAACCTATCGGTGTGGAATCTAATAGTTTTCGAACTAAAGTGATTCATCCAAAGCTTTTCCTAATTCTTTTGCCTTTGTGGCATAGCCGTTCGGTTTGGTCAGTAAATGCATCCACCGTTTCATCCTCGATAAGGTTTTAAAAGGTACCATTTGAGGGTCGTTTAAGTCCTTATTTGATCACTTTTGTATCCGTTATTGCTTAATATCGTTCCTTTTCACTTTTTAGGTCTCGTGAAGGCAAAATCTTGAAATGACACTTATTTGGACGAAAAGCGAATATATGAAGAAAATGGCCAAAGTCGAAATCGACACTCACGATCATTGAATGTAGAAGGCGGCGTCGGGTTCTATGTACGGCGCCGTCGGAGAATTGTTGCGACGAGTCGAACTCAAAACTCGTGTTTTCAAGAGGCGGCGTTTAGTGTGAAAGAGTAGGCCGTCGCTACTCGACGGCCTAGATGCGATCCGCACGACGTCGAAGTCAAGAGGACGGCGTCACGGACATAAGGTGGCGCCGTCGCAAGGTTAACGTGGCCAAGACGAAACCCAATGGCGGCGACACGGCGGCGTCACTAAACATAAGGTGGCGCCGTCGCAATTGTAATCTTATATATAGAATCCGAATTTTTCGGTCTTTGTGTGGAGAGTCTTTGGGTAAAACCTAAAACCGAACCTAAGGTGTCTTGTACAGTATTTTAGGGTTTTAACCCTATCTTACACCAAGATAAGTCTTTGCTTCATTAATTCAATTATGTCTTTGATTATTTGTGTGTATGCTTGCATGTTCTCCATGTCCAAGCTAATTTATTTGTGTGTTTGCTTAGGAAGTATGAAACTTAATTATTAAATATTGATTGGTTGTTTCTTATCTTAGTTGATTAATGATCTAGTAATGCGATAGGTCATTCGTTGTGTACTTAATGCTTGATTCATCTTTGTGAACCCTAGAGTATGATTACACGAGTGATTGTAGTCTAAACCATCCGAAGAGTGCCTTAGGTAGAGTCTATAATCTCTATGTGGATTTGTAGACAAGACCCTTTGGTAAGTTCAAAGAGTTAGGGAGAAACGCATACCCTACAACTTTAGAAACACAACGCAACTAGGAATAAGACGTGACACTCAACCATCAATAGGAGATAATTAAGGAGTAATACAAACTAAGTAAACACATCTTTAAACTATCATACGAGCACACATTAATTAGACATAGACTCCCACAACCTTAGTTTAGATAATTAGATAATAGTAGAGTAATCGGTAGAAATACTGATCTGCGCAAAACCGTCAAGTCAAACAGACTTAAAACAGCTTAAACACAGATACAATGAAGATCAGAGGAATACAGGGGATTTGAATTCCCGGGTCGTTAAGTCCCAAGGAGACTCAATGGTGTGTCAAAACCAATTCAGACGATAGAAGGATCACTAATGATAGTGATCAGAAAGGTTATTAATGGAAAATTATAACTAAGGAAAAAGTAAATAAATAACGCGACTTAAATACAAATTAAGAAAATTAAAAAGTTAAAATCTATTAAATAAACGCTATCACTATATTTACAATGATGAACGTTTATGATTTTATAAAATAAAATGACTTAAATAAACTATATTAACTAAAACGTAAACCTAAATAAACTTAAAACGTAACTTAAAATGAAAACGAGCGTTATGTACGAAAATGGCGCTGGAGCGCAAGCAAAAACGTAAAATTTATGAAATAAAAGGCCTAAGAGTGTAAAACTAATTTTCTTACTTACTATTTGATAAAAGAAAATTTTAGGAAAAAGAATTATATTTTTTTGACTTTTATATTTTTTATTATGATTTAAATAAGTTTTTACACTAATTAAATGTTTAAAAATACTAAAACAAATGAGAAAAATCAGAAACTTTTATAGAAAATACTTAATACTAATACAGATTTATTAAAAATACAAAACTGGAAAAAGCAACTACGAATAAGCTAGAAATAAGCTAAAACACCTAATAAGCTAAAAGGGCAATACGTATATAAGAGGATTATGTGTGCAAGAGATGATGAGAAAAAGTCCCAAGGGCAAGCGGCATCCGGTACACACTATCACTCTCACAAAGGGGAGGTCGCATGTTCGAATCTTGACCTCCCTTTTGCCAAACATTTTATTTTGAAATTTTCTTTTGCAAATTATTAAACAAACAAAGATAAGCATTTTTACAACTATGACTATTAACAAAACAACTAATAAGCCTTGAATAAGCAAAAGATCTGTGTTAGCAAATATATAGAATAAGCACAAAATTCAAGCTAAATGAGTAATAAGCTAGAAAATAAGCAAATGTTAACTGAGATAAGCTAAGTAACTTAATATAAGCTAATTACATCAACTGAAAAAGCAAATGACTAAGAAATAAGCACAAAATAAGCACAAATAAGCATAACTAAACACTGTTACACAGTTAACTCCTATGAATCACTAGGCACTTTCTAGCTACTATTTAAGCACTCAAATAAGCTATAAATCTAAAACAAAAACTTGGAACCTACACTAGACCTGGATGACTATGTTTAAACCAAAAACCAAGCTTGGATAAGCTCTAATGAACTCATGCAACCACGGACAAAGCGAGAAAAACTCAAATAAAGCGAACATGGTGAGCAGGGAGATAAGACCTTATTGACAATCTTGTTTGAGACTTATAAAAATTAACAAAATATATAAAATCCTAATAACAAAATAGACCAGTTGAAGTTTTTAGAACAACAAGTTTCACCGAGTAAGACCCAAAATGAGCTTATGAAAATTCTTCTCGTTGGGCTCAAAATAGATTTTCACTTTTGACTTTTGGATAAAAACAATGAAAGTTGACTTTCATGAACTTTGGAATCAATTTAAGGACTGGAAATGATATATAGTGATGAAATAGTCGTAATGCAAGCAATGTTTAAGGAATCTAAACACAAAACAAGGATTGGATATGCAAAATTCTCAACAAATTGCCGCAGTTAAGGCGGTAAGCATGCAAATTTGACTATAGACATGTGCGAGCACAAGAACTTGACTCAAATGAGTCAATAAGGACTAAACAAGCATGAAACAACAAAATCCAAACACTGAATACACCTCTAACACAGATTTAGTACAACAACCACACAGTGAAAACTGAGGGAAATTTGTAAATGAAAATGCATGCAAAAGACATAATCATCAAGCCTAAATGGTTGTCAACCCATCCAATAACCTAAGTGATCATACAGGTACAGGAATAAACATTACAAACAACCTCAATACTCTGAATCAAAACAATTCCAAACAGTCCCTTAAATCTCACTTGTCACATGATTATTAAGGTATTCAATGAAATTGCTTATGAACCTGAATCCAAACTCTATATTAACATATAACAAGGACAAATGAACATAAAAACAACACTTATAACAACAATTAACATGAACCATCCATGTTTCATTTTTACATTTGAAAATGAATCATGAATGAACAACACAATTTAATACATAAACATGCAATTTTAAAACTTACAAACACTTAACAACAACAAATAAGCATAAAGATACAGAAATCACAACATATAATAAATGGGAACAGTAAAATTGCAAAAATTAGAAAAAATGCTTACAAATGAGAATAGGACTGAGATGTAGAACAAATGGACAAGGTTACACCTATTAGCTTACCAATAAGCTCCTAATACCCATAGCACTCCAAAATCAACCCTGCTTCATCATCTTCTTCATTTTCCCAAGATTTTTGCTTTTCATTGATTTTCTTGATTTTTCTGAATTTTAAAGATTATAGCTGTTTTTAAGTTTCTAAAAGCCTTAAAGCTTTGTCATCAGCTTATATAGCTTATAGAATCCATCAAGCAACTATTTAACTTGAAATTAAGATGACTTGAAAATTAAAGGAAATAAGCATAAATTTGAAACTGAAATTGACTTGACATTAAACTGAATTTAAAAGGTTCATTACACTACTTTAAAGAAGATTACAACATTAAAACTTTTAAATGACAAGAAATTAAAGAAAGCAATCTTAAAAACTACACTACGTGACCAAGGCTAGCCCAAGGTAACTCTTCACATCTCTTTCTTCTTCCTTTTATACTCCAAGTGATTTCTCTTTTACCTCTGAATCTTTCCCACCAACATTTAGCCATTGGATCTCTCAAATTAATCAAAACCATACATGTGTCTTTTTTGGCGCCAAATATTTCTCATAGCGAGTTTAATCAATTAATGAATTTGGTTGAGGTAATTAAAGGTTTTGGAGTGTATATGAGTTGGAGGGACATGGTATGGGAGGGTGAAGAAAATTGGTGAAACCAGTGCGGTTTTGGGTAAGCAGTGGGAGAGGAGGTGAGCAGTGCATCCGTATTTGAGCGCGTTTTCTTGGGTTTGACTTGTTGATGAATGGTATTAATCAAGGGTCCAAATTGGTTGTGGTGGGGTCAAAAGGAGTTGTGGGTGGCTCAAGGGCAAAGGGTCAAGTATATTGGGTTTGGGCTTGTTTTGGATTGGGCTTGGATTATTTATAAGGTGTCCGTTTGGTTTAAGCTTAGTAAACAAGGACCAAAAGTGCAATTTCACTAAACTTCAAGGATGATCTTGCAACTTTTCAAACTTCTCACAAGGACCAAACCTGCCATACTTTGATAGAACAAGGATCCTTTTGCATAAAATTTCATTTTAAACTTAAAAGGACCTTAATTGTAATTTTGGATTTTGAGGGACTAAAGTTGTAAATTTCCAAAAGTTTATCAAAATTGTTCCAAATTTTCAATCATGCATAGTACAAGGGTATTATTTGTAAAATTCCAAGTTTAGAATACCGAGGACCATTTTGCCAATTTTGTAACTTGAGGGTAAAATTGCCATTTTGTGTAAACTTTTATCCGAGGATGTTTTGTGAACATTTTGATTTCCCAAGGACTTAAGTTGACTTTTCATTCATTTAAAACTTTTAGGGACTAGTTTTGACATTTTGTGTAACTCAGGGGGAAAACGACAATTGTTGTGAAATTGATCAAGTTTCACTTGTTTTCAATCTTTTGTACAGAATCACATAAAACACATTTCATGAATTTGTATCATTTTGAAAGTCATTTGTGTGTTTTGGTTGTTTTATGGGTTTATATAATACAAATATATGTGTATTTAGACACATATCAAATCCCCACATCGAACTATTGCTAGTCCCTAGCAATCTTTTAAAACTTTAATGGATTTGAAAACTCTTTACCAAAAGCCATCACTACGGAGTAGCCAAATGTTTCGATTCAAGTAAGAACCTTGGTACATCGATAACCAAATGATTTTGAGCAAATCATAAGTCAGAAGCGGATTTGATTAGTCTTTACGAAAACCGTACCCATACGGACTAGCCAACTCTTAGATAAATTATCAACATTATCTTTGGTGAGCTGAATACCAATTATGGATTTTCCACTGCCTTTACCACAAGCCATAATCTTGTGGGCTAGTCAACTCTTCACTTTTTAGGATATGGTGAGTTGATTACCATACAACTTATTAGCAAGTTGTCAACTACAAACGGATTTGAAATATCTTTACCAAGAGCCATTTGCTCCTGGATTAGCCAATCCTTTGTTTATCAAACATGGTGGACTGATTACCATATGAGAAAGTGTAGAACACTTACTCCAAAAAAAAAAAATTTTGGCCAAAAACGGGGGAATTGGGTAGATAATATATATGAAATTCGTGAGAATTCCCCCCCACACTTAGAAATGAATATTGCCCTCAATATTCAAAGTACCGGCGGTTATGCCGAAACAAAGAACGTTAAAGGGAAATATTACGGCCATTTTATTTAGAAGAAGATTTTTTTTTTTTTTTTTTTTTTAGAAAGAATGAGAATATACAACGGTGTGGGAAAACTCCCCACACTTGGGTGGTAGAAAGGAGGTTAAGAAGGCGAATTATGGGTGAAAACCCATATGGTGCATGCTAATGTTTTTGATTACCGAGTCACTAGCTTGACTCGATCCCGCATTCATTGGTTCATGGGGAAAGTAGCGTGGAAAACCAATCTCGATCGGACTTTCGTTCACAATGTTAATAAACACATGAACATCGAAAGTTCCACTCGACGAGATATAACCGGTATTTTAATAGTAGAAACTATAAAGCATAATACGGGGTCAAAATGGTGTCCTCATTCCGGAAGAGAAAAGGAAAGAGCAACCACACCATTCGTGAAGAATGGAATAAATATGTGCATTACAATGCATGTCCATTCTTCATTAGAAAGAAGTAAATCACCATTTTAACGTTTTAAGCTTAAACTTTAAGCTTGTATGGTGATTATCAAAGGAGTTTCGGAAGGGAGGATTGGGGACGATTCTTCGTTTAATAAACTGTTAAGAAAAGGATGTCCCCTACGAATCAAGTAAGAATCATCAACCCTGTTGGGATTGATTCATCACTTAGAAAAGCATCGACTACTTTCCAAAATTATCATCTTCCTCATCCGGATTGAGGAAGGAATGGAAAAGTCGGAAACAATAGGATCGGGATATGAAATGGATGATTTATCTCCATAAAGCAACTTCTCAATGAGAAGTATGTCCCTTCGATATCAATTGGGCGTGATCAATCTCGAGGGAAGAATCACTAGCTAAGTATGCATCAATCTCTTCCAAGATTGAGTCACTTCCCTCAAAAGGAGTGATAGAAGGAGTAGAATTGGCTATGATAGGTTGATTTTCAAATATGATTGGATCCTTTGAAGAGAATTGACTTCATCCACGAGTTAACAAGCTCAATACGACAAAGCGATTACGGAGGTGGGACAAGTGGTGTGCTCTTGGAGCTAGCAGTTTCCACCACTTCCGATGAAGTCTCCGAATCAAGATCATCATCATCAAGAATACTCATGACTCCTTAGTACAACTTTCAAACCATTTGTTTGAACCGGGGTTGATTTTCATAGCTTTTAGCTCAAGACGCTTTTGGTGAACACTCTTAACCGTGAAATTAGAGTGTTGCATCGATTCTTTTGGATTTTGATCGATTGTGGCAACACTATGTTTGTTCGAGGTTTGGAGTTACATTTGATATTCAACGTGAGTTCTTCGTTATCAACCCGTAGAGTCAACTCTTGACAAATACATCGATTAGAGCACGGCTCGTTCTCAAAAAGCTCTCCCAAAATGAGGGAACTCTAGGATGCGCATCAAAGTTTACTACAACAAAGTCGGTGGGAAAATGAAACTTCCTACTTTCACCACGACATCCTCGGCTATTCCAAGTGGACGAGTTATTATACGATCCGCTAGCTCGAGAGTCATACAAGTAGGAGTAAGTTCGGGGAGAAAGTTTCTTCCATCTTGAGAGTGGCATGAGGTTAATGCTAGCGCCAAGATCGGCCAAGGCGGAGCATTGAACCATCCCAAGAAATCACATGGGATTAAAAACTTGCTGTGGTCTTCAAGCTTTTGGAAGCTTTTAAGAAGGACCGTGAGCATTGCTCATTGAGAGGGTTTAGCCATTTCGGATAACTTATCTTTGTTGCTTAGTAACCCTTTAAGAGTAGATGCAAATTTGGGCATGAGAACAAGAGCATCAACGAAGCTTATATCAAAGTGCAATTCATTGAAAATTTGGAAAAATTTTCCATTTGCTCTTTGGTTTTGTCTTTAAGCTTCTCATCATGCATTCTAGATGGGTAAGGAAGAGAAGTTTTGGATTCTGCTTCTCAGCAGAGCTACAGGAGGTTCAAAACAACTCCTTGATTGGGTTTCGGACAACTTGAGGTTGGACTACCGAAGGCGGGGCGTGTGTGGTACTTGTGGGCTTGAATAATGCACCTTGTCCTTTGGATCCTTGGTGACTTGACTCATTGGCACGGAGGAGGTGGCATTGGAGTCGTGGGTCCATTATGTTTTGGAGGTTCACCGTCCACTACCTTTGGAAGAAGAAGAAGAAGAGGTAGTAGGAACGGCGGTCCATGTATGAAACACCACTTACGGTTGTGATCGCCTTAGCATCGCCCCTCGGGTTAGCGATCGTGTTGCTCGGTAAAGTACACGAGCCCGGGGTCGATCATTTAAAGACTTCTTCAGATCGACAATCGGTGACCAACAACTGTTCATTTCATCTTGGGATTTCATGAACTGCTTGATAACTCATCGGATGATGGTCTGGAGGAGTAATGACGGGAGGAGCTGGAGGGACAATTTGAGGTCGTATGTTTTGATTATGACCAAAATTCCCTTGATTAGGATTCGTATTCCCATGAAATTGATTCCCTCGATTGAAATTGTTTTGATGAAGGTTCCCCTGATGTTGGAAACCTTGATTGGGTGCGGGATAGAAATTACCTTGGTTTTGATAACCTTGGTTCATTCTAGGTTGGTTTTGATTCGGTTGTGATTTTGGTTAAAACCGGGTGGTGCTGATTAGTGTTAGCACGGTAGTGTGGTTCAAGATGTGGTCGGTATTGATTATGGTTTACAAAGCTACGGGGCTTGGTAAAAGGAAGCATCGGTTGCTTGACAATCATAATGCGCGTGTGGACCACTACAAGTTTCACACACCTTGTTTACGGCTTTGGTAGCTCGAGCTTATGAATTTCGCTTTTAATTTCCTTAACATCCTTAATCATACAACGGATGGCATCCGTTAGAAGCGACTATCGGAGTGCTAACTCGAGAAGAGTTCTTGGATGAAGGAGCAGAGTGTTAGGAGTATTGACTTTGTTGCGAGAAATAGGAACTTTTGATTTTGCTCGCAAATCTCAATCACATCTTTAGGTCTACGATTCAAGATATTGCCGCTGCGGTGCATTCAAGGAATCTTGATCATTACCTTTCAACCCATTGTAAAAGATATTAACTTGTTGAAGCTCTGTGAATTCATGATGGGGGCATTTCTGAGGAGATCTTTGAATCTCTCCCATGCCTCTCAAAATTTTCATCGAAATTTTGACGAAATCCGAAATTTCATTTTAAGATTAGTCGTCTTTGATGGAGGAAAGAAGTAATTCACAAACTTTTGAACAAGATCCTCCCAAGTTTCGATAGATCGAGGGGTTCTTTTCGACCAAATCCGGCCGTCCCTCAGAGAGAATGGAAAAAGCATCAACTTGATGACTTTTTGTGGAACATCCTTATAATTGATAGTTGAAGTCAATTTGTTAAACCAACGGATGTGTGCATACGGGTCTTCACGATCAAACCCGTGGAATTGATTAGAGGAATACAGGGGATTTGAATTCCCGGGTCGTTAAGTCCCAAGGAGACTCAATGGTGTGTCAAAACCAATTCAGACGATAGAAGGATCACTAATGATAGTGATCAGAAAGGTTATTAATGGAAAATTATAACTAAGGAAAAAGTAAATAAATAACGCGACTTAAATACAAATTAAGAAAATTAAAAAGTTAAAATCTATTAAATAAACGCTATCACTATATTTACAATGATGAACGTTTATGATTTTATAAAATAAAATGACTTAAATAAACTATATTAACTAAAACGTAAACCTAAATAAACTTAAAACGTAACTTAAAATGAAAACGAGCGTTATGTACGAAAATGGCGCTGGAGCGCAAGCAAAAACGTAAAATTTATGAAATAAAAGGCCTAAGAGTGTAAAACTAATTTTCTTACTTACTATTTGATAAAAGAAAATTTTAGGAAAAAGAATTATATTTTTTTGACTTTTATATTTTTTATTATGATTTAAATAAGTTTTTACACTAATTAAATGTTTAAAAATACTAAAACAAATGAGAAAAATCTGAAACTTTTATAGAAAATACTTAATACTAATACAGATTTATTAAAAATACAAAACTGGAAAAAGCAACTACGAATAAGCTAGAAATAAGCTAAAACACCTAATAAGCTAAAAAGGGCAATACGTATATAAGAGGATTATGTGTGCAAGAGATGACAGAAAAAGTCCCAAGGGCAAACGGCATCCAGGTACACACTATCACTCTCACAAAGGGGGAGGTCGCATGTTCGAATCTTGACCTCCCCTTTTTGCCAAACATTTTTATTTTTGAAATTTTCTTTTTGCAAATTATTAAACAAACAAAGATAAGCATTTTTTACAACTATGACTATTAACAAAAACAACTAATAAGCACTGAATAAGCAAAAGATCACAACAGTTAGCAAATATATAGAATAAGCACAAAATTCAAGCTAAATGAGTAATAAGCTAGAAAATAAGCAAATGTTAACTGAGATAAGCTAAGTAACTTAATATAAGCTAATTACATCAACTGAAAAAGCAAATGACTAAGAAATAAGCACAAAATAAGCACAAATAAGCATAACTAAACACTGTTACACAGTTAACTCCTATGAATCACTAGGCACTTTCTAGCTACTATTTAAGCACTCAAATAAGCTATAAATCTAAAACAAAAACTTGGAACCTACACTAGACCTGGATGACTATGTTTAAACCAAAAACCAAGCTTGGATAAGCTCTAATGAACTCTGTGCAACCCTGGACAAAACTGAGAAAAACTCAGCATAAACTGAACATGGTGAACAGGGGAGATAAGACCTTATTGACAATCTTGTTTGAGACTTATAAAAAATTAACAAAAATATATAAAAATCCTAATAACAAAATAGACCAGTTGAAGTTTTTAGAACAACAAGTTTCACTGAGTAAGACCCAAAAATGAGCTTATGAAAATTCTTCTCAGTTGGGCTCAAAATAGATTTTTCACTTTTGACTTTTGGATAAAAACAATGAAAGTTGACTTTCATGAACTTTGGAATCAATTTAAGGACTGGAAATGATATATAGTGATGAAATGACTGTAATGCAAGCAATGTTTAAGGAATCTAAACACAAAACAAGGATTGGATATGCAAAATTCTCAACAGCTGCACAGTTAAGACAGTAAGCATGCAAATTTGACTATAGACATGTGCAGGCACAAGAACTTGACTCAAATGAGTCAATAAGGACTAAACAAGCATGAAACAACAAAATCCAAACACTGAATACACCTCTAACACAGATTTAGTACAACAACCACACAGTGAAAACTGAGGGAAATTTGTAAATGAAAATGCATGCAAAAGACATAATCATCAAGCCTAAATGGTTGTCAACCCATCCAATAACCTAAGTGATCATACAGGTACAGGAATAAACATTACAAACAACCTCAATACTACGAATCAAAACAATTCCAAGCAGTCCTTAAATCTCACTTGTCACATGATTATTAAGGTATTCAATGAAATTGCTTATGAACACAATCCAAACTCTATATTAACATATAACAAGGACAAATGAACATAAAAACAACACTTATAACAACAATTAACATGAACCATCCATGTTTCATTTTACATTTGAAAATGAATCATGAATGAACAACACAATTTAATACATAAACATGCAATTTTAAAACTTACAAACACTTAACAACAACAAATAAGCATAAAGATACGTAAATCACAACATATAATAAATGGGAACAGTAAAATTGCAAAAATTAGAAAAAATGCTTACAAATGAGAATAGGACTGAGATGTAGAACAAATGGACAAGGTTACACCTATTAGCTTACCAATAAGCTCCTAATACCCATAGCACTCCAAAATCAACCCTGCTTCATCATCTTCTTCATTTTCCCAAGATTTTTGCTTTTCATTGATTTTCTTGATTTTTCTGAATTTTAAAGATTATAGCTGTTTTTAAGTTTCTAAAAGCCTTAAAGCTTTGTCATCAGCTTATATAGCTTATAGAATCCATCAAGCAACTATTTAACTTGAAATTAAGATGACTTGAAAATTAAAGGAAATAAGCATAAATTTGAAACTGAAATTGACTTGACATTAAACTGAATTTAAAAGGTTCATTACACTACTTTAAAGAAGATTACAACATTAAAACTTTTAAATGACAAGAAATTAAAGAAAGCAATCTTAAAAACTACACTACGTGACCAAGGCTAGCCCAAGGTAACTCTTCACATCTCTTTCTTCTTCCTTTTATACTCCAAGTGATTTCTCTTTTACCTCTGAATCTTTCCCACCAACATTTAGCCATTGGATCTCTCAAATTAATCAAAACCATACATGTGTCTTTTTTGGCGCCAAATATTTCTCATAGCAGGTTTAATCAATTAATGAATTTGGTTGAGGTAATTAAAGGTTTTGGAGTGTATATGAGTTGGAGGGGACATGGTATGGGAGGGGTGAAGAAAAATTGGTGAAACCAGGTCTGGTTTTGGGTAAACAGAAGTGGGAGAGGAGGTGAACAGTGCATCTGGTATTTGAGCGCGTTTTCTTGGGTTTGACTTCTGTTGACTGAATGGTATTAATCAAGGGTCCAAATTGGTTGTGGCTGGGGTCAAAAGGAGTTGTGGACTGGCTCAAGGGCAAAGGGTCAAGTATATTGGGTTTGGGCTTGTTTTTGGATTGGGCTTGGATTATTTATAAGGTGTCCGTTTGGTTTAAGCTTAGTAAACAAGGACCAAAAGTGCAATTTCACTAAACTTCAAGGACTGATCTTGCAACTTTTTCAAACTTCTCACAAGGACCAAACCTGCCATACTTTGATAGAACAAGGATCCTTTTTGCATAAAATTTCATTTTAAACTTAAAAGGACCTTAATTGTAATTTTTGGATTTTGAGGGACTAAAGTTGTAAATTTCCAAAAGTTTATCAAAATTGTTCCAAATTTTCAATCATGCATAGTACAAGGGTATTATTTGTAAAATTCCAAGTTTAGAATACCCAGGGACCATTTTTGCCAATTTTGTAACTTGAGGGGTAAAAATTGCCATTTTGTGTAAACTTTTATCCAGGGATGTTTTGTGAACATTTTTGATTTCCCAAGGACTTAAGTTGACTTTTCATTCATTTAAAACTTTTAGGGACTAGTTTTGACATTTTGTGTAACTCGTGGACCGAAACGACAATTGTTGTGAAATTGATCAAGTTTCACTTGTTTTCAATCTTTTGTACACGAATCACATAAAACACATTTTCATGAATTTGTATCATTTTGAAAGTCATTTGTGTGTTTTGGTTGTTTTTGTGGGTTTATATAATACAAATATATGTGTATTTAGACACATATCAAATCCCCATTATCGAACTATTGCTAGTCCCTAGCAATCTTTTAAAACTTTAATGGATTTGAAAACTCTTTACCAAAAGCCATCACTGGAGTAGCCAAATGTTTCAGTTCAAGTAAGAACCTTGGTACATCGATAACCAAATGATTTTGAGCAAATCATAAGTCAGTAAGCGGTTTGATTAGTCTTTACCGAGCCGTACCATACGGACTAGCCAACTCTTAGATAAATTATCAACATTATCTTTGGTGAGTGAATACCAATTATGGATTTTCCATCGCCTTTACCACAAGCCATAATCTTGTGGGCTAGTCAACTCTTCACTTTTTAGGATAAGGTGAGTTGATTACCATACAACTTATTAGCAAGTTGTCAACTACAAACGGATTTGAAATATCTTTACCAAGAGCCGTTTGCTCTGGATTAGCCAATCCTTTGTTTATCAAACATGGTGGATGATTACCATATGAGAAAGTGTAGAACACTTACTCCAAAAAAAAATTTTGGCCAAAAGCGGGAATGGGTAGATAATATATATGAAATTGTGAGAATTCCCCCACTTAGAAATGAATATTGCCCTCAATATTCAAAGTACCTAGCGGTTATGCGAAACAAAGAACGTTAAAGGAAATATTACGGCCATTTTATTTAGAAGATTTTTTTTTTTTTTTTTTTTTTTTTAGAAAGAATGAGAATATACAACGGTGTGGGAAAACTCCCACACTGGGTGGTAGAAAGGAGGTTAAGAAGGCGAATTATGGGTGAAAACCCATATGGTGCATGCTAATGTTTTTGATTACCGAGTCACTAGCTTGACTCGATCCCGCATTCATTGGTTCATGGGAAAGTAACGTGGAAAAAGTCCTATTGCCTTCTCGATTGCCAGCAATGCGCGAGGTCCATGTGTTGTTTTTGTTAATTGAATCTAATTCAATTTGCATGGCCTCAATCCACTTCTCATCTTTTGATGCTTCCTTGTAATTACGGGTTTTTCTTCCGTGAAAATAAGTCTGGGGCTTCTACTAATGCAGCTTGATAAATTTCCGTAATATCCTTTAATCCTTGTATAGGTCTATGATCAAATTCTCTCGAAGCCAATGAACTTATAGTAGCTTTTCTTCATCTTTGAGTTAGGGTTGTAAGGTATGATGGTGGTGTGATTGGTGAGGTTGGATTTGGTATAGGTTCTGTTCTTGATACGTGTTATTTGTGTTTTCTAAGTTGACCGTGTAGGATTATCATAGTCAACTCGTCACCATAAAGCTAGTCCAAAACGATCGTCTGGTTCCCATCCTCCTCATTGTTGTTCCAATTCCACTTTCTTTTCCATAAACTTCACATCCCTACTAACATGTTTTTCTTTCCCACTGGATCATAGCCCCATGCTTTAGATCCTTCTTCCACTCCTAAGTAAATCATTGGAATGCTTCTATCATCTAGCTTTTTCAATTGTTACCTTAGCATAAGTTGTGCATCCGGATTCTTAGGTATTCTAGGTTTGGTTTTGTAGAGGGCTTCATGGTGTTTTATCTATCGTGGCTTTGTAGGTACCGTTGAGTATGTAAACGCTACCGACCGCTCACCAATAAGTTATGGTAACTTCATCGCTTTCATCATACTCCTAGTCGCGATAACACTGTCTCCATTTCTCTCTACTACACCATTCTGTCATGGTGAGTATGGTGCTATCGCTGTCTTTCTATTCCATTCTCCTTGCAGATTTGGTGAATTCATGTGATGTAAATTCACCTCCTCTATCCGCTCTTAGCATCTTTATTTTCAACTTCAACTTTGATTCAATCACGCCTAAATTCTTGAATGTGTCAATGCTTGATCTTCGAGTTTGAAAGTAAGCCCACATGAAACGGTGCAACATCTACTATTAAGACGAGCTTCTTTCCAGAGTGTGTCGGACTTACGGGACCACAAAGATCTCCATATACCAAGTCCAACGGGTTCTTTGATCCCGAATTTAGCTTGGTTCGAAAAGGTGTTCGATGTGTTTTCCTAATAAACATGCATCGATTTGTCCCGCATGGTTTATTCTAGGTCCTGCCTACTAGACCTTTTCGTCATTTTGTCTATCGCATCAAAGTTCAGTGACCTAATCTAGCATGCCATAACCATGCTTGGTCGCTCATATTGGACATATAGAGACAGGTGCTACTATATGTAATTTAATATCAGAAGTCGATTCTTAGATCGCTCTACTTTCATCAACAACTTATTCTTATCATACAAAGTCAAGAATTTCATCCATGATGATCTTGCAACCTATTTCGTAAGTCGTCCTAGACTAAGTATGTTGCTTCGAGGTTTGGAATGTAGTAAACATCCAAATCATTTTCTGCTGTAAGTCTCACATCCTAATAATATTGAACCTCTACCTTTATCTCTACATACGATCCATCTCCAAACGAACACGCCCAAAGGATGCTTTTCAATATCTTTAATGGCTTTGGTGCCCGCTATATGATTACTTGCACCATTATTCAAATACCATATGCTAGCATCTCGTAGCATATTTTCGGGTGTACTTGTTCTTCATTTAACAAGACTTCTTCGCTTGTATCGCCATTAATAATGATGATTCATCGCCTTCTAAGATAAGGTTTGATTGTTCCGAGTTGTTGTCGGACTTTACAATTTCTCCTCAAATGTCCAGTTTCCCGAATTGTAACATTTCAAATTCTTTTTCTATCCCACTCACCTTATTCTTATTGTGAGGCGAGCTCCATTCGAGTTATCTCTATTTTTATTCTCAATTACCTCGTGAATTGTTTGATCTACCCCATATTTGGTAAATCGCTTTATTTCTAGTGTTCGCTTTGTGTGAATAATAGGTTATCTTGGCTTACTTGTCTCCTTTCGGAGTTTTATTCTTCCTAATGCCTTGTTTTCCAAATGATCTCATCTAACGTTATGTCATCGAGATCATTCGTCTGCTCTATGGATGCTACTATTTGAATGAACCCATCGGGTGTGGAATCTAATAGTTTTCGAACCAAAAGTGATTCATCCAAAGCTTTTCCTAACCTTTGTGGCATAGCCGTCACTACCGTCAAATGCATCCACCGCTTCATCCTCCGATAAGGTTTTAAAAGGTACCATTTGAGGGTCGCTTAAGTCCTTATTTGATCACTTTGTATCCGTCATATTGCTTAATATCCTTTTCACTTTTTAGGTCTCGTGAAGGCAAAATGTGAAATGACACTTATTTGGACGTAAAGCTTAATATATGAAGAAAATGGCCAAAGTCTAAATCGACACTCAATACGAATGTAGAAGGCGATCCAGTTCTATGTACGACGCCGGAGAATTGTTGCGACGAGTCGAACTCAAACTCGTGGTTTTCAAGAGACGGCGCAGGTGAAAAAGAGTAGTCGTCGCTACTCGCACGGCCTAGATGCGATCCGCACGACGCCGGTCAAGAGGACGGGCACACGGACATAAGACGCCGCGAAGGCGCCAAGACGAAACCCCACGAGCGAACATAACGGCCACTAAACATAAAAGACGCCGTCAGAATTGTAATCTTATATATAATCCAATTTTCGCCTTGTGGAGAGTCTTTGGAGTAAAACCTAAAACCGAACCTAAGGTGTCTTGTAAGATTTTAGGTTTTAACCCTATCTTACACCAAGATAAGTCTTTGCTTCATTAATTCAATTATGTCTTGATTATTTGTGTGTATGCTTGCATGTTCTCCATGTCCCGCTAATTTATTTGTGTGTTTGCTAGAAGTATGAAACTTAATTATTAAATATTGATTGGTTGTTTTTATCTTAGTTGATTAATGATCTAGTAATGCGATAGGTCATTCTGCTGTACTTAATGCTTGATTCATCTTTGTGAACCCTGAGTATGATTACCTCGAGTGATTGTAGTCTAAACCATCCCAAGAGCGCTTGTAGGAGTCTATAATTCTATGGATTTGTAGACAAGACCCTTTGTAAGTTCAAAGAGTGGGAGAAACGACACCCTACAACTTTAGAAACACAACGCAACTAGGAATAAGACGTGACACTCAACCATCAATAGAGATATTAAGGAGTAATACAAACTAAGTAAACACATCTTTAAACTATCACACGAGCACACATTAATTAGACATAGACTCCACAACCTTAGTTTAGATAATTAGATAATAGTAGAGTAATCGGTAGAAATACCGATCTCACAAGAAACCGCCAAGTCAAACAGACTAAAACAAATTTTAAACACGTATACAATGAAGATCGAGAATGGGATTTGAATTCCTGGTCTAAGTCCCAAGGAGACCTCAAGTGTGTCAAAACCAATTCAGACGATAAGGATCACTAATGATAGTGATCTAAAGGTTATTAATGGAAAATTATAACTAAGGAAAAGTAAATAAATAACGCGACTTAAATACAAATTAAGAAAATTAAAAAGTTAAAATCTATTAAATAAACGCTATCACTATATTTACAATGATGAACGCTTATGATTTTATAAAATAAATGACTTAAATAAACTATATTAACTAAAACGTAAACCTAAATAAACTTAAAACGAACTTAAAATGAAAACGAAATATATGTATTTAAAATGGCTTGAAAGCAAGCAAAACGTAAAATTTATGAAATAAAAGGCCTAAGAGTGTAAAACTAATTTTCTTACTTACTATTTGATAAAAGAAAATTTTAGGAAAAGAATTATATTTTTTGACTTTATATTTTTATTATGATTTAAATAAGTTTTTACACTAATTAAATGTTTAAAAATACTAAAACAAATGAGAAAAATCAAACTTTATAGAAAATACTTAATACTAATACGTATTTATTAAAAATACAAACCGAAAAGCAACTACGAATAAGCTAGAAATAAGCTAAACACCTAATAAGCTAAAAAGGGCAATAATATAAGAGGATTACAAGAGATGATGTAAAGTCCCAATGGCAACCGGCATCCGTGTACACACTATCACTCTCAAGTGGGAGGTCGATGTTCAATCTTGACCTCCTTTTGCCAAACATTTTATTTTTGAAATTTTTTTTGCAAATTATTAAACAAACAAAGATAAGCATTTTTACAACTATGACTATTAACAAAACAACTAATAAGCACCAATAAGCAAAAGATCACAACAGTTAGCAAATATATAGAATAAGCACAAAATTCAAGCTAAATGAGTAATAAGCTAGAAAATAAGCAAATGTTAACCGAGATAAGCTAAGTAACTTAATATAAGCTAATTACATCAACTGAAAAGCAAATGACTAAGAAATAAGCACAAAATAAGCACAAATAAGATAACTAAACACCGCTATACGCTTAACTATGAATCACTAGGCACTTTCTAGCTACTATTTAAGCACTCAAATAAGCTATAAATCAAAACAAAAACTTGGAACCTACACTAGACCCGATGACTATGTTTAAACTAAAACCAAGCTTGATAAGCTCTAATGAACTCATAACCTCGACAAAATCGAGAAAAACTCAAAGATAAACCGAACATGGTGAATGGAGATAAGACCTTATTGACAATCTTGTTTCGAGACTTATAAAAATTAACAAAATATATAAAAATCCTAATAACAAAATAGACCATTGAAGTTTTTAGAACAACAAGTTTCACCGAGTAAGAAATGAGCTTATGAAAATTTTCCCGCTTGGGCTCAAAATAGATTTTCACTTTTGACTTTGAAAAACAATGAAAGTTGACTTTCATGAACTTTGGAATCAATTTAAGGACCGAAATGATATATAGTGATGAAATGACTGTTTAAGGAATCTAAACACAAAACAAGGATTGATATGCAAATTCTCAACAAATGCAGACAAGAAGCATGCAAATTTGACTATAGACATGTGCAAAGACAAGAACTTGACTCAATGAGTCAATATGACTAAACAAGCATGAAACAACAAAATCCAAACACCGAATACACCTTAACATATTTAGTACAACAACCAAACACAAGGAAAACCGAGGAAATTTGTAAATGAAAATGCATGCAAAAGACATAATCATCAAGCCTAAATGGTTGTCAACCCATCCAATAACCTAATGATCATATGTACAGAATAAACATTACAAACAACCTCAATATCGAATCAAAACATTCCAAACACCTTAAATCTCACTTGTCACATGATTATTAAGGTATTCAATGAAATTGCTTATGAACCCGAATCCAAACTCTATATTAACATATAACAAGGACAAATGAACATAAAAAACACTTATAACAACAATTATGAACCATCCATGTTTCATTTTTACATTTGAAAATGAATCATGAATGAACAACAATTTAATACATAAACATGCAATTTTAAAACTTACAAACACTTAACAACAACAAATAAGCATAAAGATACGTAAATCACAACATATAATAAATGGGAACAAGAAATTGCAAAAATTAGAAAAATGCTTACAAATGAGAATAGGACCGAGATGTAGAACAAATGGACAAGGTTACACCTATTAGCTTACCAATAAGCTCCTAATACCCATAGCACTCAAAATCAACCTCGCTTCATCATCTTCTTCATTTTCCCAAGATTTTTGCTTTTCATTGATTTTCTTGATTTTTCTGAATTTTAAAGATTATAGCTGTTTTTAAGTTTCTAAAAGCCTTAAAGCTTTGTCATCAGCTTATATAGCTTATAGAATCCATCAAGCAACTATTTAACTTGAAATTAAGATGACTTGAAAATTAAAGGAAATAAGCATAAATTTGAAACTGAAATTGACTTGACATTAAACTGAATTTAAAAGGTTCATTACACTACTTTAAAGAAGATTACAACATTAAAACTTTTAAATGACAAGAAATTAAAGAAAGCAATCTTAAAACTACACTACGTGACTGGCTAGCCCAAGGTAACTCTTCACATCTCTTTCTTCTTCCTTATACTCCAAGTGATTTCTCTTTACCTCGAATCTTCCCACCAACATTTAGCCATTGATCTCTCAAATTAATCAAACCATACATGTGTCTTTTTGGCGCCAAATATTTCTCATAGGTGTTTAATCAATTAATGAATTGGTTGAGGTAATTAAAGGTTTTGGATGAGATATGAGCTTGAGGGACATGGTACGGGAGGGTGAAGAAAATTGGTGAAACCAGTCCGGGTTTTGGGTAAATGGCTGGAGAGGAGTGAACAAAGGTATCCGTATTTTGCCGCTGGGTTTGACTTCGCTGATCGAATGGTATTAATCAAGCGGTCCAAATTGGTGGCCGGGTCAAAAGGAGTCAGGACTGCTCGGCAAAGGGTCAAGTATATTGGGTTTGGCTTGATTATTTGGATTATTTATAGGTGTCCGCTTGGTTTAAGCTTAGTAAACAAGAAAAAGTGTAATTTCACTAAACTTCAAGGATCGATCTTGCAACTTTTTCAAACTTCTCACAAGGACCAAACCGCCTATATTTGATAGAACAAGGATCCTTTTGCATAAAATTTCATTTTAAACTTAAAAGGACCTTAATTGTAATTTTTGATTTCGAGGGACTAAAGTTGTAAATTTCAAAAGTTTATCAAAATTGTTCCAAATTTTCAATCATGCATAGTACAAGGGTATTATTTGTAAAATTCCAAGTTTAGAATACCTGGACCATTTTGCCAATTTTGTAACTCGAGGGTAAAATTGCCATTTTGTGTAAACTTTATCCAGGATGTTTTGTGAACATTTTTGATTTCCCAAGGACTTAAGTTGACTTTTCATTCATTTAAAACTTTTAGGACTAGTTTTGACATTTTGTGTAACTCAGGACCTGAAACGACAATTGTTGTGAAATTGATCAAGTTTCACTTGTTTTTCAATCTTTTGTACCGAATCACATAAAAACACATTTTCATGAATTTGTATCATTTTGAAAGTCATTTGTGTGTTTTGGTTGTTTTTATGGGTTTATATAATACAAATATATGTGTTTAGATGACATCAAATCCCCACATCGAACTATGCTAGCCCTAGCAATCTTTTAAAACTTTAATGGATTTGAAAACTCTTACCAAAAGCCATCACTTGAGTAGCCAAATGTTTCATCAAGTAAGAACCTTGGTACATCGATAACCAAATGATTTTGAGCAAATCATAAGTCAGAACGGATTTGATTAGTCTTTACGTAAACCGCATCTTCCTCGGACTAGCCAACTTAGATAAATTACATTATTTTGGTGAGTCAATACCATTATGGATTTTCCATCGCCTTTACCACAAGCCATAATTCGTGGGCTAGTCAACTCTTCACTTTTAGGATATAAGAGTTGATTACCATACAACTTATTAGCAAGTTGTCAACTACAAACGGATTTGAAATATTTACCAAGAGCCATTTGCTCCTCGGATTAGCCAATCCTTTGTTTATCAAACATGGTGGATCGACATTATATGAGAAAGTGTAGAACACTTACCTCAAAAAAAAAATTTTGGCCAAAACGGGAATTGGTAGATAATATATATGAAATTCGAGAATTTCACACTTAGAAATGAATATTGCCCTCAATATTCAAAGTACCGGCGGTTATGCCAAACAAAGAACGTTAAAGGGAAATATTACTACCATTTTATTTTAAGAAGATTTTTTTTTTTTTTTTTTTTAGAAAGAATGAGAATATACAACAAGGCGGGGAAAACCCCCACACTGGGTGGTAGAAAGGAGGTTAAGAAGATGTAATTATGGGTGAAAACCCATATGGTGCATGCTAATGTTTTTGATTACCGAGTCACTAGCTTGACTCGATCCCCGCATTCATTGGTTCACGGGAAAGTAATCGAAAACCAATCTCGATCGGACTTTCGCTCACAATGTTAATAAACACATGAACATCGAAAGTTCCACCGACGAGATATAACCGTATTTTAATAGTAGAAACTATAAAGCATAATACTGGTCAAAATGGTGTCCTCATTCCCTAAGAGAAAAGAAAGAGCAAATCATTCATTCGTGAAGAATGGAATAAATATGCATTACAATGCATGTCCATTCTTCATTAGAAAGAAGTAAATCACCATTTTAACGCTTTTAAGCTTAAACTTTAAGCTTGTATGGTGATTATCAAAGGAGTTTAAGGAGGATTGGGACCATTCTTCGCTTAATAAACTGCAAAAAGGATGTCCCCTCTCGAATCTGTAAGAATCATCAACCCCTCGGGATTGATTCATCACTTAGAAAAGCATCGACTACTTCCAAAATTATCATCTTCTCATCCGGATCGAGGGAAGGAATGGAAAAGTCGAAACAATAGGATCGTGATATGAAATGGATGATTTATCTCCATAAAGCAACTTCAATGAGAAGTATGTCCCGCCGATATCAATTGGAGCGTGATCAATCTCCCAAGGAATGTAATCACTAGCTAAGTATGCATCAATCTCTTCCAAGATCGAGTCACTTCCCTCAAAAGGAGTGATAGAAGGAGTAGAATTGGCTATGATAGGTTGATTTTCAAATATGATTGATCCTTTGAAGAGAATTCACTCATCCACGTAGTTAACAAGCTCAATGACAAACCGATTCTCGAGGGAAGTTGGTGCGCTTCGAGCTAGTGCCCACCACTCATGAAGTTCCCGAATCAAGATCATCATCAAGAATACTCATGACTTTTAGTACAACTTTCAAACCATTTGTTTGAACCAGGTTGATTTTCATAGCTTTTAGCTCAAGACGCTTTTGGTGAACACTTAACCGGAATTGAGAGTGTTGCATCGATTCTTTGGATTTTTGATCGATTGTGGCAACACTATGTTTGTTCAGGTTTGAGTTCGCTTGATATTCAACGCGAGTTCTTCGTTATCAACCCAGAGTCAACTCTTCAAAGAAATACATCGATTAGAGCACTGCTCGCTCAAGAAAGCTCTCCAAAATGAGGGAACCTAGGATCCGTGATCAAAGTTTACTACAACAAAGTCAGGGAATGAAACTTCCTACTTTCACCACCGACATCCCTGGCTATTCCAAGTGGACGAGTTATTGTACACCGCTAGCTCGAGAGTCATACAAGTAGGAGTAAGTCTGTGGGAGAGAAAGTTTCTTCCATACCGAGTGGCATGAGGTTAATGCTAGCGCCAAGATCGCCAAGGCGAGCATTGAACCATCCCCAAGAAATCACATGGATTAAAACTTGCTGTGGTCTTCAAGCTTTTCGAAGCTTTTTAAGAAGGACCGAGCATTGCTCATTGAGAGGGTTTTAGCCATTTTATAACTTATCTTGTTGCTTAGTAACCCTTTAAGAGTAGATGCAAATTGGGCACGAGAACAAGAGCATCAACGGTTTATATCAAAGTGCAATTCATTGAAAATTTGGAAAAATTTTTCCATTTGCTTTGGTTTTGTCTTTAAGCTTCTCATCATGCATTCTAGATGGGTAAGGAAGAGAAAGGAAAATAAACGGAACTTTGAAACTATGCTTATCCTTGATTATTTGCTTTGTCAATTGTGATTGTGTAATAAACCATGAGAAATGTCGGTTAGGGTAATTTTGGCACCAAATTTAAAATTTTCATGACATATAAGAGTGGGCCATTAGTCTTAACAAAAGCGCCTCACGGATAGGAAGTTGCATGACTAGCACAAAAACCCTTTACCACCCAAATTCCACCCAAAATGCGAGGATCGCCTTAGATTAGTAGGAATTAAAGCATTCATCTTTAATGCTTAGAGTGTGAACCGTAGTATATTAGATTCTAGAACTTGTTTTGTGATGCATTCCGAGATCGCAAGTGAGGCTACACTTGTGTAGTTAGGAATAACTAAATGATAAGAGGCATTAGGATAACCCTTGTTTGATACACGTAATATAATTACTTCTTCCACTTCGGTTGAGTAATTCCCCACACCCTTTGCGTTGTACTCATCTTTAGTACACGATACCCCTAGTTAACCCCTCGAGCCTATCCTTTCGCGGTTCTCGTGATGTTTCGTTTTTCCGAATATCAATGAAGAGCATTGTTTACACCCCACCCCAAATATACACCCAAATCGCCTTAGCCTACCCCTTATGCACTCACTTTTAGTGCAAATATTTGTTATCACCCTAAACCCTTAGTTCAATTATCCGGTTGCTTGCATGAGTTGCTAAGTCGAGTCATATCCTTTGTATACGCTTTGGGATGATTGGGATTCATGGGAAAAGTTAAAGTTTATGAAATGACGGAAGGAACGTTAAATTCAAATTCCTTTGTTTACGTAATAATGTACCCCAAGTGTTTTGATCTTTTCAATTCGGTCAAATTAGTGTTAGAGTAATAAAACTCAAGTGTAGGGATGTCCTCAGAAATCCCTAGTATTTTGATGTTATCGTAGAGGATGGTAGAGTAAAGTGTATGATAGAAAAAAAAAAAAAAAAAAAAAAAAAAAAAACGGGCTACCATCCTACATTTATCCTTTAAATTTATGTTTGTTTATTTCAGTTATCTAGAGTTTAGAGTGTCGAGTCTTGGCTTAGCAACGCCATTCTTCATATGCATTTAACATAAAGATTTTTTGACTTACCACCACTAAATAGCCTATCCCACCAAACCCTTATTTCCCTACCGTAAGCCTAACGTTACAACCCTTTAAAGACCTCTTTGATAGTCTTTCCTAGGTGCTTACGCCAAAGCGATGGAGGTTTGATCTATTCTCAAGCCTATGGTAATCTATGTACTAGGACCGGTTAATGAGTGTTTATCTTCCATTTCCTATATTGTTATATTTCATTTATACACCTGAGAGAGATGTGAGTATCCAAACACCCCATGTGAGGTGCTAGTATGTAATTCCGTGCTTGTTATGACTTTTGGGCTTATATGTGTTGTGGACCGCTTTTGAATTAATGCCGAATGACCCCTAACTTACAAATTAATTGGCTAAAAGCACATTTGCTCGAGGACAAGCAAATAACAAGTGTAGGGATATTTGATAAGGTTTTAAAGGTACCATTTTGAGGGTCGTTTAAGTCCTTATTTGATCACTTTTGTATCCGTTATTGCTTAATATCGCTCCTTTTCACTTTTAGGTCTCGTGAAGGCAAAATGTGAAATGACACTTATTTGGACAGAAAAGCGCGAATATATGAAGAAAATGGCCAAAGTCGAAATCGACACTCACGATCATTGAATGTAGAAGGCGGCGTCGTCCAGTTCTATGTACGACGCCGTCGGAGAATTGTTGCGACGGTCGAACTCAAAACTCGTGTTTTCAAGAGACGGCGTCTAGTGTGAAAGAGTAGGCCGTCGCTACTCGTGACGGCCTAGATGCGATCCAGACGACGTCGGTCAAGAGGACGGCGTCACGGACATAAGGTGACGCCGTCGCAAGGTTAACGTGGCCAAGACGAAACCCCAATGGCGGCGACACGGCGGCGTCACTAAACATAAGGTGGCGCCGTCGCAATTGTAATCTTATATATAGAATCCGAATTTTTCATCTTTGTGTGGAGAGTCTTTGGAGTAAAACCTAAAACCGAACCTAAGGTGTCTTGTACAAGATTTTAGGGTTTTAACCCTATCTTACACCAAGATAAGTCTTTGCTTCATTAATTCAATTATGTCTTTGATTATTTGTGTGTATGCTTGCATGTTCTCCATGTCCGCTAATTTATTTGTGTGTTTGCTTAGGAAGTATGAAACTTAATTATTAAATATTGATTGGTTGTTTCTTATCTTAGTTGATTAATGATCTAGTAATGCGATAGGTCATTCGTTGTGTACTTAATGCTTGATTCATCTTTGTGAACCCTAGAGTATGATTACCGAGTGATTGTAGTCTAAACCATCCGAAGAGTGCCTTAGGTAGGAGTCTATAATCTCTATGTGGATTTGTAGACAAGACCCTTTGGTAAGTTCAAAGAGTTAGGGAGAAACGATACCCTACAACTTTAGAAACACAACGCAACTAGGAATAAGACGTGACACTCAACCATCAATAGGAGATAATTAAGGAGTAATACAAACTAAGTAAACACATCTTTAAACTATCATACGAGCACACATTAATTAGACATAGACTCCCACAACCTTAGTTTAGATAATTAGATAATAGTAGAGTAATCGGTAGAAATACCAACCCCCAAATCCAATACCCGAGATTCGTACCTTTCCATTTTCATAAAATATAAAAGATAAAAATAATCTTCCTCAACCTTAACCTTAGCGTAGTAACTCCCTACTAGCATTCCTATTCCCCTAGAGAACGATATCAATACCCGTGGCTTACCCTAATTACTACACTACAACGATTAGGTTCACTGCCTAGGGTGTTATAAAACTTGCTCGAAGAAAAGGAAGTTTCCTTGACCCCGAACGACGCGTGTAGCGTTATCATCCTCCTTCATTTGAAGGGTCTGACATCCAATCATCAATGATTGTAACCGTGCTTGTTGCACTTTCTCTTCTCCAACGTGTCTCTTTCTTAATGAATCCCATAATTCCTTTGCTGTTTCGCAACTTGCTACTTGTAAGATCACATCTTCGGTCAATGCTTGATATAGGAAGGCAGTTGTTGCCTTATCCTTTTTAGCATCTACTTGTGTATCAGCCTTAGGTTCTATTGCTTCCCATAAGCCTTGAGCTTCTAGTATCACCTTAATTTGTATAGTCCAAACTGTATAGTTTGTGGCTTTGAGTTTTGGGCATTGATACTGTGTCATAGGGGTTACGGGTTTTGGTGCAGTGTTACTGCCACTCGCATCTTCACCAGGCATATTGATGGTGCTTATGATCTTCACCTTTCTATGGGAATTCTAACTAAGTGTGGTATATTTAATACTACGGGAACAGAAATAGTTTTCCGGGAATCTAATAGTACGGGATCAATATATAGTTCTCGGGATTTCCTAGTAATGTAAAATAACGATCTATACTATTTAAAGTATAAGAGAAACCCAAAGTTTGAATTTGTGACCTCGTTGTTGTGTATTAAACACAGTCGTATTCCCACTTTTGTCGGTACTTGAGTATGATACCAACTACGTTTCTTTCTTTCCCCACGTTGTCTTTCTCCTTTCTTGTGTATCGATGTAATAATGATTTGCCTTCGAACTCTTGGTCTTGGCTATTTTCCGAACACAATCTCTTCCAAAATACCTTTCGGTATTTTCAACAAAACAAGTTAGTTTACTTGTTCTTTCTTCTTTACCAACAAATGGTATTGTCCTACGTTGCCTTTCGCGTTCCTCAACACTTTCTTTTCTTTTGTTCCACACCGTATATGCTTCACCAAAAAATACCTTTCGGTATTCTTTCCAACAATCAAACACAATTGATCAGGTTGCGTTTCTTGTTCAATATCTTGTGTTGCTAACGTCTATCTTCCAAAAACAATCTTTGATTGTTTCTCTTCTTAACCGGTCTAACTTTTCTTTCAAGCAACGCCTTTTTCTCTTCTTGTATATGCCGTCTACTATACAAGGTATCTCTAACGCGTCTTTCTTCTTTGGTCACATAACTCCTTCCTTTCTTGTTGATGCGTATTAATGCTTCACAACAGAAAAAAACGACACCACAATGGAATGGGTGTCCTCTCCGTTTGCAATTTCGACACAAAGACAAGTTGTATACGACTTATCTTATGTCCTAGTTATCCAAGTAACAACGTCTCCTGGTTTGAAACGTCTTCCCTTCTCCTGAAACAAAATTTCAGCGAGTATACTTCTTCCAGAAACAAGGTTTTTGTTTTTCTTCTTCCTGAACCAAAAACCAGTGTTTGTTTTTTTTTTGGCTTTGGTTCTCTTCTTCCAACGTTAAGGTTCTTTTGTTTTGGTATGTATCTCGTTAACAGAAATCTGGTTTGATTCTGTCTCGCTAAACAAGGGTCTGATAAATGTTGCCTTGTTAACAAGAATCTGGTGTTGTGAATGATGGTGTAACGAGATGTAGGCAGGCTCTTGATGCCAAATGTTGGTCCCTACGTATTAATGGTTGAGTCGATATGAAATATGCAAACAATAGCAATATGGATCTTTGAATAACTAAATCGTCTAACTTGTAAATGATTCATTACATGTCATATATATACTAAACGAGTGGGCATTTCCCAAACGTTGCAATGGTTCAGGAAGTAACCGTTTTTGGCGGTTACAACCGTTTTCCTTAACTGCTTTTCTATAACTACTTGGCGGTTAAATAACTGCCACTAACCGCTCTTAACCGCTATTCGGTTAGAGACTTTATGTTGAGCAAGTTTGGTCCTTCGAGGTTGAAGCAATGGCGAGATTAGCGTCTTCATTCGTATTCCTGAAAGAGATCAGTAGATTGTATTAATACGAATGAACACTATAAAATATATTTTCGTTTATAGTTATCCTTATTCCTTACAAAAACTCAGTGAACTTGATGAAAGTCAATAGTTTGACTCGAAAGTCAAATGTATTCAGATTTGAGGAATTTAACCTAATGTAGATGATATTCATGCGAGTAAAATATTCTATACTTAGAACACTTACAAAAATGTATGGAACTTATTATATCATGGATCGTTTCCAACATCATGTCTAATCTCATCATATTTATCACGAACACGCTTTGACTTTCTGAAGAAGTCAACTGTGATAAACTGTTTATTGAATGTTTTGATCTTCTGAAGTACTTGAACTTTTGTACAAAAATTTCAGTATAATTCTGACATGAAATCATGAATAACAGCACAATTGAAAACAAATCAGTATAGGTTTGGTACTTTAAATACTTGGGCAAGACTCAGTTATATGAATTTATATATGGCAAATAGTTTTTATAAAGTTGTTCAAAAAATCACCTTGTGTCCTTGTATGCCAATTTCTTGCCGGTCACTGAAACTCCTGAATATAGAAAACCATTTAATTTTTGGGAACCAAACATGAATTTCAACCATATTCATTTATTTGATATAGTTTTACTGAACCAAATATGCCCTCCAAAAGTATACAACTCTTCACACATTTCTGTATTAATTCCCAACGACAATATTTTTTTTGCTTCTTTACCTTCAATATCACATTCCACCTGCATAATTTCAATCTTAAAGCTTTTCGAAAATTTACAACAGTATTTTTAATTTATTTACATTTGACCCGTAAATGTAGTCATAGGGCACTATTTAAACATTTATAAACTACAGATTAATTTTTAAATCTTTGTGATGTTAAAACAACTAAAATTGTATTATCTTAAAATGAAATACGTTTGGAGAATAAAAATGTTAAAAAATGTTAAATATGTTTTGAAGTTTTTACATTTAAATTCATCTTTAAGCATTTTATGAAATGCTAAGCTCAATGGCACTTAAGATGTGCTCCGAGGGTACCTATTAAAACAAGGGAGAGGATCCTCTCAAGTAACTTGACTCAAGTTAGAGGATCTTCAACCATTGGATTACAATCAAAGGTCAAGTTGAAGATCCTCTAACTTGAGTCAAGTTGTCCCACCAACTTGAGAGGATCCTCTTCCTTAAAACAATCCATCAATTCATATGAAATACGAGCTTATCCGCTCAATTTCCACTATAAGTGAAATGGCTACTTTTAATCAGTATTAATTTCAAATGAAGTTAATTCTTAAGAAAATGCAGAGAAATTACCTGATACGTACAATAGTTGCCATTTGGCTCCTTTGGGACTTCTAAGCTTCTCAAAATATACTTGGAGCATTGTAGAGCATCTATTATTGACTGCTATACATAACAAGAGGACGTGTATCTTGAGTGTTCTATCACGGATGTAAAACCATACGACTCAAGTCGCCACCTAGTCCCAAAAATACGCAAACCTTCCAATCGAAAAATGCTCAGTGGAAGACGACTTATGCCTGTACCTTCTATATTTAATTCCTTTAAACATTCTAACCGTCCGAGTTCTTCAGGCAATTTCTCAACTAGAACACAATAGGGGAGATGAAAATACTTTAAACGGTTCATCCCACATATGCTCTCTGGAATATCTCGTAAAAGTATACACTCCGTTAGGTATAGCTCTTCTAAACACTCTAAGCGGACAAGATCCTTAGGTAACCTATCAATAAGCCAACACGAGTTAAGTTCAAGAGATTTCAGATGTTTTAACATACATATGCTGTTTGGAAGATGTTTAATCCTTGTAGACCAGAAAACTAGCTCCTCTAGACATTCTAACTGGTCAAGGTCCCTGGGCGCCTCTGGGATACAGCCTTCAAGTGTAAGCTTTCTTAGACATCGTAAACCACTAATGCTTCCTGAAAAACTCTCAAGGTTTGTGCAAGCACAAAGACCAAAAGAAAGAAGCTTCTCCAGATTTCCAAGCGGTGAAACTGAACCTTCTTTATAAAAACATTTAAACCTATACTTTGGCAAATTATTGTCAGAGTGCAATGGGCATGTATCTATGGACTCCGCAATGAGATGTAACTCAGATAAAGAACCAACCGTAGCATTTACAGGTTTTTTATTGAACACAAAAGATTTAAATCTCCTGCAATCACTTAAGTGTAAGTGGACAAGCTTTTTTAGACATCCAATTGGAGCATTAATTTCTACCAAATCATAACAATTTCTAAGATCTAACCTTTTAAGATTTGGAATATTCCCAAGGTCGAGGGTCTTCAATGCTACAATATTGAGGTCAAGAATTACGAGCTTTGGACATTCATCGGGAATCTCAAGTTCGAGCATATCAGTACAGTTGTTGAGTCTAAGCGTCTCAAGGTTCGGAGTAATCCTGAGGTGAAGGGTCTTCAACTTTAAATTACCGAGTTCGAGATTTACGAGCTTTCGGCACTCAGCGGGAATCTGAAGTTCGACCATATCAGTACAATTGTTGAGTCTTAGCATCTCAAGATTCGGAGTGTTCCAGAGGTAAAAAGTCTTCAACTTTAAATAACTGAGTTTGATTTTTGCGAGCTTTGTACATTCAACAGGAATCTGAAGTACGACCATATCAGTACAGTTGTTGAGTCTTAGCGTCTCAAGATTCGGAGTCAACCCAAGGTCAAGAGTCCTCAACTTTGCATCGTTATTGAGGTTGAGAGTTAAGAGCTTTGGACATTCAGCGGCAATATGAAGTTCGACCATATCAGTACAGTACAAGAGGCTTAGCGTCTCAAGATTCGGAGTAATCCCGAGGTGAAGGGTCCTCAATTTTAAATTACTGAGGTTGAGATTAACGAGCTTTGGACATTCAGCGGGCATACGAAATTCGACCATATCAGTACAGTCCCGGAGGCTTAGAGACTCAAGATTTGGAGTAATCCCGAGGTGAAGGGTTGTCAACTTTGAATTCCAGAGTTGGACGTTTACGAGCTTTGGACATTCAGTGGGCATACGAAGTTCGACCATATCAGTACAGTTGATGAGTCTTAGTGTCTCAAGATTCGGAGTAATCTTCAGGTGAAGGGTCCTCAACTTTAAATCATGGAGGTCGAGATTAACGAGCCTTGGACATTCAGCTGGCATGTGTAATTTTTCCATTCTATTACAATCATAGATACATAACTCTTTTAGATTTGGAGTAACCAGGAAATGAACTTCTACCAAATTATGACAGCTTTTGAGAATTAGTGTCTCAAGATTCAGAGCCACACTGAGGTCAAGGGTCCTCAACTTTAAATTACTGAGGTGGAGATTAACGAGCTTTGGACATTCAGCAGGCATGTGTAATTTTTCCAAATCATCACAATAGTCAAGAATTAATGTCTCAAGATTCGGAGCCACACTAAGGTCAAGGGTCCTCAAATAACGTGAAAAGGTGAACTTCAGGAACCTGAGCTTTAAACAAGCCTGTCATAAGCAACAAAAAATGGAAAGATAAATTTTAATTGCTGTAATGACTAACAACAGAGAGAAAGATAAAACAACCAATTAATACCTTTTCTTCTCCATCTTTCCAAAGCTGAACGATATTGCTGAAATACATATCAAGTCCAACAAGATTTTTTGCTTCAAATGTTTTCGGTAAACTTGAAAAAGGATAAGAATCCCAGCTCAGATATCGTAAGGCATTCGGAAGGCGTAGATTATCTTCGTCAAAGTTCCAGTTGCTAATTTTGGCTTCACTTAAATATGTGAGAAATCTAATGGTCTTCAGGTAAAGAAATCTAAGTTTGTTCATGTTTGCGAGACCGTTCATTAAAATTTCAAAATTCAATCCCTCTGCATCCAGTGATATACATTTTGTTGCTTGGGTACCCTGTAATTCAAATAGCAGAGACAATGAGATTTGTTTCATTACGAAAGCAAATGTGTCAAGTATTATAACTCGAGGTTAATGCACTAGAAGGTCAATCTACTTTTTCAAAATACCCACTTTATGAAGTTAATTTCTCGAATTGAAATGGAATGTTTAGGTATTTTTGTTTTTTCTATTAAATTAGAGGAATTGATTAAATTTGATATTCTAAGGTTAGGGTTTTCGTTAAATTTGGGGATTTTTGGGTTTTGTTTAAATTGAAGGTGGTGGTCATGGTTTCTAGGGGTGTTGGTTTGGCGGTGATTTGGCGGGGGTGGTGGCTGGTTGACGGTGAGTTGTGGATGAGTTTGATGATAAGAATAAAGAAAAGAGGGGTGCTAAAACAACAAACAAACTTCCACTCCCACAAAACGAGGTAGATGTGTTTGATTTGTGTATTTGGGTATATGTTATATCTCTCTTTTTTTAATTAAACCAATCAAACACATCCATCTCATTTTGTGGAGTTCTTTATGAAATTTGGTTAGTGGTTCTAGTACCCCTCTAAAGAAAAAGTGTATTTGACTACTAGTGTTAAATGACGTGTTTTCATATAAGCTATTTTATATATATAATAAACAAAATTTTGTTTTTGTACAATGACTAAATTGAACTTTTAGAAAAAGTATAATGACTTTTTAGTTTAACAAGTGAATAACTTGATACTTACCGATTCATTAGCCAATATCTCTTCAATTTCCTCTTGAATCCATAATCGACTATTGGGGTGCAAACGACGAACAATATTCTTGCCCATTTCTTCTATATGATCATGCATCCCCACGCGCCCACATTCAGAAATAGTTATGAGAGATTTCTGCTCAAGCACTGTTAAACCATATATAGCATGAAATCCACGGCTTTCAAGCACTCTGATTACATCTGTTTTTTCCCAACCTTTTAGTAAGCATGCAACATCTAAGAATATTTCTTTGTAATCCTCCTCAAGAGCATCATAGCTTAATTCCAAAATTTTCATAGTTTCTTTCAACGGTATTGTTTTTAGTCTTTCTAAGGCATCTTTCCATTGAGGCTCATTTTGACCACAAAGTAATGAGCCCAGCACTTTGATCGTTAAGGGGAGTCCATCAGCATACTTTACAACTTGTCTTGATAGCTCTTTGTGCCCTTGAGTTGGAGTATTTTTGGTAAATGCATACCTATTGAAGAGGCGAATTGCTTCTGTGTGCGATAACAGAGTGACGTTATTAATGAAGCTCACTCGGTGGGCTACCAGCACTTGCTCATCTCGTGTGGTGATGATAATTCTGCTGCCCGGTTTATACCAATTAAGATCACCAGCTAACGCCTCAAGTTGGACTCTACTATCAACGTCATCTAGAACAACTAAAACCTTTTTACGATGCATCATCTGTGTCATCTTGTTTATACCACCGGAAACACTACTAACAGTGATGTCTTGATTGCTAAAAATATCTGTGAGGATTTGTTTCTGTAGCTCCTTTAAACCGGATAACGAGTTTTTTGAAACCTCCCTTACATTTTCAACAAAGCTGCTTCCTTCAAACAGATGGGATATTTGGTTAAAAATAGCTGTGGCCAAAGTTGTTTTCCCACCACCTCCGATCCCCTTGATTCCGATCATGCGAACATCTTCGGTACCCATTTCTAAAGAAGAAAGAACCTTGTTTATTCGCATCTCCATTCCTACTAACTTTTCATCAAAACTAGAACAGAATAAACATATCTTTTTGAAAATATCATCAACAACTATTTGTATCAGTTTAGATTCATCCCTATAAAACATTAAAGGAGATTTCATTAGCTTGCTTAAATCCCACATAAATGATTGATTTCAAATATTAGAGCTATAACGTAATAGTAATAATCACATTTCACGTTTGAGTTAAAAACTCGACTATATAACATGAGATCCATTCAACAAGACTCAAATAAATTAACATACGAGAGATATAAATCAGCAATTACCCATTAGCAGTCTTCTTCAACTCCCAGCCAGCCAGATCGGCTGCTTCTTTTAAAGCCTGTCTCCATTTCCCAGCGGCCGCTTTATTTATATGTTCTTTAAAAGCTTCTTCAACTGCCCCACTCTGTTTACGGACTTCGGTGGGCTCCACATCATAAAAGACTGGGTAAGCAGTTTGCTCGGTAGTCTTCTGATACTCCATAATCTTGACAAGCTCATCTAAGCACCAAGATGACGATGCATAGTTCTTGGAGAACACAATGATTAAGAATCTCGAGTCTTTAATGGAGTTGATGAGCTGGGTGTCGATCGTTTCCCCTTTCTTGATTTTTTCATCATCTTTGTAAGTTTCGATCCCATTTTGTTGAAGAGCATTATAAAGATGGCCAACAAAGGTGTTACGAGTGTCTTCACCTCTAAAACTTAAAAAGACATCATACGTAAAGCTCTTTTGAACGGATGAAGTTGAAGTTGACGCCATTGAAGTTAATATTGAAGGTTTGTATGAAGCAGCTGGATGAGATGAATAACCTTTCTAGAGCAATGATCAACAAGACAATCGTAAGGTGAAGGGTACTGTGTTTTGTGGAAATAACATTTTGAATAACGTGGAGACATAAAAACCTGTTATTTGGTCAAATGAAATATGAAATGTTTCATACTTAAAACAAAAGTTGCATTTATGATCCTTCTTGTATTCAAGTTGAGATAAACCAAGGATCACAAAAATAAAAAGATAAATAATCTTAATCAGTCATCTTTTTATCTCACAAGTAAAACTCATTTTTCCAAAGAAAATATCTCAAAAACGATTTATCATTTTAGGGTAAAAAGAAAACCTGTCTTTTTGCAAAATACTCCGTATATACTCTATTTGATTAATTTACCAAGACATGATCAAGCGTAGTCATTTCTTTGTTTCATTAAATGATATCCTTACCTAAATTTTATGAATAACATTTTATACTAGCCTCTCAGAATCAATCGTGCTAATATTAACTGTGTTATTCACATATAATCCGCATTCATTCAGGCTCGAGGACTTTTCTTTTTAAACTTCAAGTTGTACATGTTTTCATTTCCCTACATCAATAAGTTATCTTCAATAAAGTTGTTTGTTTTTATATGGGACCATTTCTTTAATTTCAATCTCATTTCCCTACACCAATAATTCTTCAATAGATTTCCAATTTTCTATGTCATTTGTTATATATGAAATATCATGGCAATTTCTAGCTAGATTAGTCCAAAACAAATCTGCAAATGAGATATCTTAGCAATAAAAAGAAAAAGAAATATTTGCTTGACTGTATTTTATATCTAACTTGAATTTTTTACATAAATTCTCTACTTCATAGTCTAATATCAAAAAATTCTACAAATGTTGATAACCATATCAAACAAATTGCTAACTGATAGACAGCTTCTTTTGATAATCAGTGTTAGAATTGGTCAAGGGCTTTTGTTTTAGAATCCTTCCGGTTTGACTGTGAAAAACAAATTTCACAAATATAGTTTAACGCCGATATGCTCATGGATTATCTTTCTTTACCCATGTAGTTTGAACCCATGTAAGATATGTTGGTTATCTTTAGTCAAATGTGTTCATTGGTTTTTATTGTTATGTAGTTTCATCTATTTAACAGGTTGAGATATATGACATACTTATATCCTATGTACTTAACATATTTTTAAATAATATATTTACCGAGGTACAACCCTTTAAAAAAAGGAAAAAGATAAACATGAAAGAAAGATGTCTTCATAAACAAATAAAGTCAAGCTACCTTTATTTAAATTAGGGATAATCATTTTTAAATGTATACGACTAACCATTATATAATTTTTTTGTATCCAACTAGTGTTTTTTCTTATTCTACATATGAGCTTATAGTAATTTATATTGTGTTTATCGTAAACTTTATAACTTCTATTGTGTGTATCATTACAGTAAGATTATTACGTAATACCAATTGATCCCAAATCCATTCAATATATACATGTTTCGTTTAAAATAAGCTGCTATATGTTGATTAAAGATACCCCAAATACCATTATAGATACCAATTGAAGCATGAGTGTGGGAAAGAGTAAAGAGGGAGGTATCAACAAAACGTTGTTTAAAGTTGAGGTTGAGAAGAAAGGTAGAGACTTTCGGTTAGCAAGCTTTACCCCATAAAGAGACTTCTTGAGCTTGCAGAATGTGCCAAGTTGGAATGTCTTTGAGTAGCCTTGGGGACTAGCCATGTACACCTCCTCATTTAAGTTCCCTTGTAGAAAGGCATTGTTGATGTCTAACTGTTGAATGGACCAATTTCTGTGAACTGCAAGTGCAAGAAGGCTTCTCAATGTAACCATTTGAGCAACAGGAGCAAAGGTTTCTGTGTAGTCAATACCTTCCTTTTGAGTGTATCCTTTGGCTATAAGTCTGTCCTTGAACCTCTCAATAGTACCATAAGCATGATATTTAATTCTAAAGACCCATTTGCACCCAATGGGTGCTTTGTTAGCAAGAAGTAAAACAAATTCCCAAGTATCATTCAACTCTAAAGCATGGAGTTCTTTGTTCATTGCATCTATCCACCCAGGGTCATTGGAAGCCTGTTTATATGTGTGTGGTTCAATGGATTTGCTAATGTAATGAATTAAATGTCTGTGTTGAAAGGTTTTAATGGATATTTAAATAATAGTATGTCCGGATTCGAACTCGAGACTTCGGGATTGCACACATTACGTATGAGAATTGATGTACATAATTAATATAAATAAAATGTTATTGTTATTAATTATTAATCACTAAATAAAACATAACGATAGTTAAATGATTAACGAGGTTTGGTTAACGGTCGTTAAATATTAACTAGAAGGACTAGAGATGAAATTACAAGTCGGGAAAGTTCTAGAATCCCCTTTGGGGTGCTTAGGCCGATCGGTGGGGGGTTTCCAAACCCAATCCCACTCAAACTTGGACTCCAAGATATGTTAACTATAAATACAAATCAATGTATTCATTATTGACTAACCTTGGATTGCCAATAACCTAAATTTCTCTCCTCCTCCTCTCCTCTTTGTGTGGCCGGTCGAACATCCCTAACCCCTAGGGTGTTTCGATTTTGTCTAGCTCAAAGACACAAGTGTTTGGTTTATTTGTGATTCAAGGAACTAGCTTCTCCACATCAAATCGCTATTAGTACGTGTGTACAAGAACGAAGAACAAGCACACTTGAGCTTGTAATCCTTGGTGGTCGATTTTTGGGTTGACGATTTGATAAACCCTAGTTTAGGGTTTTGGGTTTTGTTACTTGATCACATAATCGTTTGATTGCTTGAATTGCTAAAAGGTACGCACTTTCTTGTTTGGTTAATTAATTACATATATTATTCCTATAGTCTTCCTCCGCTTGCTTTGATGATGTATTTGTTTTATGTATAATTGTTATGAGTATAAAATTCCAACAAAGGGCATCACGAGTCGTTAATATGATGTAATTAATTACCAAACACATAAAAATTGGATCTTTATGATTATATGCATGTTTTTATGGTTTCTAGGGTTTTGAATTAAACCCTAATTTTTATATATGGGTCGATTACCCTATATTTATTTAATTAGGTTTTAATTTTGTAAAACTTGTAGAAACCCTAGGATTGCATGCTAATTTTATGTGGTTAATTAAATGAATAATTGTTATGTGCCATGTAATATGCGTATCTTGGGTGGTAATTGTTATGCGGAATCCATGGTGGAACATGCATGTTTTGCCATGGAGTATTGTTTATTGTGAATTGATTAATTGTTAAGTGATACACACATGTTTTATTTATTTAATAATTATAAAATTGGGGAAGACCTCAATTATAACTGATAAAATTCGTTATGTGCTAATTGGTATACTATTAACTTCGGCTTACGCAATCGACTTGTCGATGTATGTGGCTCATCTACCTTGCGAGATGAAAGTCCTAGTTAATGTATGCATTTATTTACGCCTAGAATTGTTATTAGAGTTTATTGAAATAATTATGCATGTGGCTAATTGATTTTACATATGTTAAAGTGTTAAGTTATATGTTTATATTATTTGAGTGTGTTTAATTTTTATTAAAATGCTTTTTTGTTTATATATTGTTTTGACATGTTAGTAAGCAAGAAGGGTTTTTTTTATGAATAGAAAATTAAATGGACTAAATAATGGCGAAATTGATTTGTTATCTAAGAATTATTCTTGAACTTTTAATCGATGATGCGATTGTATTAAATGGTTAGAACGGCTCACCCACTAGAACAAACTATAAAGGGTATTTAAGAAGTGAGCATAGTCTCACCGAATGGATGTCTAAGGTTATGCTTCAGCCACCGGTCCTCTCGCCTCACATGCTCGATTGAGCTACCTAGTATAACCATTCTATGTACGAAGCATCTTAGTGCAAAGTTGTAAGTTTCTCAACGATCGATTAAAACTTTGTAGAATTCAATCTTAGCAATTAAAATCTTTTAGTAAGTTTTTCAAAATTTTATGTTATAAAGTTGTATGCATGCTTTTTATACATAAGTTTTGATTACACATCAAAATTGTACCTTTAAAATTTAAGTTTATGCCATCTAATGATATGAAACACTTGAAGTTGTAATTTAGTTATGTGAGACCTTGATCTAGATTACAATAACGAGGTGAATTATTTTGTTGTGTGAGACCTCGCTTTATGATTTGCGCTTCTAAATTAGACAACTTAATTAAGTTAGTTAGTGAGACCTATAACTTAAGGCATAAGATGGGATGAAACATGCTTACATTTTGCATTAATTGTTTTGGCAAAATTGTAAATCCCATAATTTTTGGAATTGAAAACTTGTTTGTCAATTATCGCTTTTCAACGACACTATTCTATACTTTCACCACTAGCGCATCAACCGATGTGGTGGAACTATGATAATGAGGATCCAAAATTCAAGGAAAATTCTATGGTTAATATGAATATTGACCAAAGGGTAATTTTATTTTCTTGAATGTTTACTTATCGAAAGTACTAACTTTTGAACTTTATTTCAGAGAAATGGCTCAAGTCAATCTATCGCACTAGCCTCGCTGCTCAAATCTATGTTTGATCGAGAGAATTGACCGTAGCGAATTTCAATGATTGGTATCGGCAACTCGTAATTGTCTTGAGGGTTGCCAAAAGAATCAATTATTTGACTACGCCTTGTCCTCCCGAACTGCAATGATGCTATCGTCAAGCACGAAATGCATGGCAACCGAGTATGACAAGTATAATGAGGTCGCTGCATTATGCTCGGAGTATGAACTCAAGCTTGCAAAAGCAATTTGAGAATTACTTCCCTAATCTCATGCCGGAAGAATTGCAAAAGTTGTTTGAAAAGCCCGTGATCAGAGAGTCAGTATGACTTGATTGATGCTCTTCATAGTTGCAAGCAAGGAGATGGGAAACTGTAGCGCCACCGTCTGAAATGATGAATTACATGGACCAGCTAGGCTTTGAATTATGTCTACCCTAATGACATACAAATTGGCTCGATCAATGATCCTTAACAAGGAATTTGATGGTTTCGCATGAATTATAATATGCATTGCACGGGAAGACAACAATGAGGTACATGCAATGCTCATTGATTACGAAAAGGTTTGCCCAAGAAGGCCTCTACACCGCGGTTTTGACCATCCGTAAGGGTAGAATTTCTAAGCCTAATAAGCCGCTAGCTAACAAGAAAGGGAAAGGTAAGGGTAAAGTCGATAAGGAAAACAAGTTATGACTTATCGCCAAGAACCCAAGAAGTACCCTCCCAAAAGCGTGAGAATCCAAGAAGGATCAGCTTGTCATCATCGCACCGAGGTTGGACACCGGAAGAGGAATTGTCCATTGTACCTTGATGAGTTGCGCAATAAGAGGTATAAAATACCGCACCGTGCGATGATTTGTGTACTCTTTTGATGATAGAATTATTTGCTTTTCCTCATAAAATATATTCCTCGGTATATGATAATCGATGTGGTATTCACATTTGTAATACACTACTGTGGACTTAGAGGAGCAAGGAAGCTTGCCTATGGATGACAATACCGCACGTGGGTAATGGAGCACATGCAATCGTTGAAGCTATAGGCACGCTTGATTTAGTTTTACCTTCGGGTTTAGTACCGCTATTAAACGATTGTCATTACGCACCTTCCATTGTTAGGGTGTCGCTTCGCTTCCTTGTTAAAAGATATTGGTTTCGCTCATACATTTACCGATTATGGAATTTCGCTTCTTTAAATGATGTTTTTACTTTAATGTTACTCCAAGAATGGTGTGTTTGAAATTGATTTGCATGATAATGTTGTTGATAAAATAATTGCCTTTAGCATCAATAATAAAAGAATCAAAAGTGATTTGGATTCTTCATTTCTTTGGCATTGTAGACTTGCTCATATAGGCAAGAAACGCATGCAACAAATTGCAAGACGATGGGCTTTGCAAGACATCAATGATGAATCATTTGATAAATGCGAATCTTGCATATCTGGAAGATGACCAAGAAACCTTTACAAATAGTTTAGAAAGGGCTTCGATCTTCTTGGTGTGATACATACCGATGTATGCGACCACTAAGACATGTGTCAAGAAAGGGTGCTAGCTACTTAACCTTTATCGATGATTTCAATCGTTATGGTTATGTTTATTTACTTAAACATAAACATGAAGTCTTTGAAACATTTAAGGTTTTTAAGAGTGAAGTAGAACCCAACTAGGAAAGAAGATTAAAGCTCTTCGATCCGACAGAGGTGGTGAATATTTAAGCCAAGAGTTTAAAGATTATCTAGTCGAGTGTGGTATTGTCCAAAGAACTCACATCTCCATATACTCCACAACAAAATGGTGTATCCGAGAGAAGGAATCGTACATTGCTAGACATGGTGCGATCGATGTTTAATCTTACTACTCTTCCCTTATCCTTTGGGATTATGCTTTGGAAACCGCTGTTCGTGATATTGAATATGGTTCCAACTAAGAAGGTTGATAAGACTCCTTATGAAGTGTGGTATGGGAAACCTCCCAACTTGTCTTACTTAAAGGTCTGGGGTTGTGAGGCGTTTGTTAAACGTGACTCACCGATAAGTCGCAACAAAGATCTCAAGTGTGTGTCTTCGAGGATACCCAAAGGAAACGATGGGTTACTACTTACTTTCCACCGAAAACAAAGTAATTGTTGCTAGGTATGGAGACTTTCTTGAAAAGGATCTCATATCTCATGAATTCGATGGGAGAGTTTATGATCCGGAAGATGATCAAGAAGATACAACACCTTCGAGAACACTAGCCAACCTCAAGTAGAACCCGAAAGTCCGGGCTGCCCACCCGAGATTGAAGTGATTCCCATTCAGAGATCCGCAAGGACTACGCGTGCACTGAGCGCCTATGTCTCAACGTAGGTCGAGGAAAATATGTTAGGGGATCTTGGTGAACCCGCTAACTATAAAGTGCCATGATGAGTCCCGAAAAGGAAAATGGCGAGTTGCAATGAATGGGAAATGCAATCCATGAAAGATAACGAAGTCTGATAGAGGTTGACTTACTCCAAATGCTAAGGTAGTTGGAAGTAAGTGGCTCTTTAAGATAAAGACCGATATGGATGGCAATGCACATACCTATAAAGCTCGCCTTGTAGCTCAAGGTTATACTCAAACCTACGGGGTAGACTACGAGGAGACATTTTCTCCGAAAGTAAATTAGAGCTATTAGATTCTTATAGCCATAGTCGCGCACTATGACTATGAGATATGGCAAATGGATGTCAAACCGCCTTCTTAACGGTCGCCAGATGAGGACATCTATATGGCGCACTGAAGGGTTTGTGAATCCTAAATTTCCAAAGCGTGTATGCAAACTTCAAAGATCCATTTATGGATTGAAGCAAGCATCAAGGCAATGGAACAAGAAGTTTGATGAAGAAATCAAGAAATTTGGTTTCACTCAAAATCTTGATGAGCCATGTGTATCACAAAGCTAGTGGGAGTAATGTTATTTTCCTTGTCTTATATGTCGATGACATATTGATCATGGGAAAAGACATTCCAAGTATGCAAGATGTAAAGTCTTATCTTGGAGAGTGCTTTTCTATGAAGGACTTAGGGAAGCAAGATTTATTCTGGGGATCAAGATCTACTGAGATAGATCAAGGCGGTTAATTGGACTAAGCCAAAGTGCTTACATTGATAAAATATCAAGAGATTTAGTATGCAAAATTCCAAGAAGGATATTTGCCGATGCAAGTTGAACATGGCTTAAGTAATAAACTATGTGCGCCAACACTGCTGAGGTGGAATACATGAGAAAGTTCCTTATGCTTCTACAGTAGGATCTATCATGTATGCCGTGTGAGATGTACAAGGCCCGATGTATGCTTTGCACGTAACATTACCAATCGGTATCAATGTAACCCGTGTGTGAAGCATCGGCAGTCATTAAGAACATTCTTAAGTATCTAAGGGCTACTAAAGAAATGTTTCTAGTGTATGGAGGAAATCCAGATGCGTAACTTGATGTTATGTGTTTTGCGATGCGTCATTCCAAACCGATAAAGATGATACGAAGTCTCGACGGGTTATGTCTTTGTCATTAATGGAGGAGCAATTGACCGAAGAGCAAGAAGCAAACAACGGTTGCGATGTCTATTATGTGAGTACATAGTCGCCTGTGTCGCGATGGAAGTCGCTTGATTAGGAAATTCATTTCGGACTCGGAGTAATGCCCTCAATCGAATTACCTCTAAATGTGTATTGTGACAACTCACAGAATAACATTTGCCAATGAGCCCGGAGTCATGAAGGCGCCGACATTTTCCTCGTCGATATCACTATGTTCGAGAACAAGTCGACATAGGTGAAATCAATCTACTCAAAGTTCATACAGATGAAAATCTAGTCGATCCCTTTACGAAGCCTTTGCCAAAAGATAAACTTACGGACCATGTCGATGGGATAGGACTTCGCTTAGCTAGTAGTTTCATGAAGATCCGTGATTAGTATTTGGATAAAGGATGTTATGAACAAATATTACTTTAATGAAATAAAATAGTTGTTTATGTTTATTTTTCATTTTCTTAATATTATATCCTATATTTGCATGTTTAATCCGTGAGTAACTTATGTTATTCTAAATAGTCCGTTGTCGATCAATGATGTGGGAATGTCATTGAATTAAGACAAATCGAGTTTTGGTAGAATATACTTTTAAAGTATATTGATGCGTGGGACATACCAGATTCACATGATATTCAATGAATTGAATATAGGACTCATCCCAACTTTACATGATGATATTTTTGGATTTTATCATTAAGTATATCATGAAGTGTTTATCCTCGACTTGAGATACCGGATAACCGATATGAATGTAGTGCATTTGTGTGAGATAGTCTAACGCTATCCAGAATCGGTAGTTATAAGGGCTATTTTCAAGTGTTGCAAAATTCATGAGTTATGTTTGTAGTCAAGAGAATTTGTTCCTTTGAATTTGTTTCAAAGCATAATACTATATTTGGGCCCTCGTAGGGTTGACAAGATGTTTGTATGGCCATACCCAAGATCTATCCGAATACGCTCGGATGATTTGGTAATCTTGTTCAATCATATACAACGAGAATGTAATATTAACTTATGAAATGACTTGATCCATATTCATAGTTAATGTAGTATTAGTAACAAAAGGATAAGTAAAATGATGAATCATTAAATGGTTTTTTCCAGAGACCATGCTCGATTCGATCCGGGGCGCGTATGCGTGAAAGCTAGACTCACCAATGTCATTATTATATTTAGTAATATCCAGTGGGAGCCGAAAGGTTTTAATGGATATTTAAATAATAGTATGTCCGGATTCGAACTCGAGACTTCGGATTGCACACATTACGTATGAGAATTGATGTACATAATTAATATAAATAAAATGTTATTGTTATTAATTATTAATCACTAAATAAAACATAACGATAGTTAAATGATTAACGAGGTTTGGTTAACGGTCGTTAAATATTAACTAGAAGGACTAGAGATGAAATTACAAGTCGGAAAGTTCTAGAATCCCTTTGGGTGCTTAGGCCGATCGGTGGGGGTTTCAAACCCAATCCCACTCAAACTTGACTCCAAGATATGTTAACTATAAATACAAAGCAATGTATTCATTATTGACTAACCTTGGATTGCCAATAACCTAAATTTCTCTCCTTCTCCTCTCCTCTTTGTGTGACCGGTCGAACATCCCTAACCCCTAGGGTGTTTCGATTTTGTCTAGCTCAAAGACACAAGTGTTTGGTTTATTTGTGATTCAAGGAACTAGCTTCTCCACATCAAATCGCTATTAGTACGTGTGTACAAGAACGAAGAGCAAGCACACTTGAGCTTGTATTCCTTGGTGGTCGATTTTTGGGTTGGACGATTTGTATAAACCCTAGTTTAGGGTTTTGGGTTTTGTTACTTGATCACATAATCGTTTGATTGCTTGAATTGCTAAAAGGTACGCACTTTCTTGTTTGGTTAATTAATTACATATATTATTCCTATAGTCTTCCGCTGCTTGCTTTGATGATGTATTTGTTTTATGTATAATTGTTATGAGTATAAAATTCCAACATGTGTTTGGGTGATTGAATGTTGAGATGGTTAATGAAGTTTATCTAGTGATGTTTGTGATGTGTTGAAGCTGCATTGGCTTTTGGTAGATGGTGGTGAAAGTCTTTGAGTATAGTGGGGATGGCTTTAGTTCTGTTGATTTTCTGAGTGGTGGTATAGGTGGTTGAAGTGTGGGTTCTGTTAATGTTTCTAGTGGAGCAGATTATGGAAATGGTTGAGAGTCTCTGATAGGTTCTGATGTAGTTGAGGGATTTAGAGTTGGCGTGGGGTCTGTGATAGGTTTAGATGTAGGTGTCGGATTTGGAGTTGGTGTGGAGTCTGTGATAGGTTCAGATGTAGTTGAAGTTGAGGTTGGAGAAGTAGGTGTTTGAGGATTTGGAATTGGTGTAGTAGGAGTAGGAAATATGGGTAAGGTTGTAGGATCTATAGTGTTTGGAGAGTGTGATGGTGATTGAGGTGTTGTTTTGTGAAGATGGAATTGGGACTCATCAAAAGTAACATGTCTGCTAGTGTAGACCTTGTGTGTGTTTAGGTCATACAAAAGGTAACCTTTTTGGTGAAGGGGATAACCAACTAAAATGACAGGGATGGACCTTGGAGCAAATTTATCATGAGTGTGAGTGTGAATTTTGGCTCTGCAACATATGGTTTTGAGATGATCAAGTGAATGGGGTGTTTGGTATAAGACTTCATATGGTGATTTGTTTGAAATGGCAGTGGATGGTAATCTATTATGACGTACGTAGCAGCAAGGATGCAATGTCACCAAAAGTGAATTGGGAAGTTTGCTAGAAACTATAGTACTCTGGCTATCTCAAGTAGTTGTCTATGTTTTCTTTCACCTATGGCATTTTGCTGAGGTATGTTTGGATAGGATGTTTGTTGTACAATGCCATGATTTTGGAAAAATTATTTGAGTGTTGAGTTTAGAAATTCAGTCTCATTGTCACTCCTAATGGTTTGTATGTTGACTTTGAAATGATTAAGGACATAGGAGTGAAAGGATTTTATTTGAGTAATGACATGATGTTTACTTGGTATGAGATATGTCCAAATAGCTTTTGAATGGTCATCAACAATAGTTAGAAAATATTTGCATTTGTTAATTGTGGTGTGTTTTTATTGTCCCCAAACATCAATGTGAACAAGTGCAAACAAAGATTCAGCATATGAAGTACTAACATTGAAAGGTAAAGCTTGTTCTTTTGCTAGTAGACAAACAACACATTTGAAAGTTGAAGTATATTTTATGAAAGGTAAAAGACTAGTTATTTGCTTAAGAACATGAATAAAATTAATGTCCCATTTTTGGAATGCCATATAGATGTGTTGGTAGCATGTGTGGTTGTAGAGAGCAAATGATGTGGTGTTGGTGAAGTGATTGGTGGAGGTAGTAAGTAAGGATCATTACAAAGGGTGCCATGAGCAATCCTCTTGTACTGGTCCTGAAATACACCAAGTGAATCAGCGAGAATGAGTGAAATGGTTGCCCCTTTTAGCAATTTGCTTACTAATATGAGATTATATAAGAATGATGGTATGTACAGATGTGACAACCGGTAATCTTTCCTGACTTATTTTAATAATAAATTTTATTTATTATTAGTTATATTTTATTTCTGAGCGTTTCCAAACTCATTTGACTTGGAATCGAAAAAATTATCTCGTAAAATGTGAAAACCGCACACAAAGCGTACCAACACTAACTATAAACCTAATAAACGTTTTAATGTGATTTCTATATTATTTATAAGTTACTATTCGTGTAACTACTCGTTTTTCATGGAAAAATTATTTTAAACTCAACGGTCCTCAATTGATTATTATCGAGCCTAAACGAGTCCCGAACCACAATATTATAAAATTACAAAAATGGTCCCTATGGTAAGAAGTTACGCCGCCACCCTCCAAATTTCTATCATTTTACATTTTGATTTCAAACTTTTTCAGGTATAAAAGGAAATGATTTAGGTTTTCCACTCATAACTCTCACTCACCAAACCTTAATACACTTTCTCTCACTACATCTCCTCTCTCTCTCTCTCTCTCTCTCTCTCTCTCTCTCTTCCGGCGCCACTATACCTCACTCCACCACCGTCGCCGTACTTCGCCGCCGCCACTACCTCTAGTTGGATCAAGATTCTAGAAGGTTGAAGATTGCGGTTTGATATGGGTTAGTTTATGACGATTTGGGTCATGCATAGGTTTGTTTTTGGGTGATCTATTCTTGGTTTTGGGATTTTGATAGTGGTTTTGGGTCGTTATTTGTGTCAAGCCATCACTAGCCGCCTTTTTCCTCTCGTGGTATGTTCAACACATTCGTCAAACTTATTCTTCATTATTTGTTTGTGTTATTCAAATGGAAAACAAAACCTTTTTTGCAAATATTATGTGATTAAACGGATTTTAAAATGTTTTGAATAAAGGTATCATCATCTTGTGGTTTTAAATGAATAAAGTTATTTTGTTGATCTCAGATCGATTATTAGACCCGTATGAGTCATGGGTCGGGTTTGATTTACTTATTTTTCGAATCTTATTTAGTTTATTGATAAAAGTTGTAGCTTATTTGATGGTTTGTTAACAAGTTTGGATTTTGTCTTATTTGTATTATTAGTTTGAGTTTATGTGTTTTGGCTTGGTGTAAAATTTGCTAACTTATTTGCGGTTTTATTTGATTATCAGACTAACTAACTACTTGTTTTTGACATAAAGATCCTTGGTATGTTTCAGCTATTTTGGACTTGTTACTTGGAATGGGTTACATGTACAAAATGGACTAAACATACTTCGGACCATGGACTAATACTTTTGGATTGTGACTTGGACTATGGGACAAACTTTTGGACTTATAACGGAATAAAAACATTGGACATATTGGACTTGTATTAGATTTAAATTGGACTATTAACGGGTTATAAAGCCCAATGACCGGTAAATATAATCTAAAACCTAAAATTTGATTATTAATTTATTAACACCGGAAAATCACTTGGTTTAAGATATTGTTGAAACGTGTTTGGATTAACAAACAAGAAATTAGTGTTGAATTGGAAATTGTCGGAAAATATTGATTTAGGAAAATTGATTTTTATTAGAGTCATATGACTTGGAAACAATGTATAAACGGACGAGTCATGCCAAAATTTTATAAAATTTCTAAACTTATACGTTTATTACAAAATATCTTTTAATATAAAACTCGACAAAGAACGAAATGTATAGTTTCAATTAATTGTAAAAACTTTACTGTTCGAATTATAAACTTGTGTTTTTCTTATAAAATGTAAATGTCTCATCCAAACTATTTGAGATTACCGGGTAAACACCGAAACTTACCATTCACTTATTTCATTTATTTATTTTCTCACCTATTTTCTTTTATTTATTTTTCCTTGTTTATTCTCTTATTTATTTCCTCTATATAACATATGTGGTATATATTATACTTTGGCGCGTGTTATTTCGAGTCTATACTTTCAAAACCACCACACGCACAATGATACAAAACTTTTTATGAATGACGATACAAAACTTTTTACAAACGATGATACCAGTCTTCCACGAAAACTAAAATGCATTATCTTTTGGAAAATCATACGCATTAAATTACTTTTCGCTTGACGTATTTAAAAGATGAATCTTTATTTATCAGGTCGTGCCGACCATGTACCGTTGTGCTTTGCTACTTGATCCTTATTTCGATACTTACGTCACCATACTTTGAGGTGAGTTCATGGCCCCTACTTCACTTGTTTTAAACTATTTTGGGGTGAGAATACATTCACACTTTACTTATTCATATTACTCGAACTCTTTACTCAAATCACTCTCATACATGATATATTTACACGTAAACATTTTTTCCTTACTTTAATACTTGTTCGATTTCTCGGATGCATTACTTATTTGCTCAGTACATACTACATTTCTTACTCATGGACACAAGTACTTGAACTGAATGAACCGGCCAGAATGCTATGTACATGCATGACCGAATGAACTGGTCACATAACCGAATAAATTGGTAACATGAGTGAATGAACTGGTCACATAACCGAATAAACTCGTCAAAAATGCTTTAACTCTTGTGGTCCACACTTAACATTATCATAATGAACTTATATGTGGACCCAAGATGTTACAATTCTTGCATGGGCGATTGTAACAGGATTAGGTTGACATATTCTTGTCATGAGGATTCACTTATAAAGCTTTTCCTCTTATTTACATTGAACCTATGAACTCCCCAACCATTGTGTTGACACTTTTAGCATATATTTCTAAGGTCCGTAAGGCGATAGCTAGAAAATGGAGCATTTGAGTCGCATGACATTTTGAAGTATTTGAAGCAATTTGTAACCATTCGATAGTATTTTAAAAATGTTTTTTTATAACTTAACTCTTTGGACCTATTGTTGTAACTTTGATTTCTCTTATCGAATGGTAACTTTTCAAAACGTCTCATATAGAGGTCATTAGAACTCTGTATTATGAAGTAGCATCCTAGTGACATTGTCTTCCCTTGCGATATTTTGGGGGTGTTACAACAGAACATTGGTGAAGATGATGTATGAGTTAAGCAATATAGATCCATATTTTGTGACTTTGTTTTTGTGGCCATTGGGTAGTGTAACATAAATTGGTGTTGTGAAAATGTGAATGTCAATCATAAACATGAGTTTGGTGCATATATGGTTTGTTGCCCCATTATCTATTATCCAAAGACTCTTAAGTGTGGATGTTAATGATGCAACAAATTTGGAAATACCAAGACTTAGAGAAGAAAATATACCATGGAATGATCCTTTCTGATTGTTCTGCATCATTATAAGGACTTGGTTCAGCTGATTTTACCATTGATCGATCTTTACAGTCATCTGAGTATTAGAAGGGGTGTTTGGTTGAGCAGACTGTGAGTTATCAGGTTGAGCAGGTTGTGCAGCATGAGTGTTTTTTTGATTGACCACCATATTGACTGTCTTATTTGGCTTGTAGTCTTGGTTTTGAGGTCTATAAGGTTTGTGTTGAACCTTTCCACGTAATGGATGCCTATAAGATAGCCAACAGAGGCGGGTCTAAGCTTGTTTAGGTGGTGCTTAGTAACCACCTTAAAAACAAAAATCATTTATAAGTAATATAGAAGAAAAATTAGGAACTACTTTAGAAAAATGTTAGGAACCACTTTAGAGACGAAAAAAAGGAAAATGCAATGAAAAGTATTCTTAGATATTTATAAAAAAGAACGAAATAATAACAAAGAAAGGCCCTTAGCCGGATATGTTGCTGGAAGTGCAGTGAAGATGGAGATACTTTTGGTCGTGGCTGACTTGGTATGTGTTTTGGAGAGAAAAGAATAAAACATTCATTTAATACTTACCGCTCCGTATATCCTTAATCTTTTGTTTTTAGTTTTATTTTTAATTTTTAATATGCTTTTGAGTAATGACAAAAGTTGTACCTCGTGAAAAGAGATAAAACTACAAAGCATTAAAAGTCAATTTAATTTGGTTTCAGCAATTCTTTACTTATTAAGTGACATTTCACATTTATATACATAATTTTGTAATTTTATTTACTTTGCAAGTTGAGTCAGAGCACTCCCATTCATAACACCATAACACCATAACACCAATAACACCGTCCACGCCGGCCACATCGCCTTTAACATTTAACATTAACATCCTCAAAAACACTCCCAACCATAACATCCCAATAACATCAATAACATTCCCAACAATTTACAAAACAACCCTCATTTAGGGCATAAATGAAAAAAAGGAAAAAAAAAAAAAAAAAAACAAAGGAATAACGGGCGTAGCCTCAGAACGCCTGTGGACTAACGCCGTTATAACGCAAGAGGTCCAAGGGTATAACGCGCAAAACGGCGTTATTTCGCACCATAACGGCGTTAGCCCGTTATGGATGTGAATGCTCTCACAAAGATGAAAAGTCAATATCGAAATGCGTAAGTCAATAGAGATGAACATAATTTAACATTTAATATACGATTACTATGGATTTCGAGTGTCAAATTGGAAGTGCATTGCTATATAAATATTTTGATATTGTGATTGATTAAAATGAATAAAATAAACCGAAACTAACATAGCAATCTCTATTAGTCTTGAAGTTAATAGAATAGTTTTGACCGAGTACGATTTAACTAGTAAATTTATCTCAATACATAATATTTGAGTATTTCCTATGATTAACTGAACTAAAGGACATTTGGGTTGACCCGATCTGACTCGTTTTTTTCTTGTCGTTTGTGTTCTATGAATCACCTTAGATTTTGTTCTAGCTCCACCACTGATAGCCAACAATCTTGTAGCAATGCTCCTTTGTATGCCCTTTTTACCACAATTTCCACATATGACCCCTTTCCTGAATGTAGACCTTCTTTCAGCTTGTGTAGACCTCTGATTGTTGTGATCATTGAATGATCTTTGACAATTCGAGTAATAAAACTTTATGTTTGAAATCTTGTGGCCAAAGTGTGAAAACCAAAACTTGACCACATGAACTTAATTTTATCCCGGGTCATCTTTTGATCATTGTAACATTTTCAGTTCTTATAACATAGTTAATGGTTTTATCAACTTAAGATGTGGTTAACACGAAAGAATGAATCAATTTTATGAAGAAGAAAAAAAGCTCATTGAATCAGATGTACGTCAATAAGTTGACTAAAAAGTCAAACACTTTGATTGTTTTTATGGTATCATACTAATTTACAAGCTCTTTGTGTAAATTAAAAATTATTAACGATATGTAAATCACTTGTAAAACTTATGGGATTTTTATTTATATAATGATCATCTCAAATATGATGTCAATCCCACCATATTCATTCAAGTACGGCACTTTCTGAACAAGTCAACTCCATAAATTTACTTATCTAAATATAGTAAAATTTTGAATTTAACCAAGTATCCTATTGATGACGACCGAACGTTCAATCTATTAGATAGCAAGTCATTACACTTTTGTTATATATGTATTGATATCAACAGCCTATTTCGATACCGCGCTAGATCTTGACCAATAAGATGATATAGCATTGAAGTGGAGTAACCAAGTCCTGAATTGGACGCAATTACGCACCTAACATTTGACGATATTCTTCAGATATGTTAAAAATGATTGAACCACATCGAGTGAAGAGCATGCTCCTTCGGTTCAGTGTAGTGACAGGATGAATATTCATGGTGTTGCACGTGGCACTGAGCTGGGGGGATGTCATGGCGCCGCCATACCCACATGCTACCTCAGCGTGGCGCGGGCTGCGTATTACGGAACCTTGTGCTCTAAGTTAGAACATATCAATACTCCCTTTACAAGGGCAATAAACACACTTTAAATCTGAACCTAAACCCGAACCAAAAATTAAGATTAAGGGGTTGTTTGATAAAACATAGTGATTTAGTGCTGAATGAGACAAATACTCTGAATGATTTGAAGGCTCTTAATCATATTGGTTCTAAATGAAATTTAAAAATTATCCTTCCAAAACCACTTCCCCTCATAACTTTTTTCAACTTCAATTCTCATGTGATCCTCAACCTTCATCCAATTATTTATCTGATGCACCCGCTACTTTCAGAAAAGGTAAAAACACATTCTCACACACTCAAAACACACACTTTTTCTCCGGTACAACCAGATTTTGTAGAAAACTATACATCAACAATGTTATGCGCAGATACTCGGCTTTTATACAAATTGAATGATTATGATAGCTTTATCACTTGAACAATCTTGCTGATCTTTTTTTAACATGGTTTTATATGTAAACTCGTATCAACATTCTAGGAACCCCATCGTATTCATTAAGATAAAAAGTTAGAAAAAATATCCAGTATTCAATTATAAAATATTGCCAACATCTTTATCACTACATTGAACCGTAGGATCATGCTCTTCACTATGAATGCAGCCCATTTGGATAAGGTCCAAGAATGCTACTGTTGACTTTACACAAACACTTGAATTGGTACTACATGAAATTGTTATCAAAATTTGAGTCCATGTGGTGATACTATTCTCACTAAACTGTATAAGTCAACTTTGAGTCCATGTGGTGATACTATTCTCACTAAACTGTTATCAAAATTTTACATTCTGTCCAAAAGTAAGAAACATTAGGCAACAGGGAACAAGAAGTAATGTCTGCCGAATTATATGTTATCTTCTTCCGTTGTTCCCAGCTTCAAAATCTGTCGCAGATGATTGGCAGTGAATTAACTTCATATTCCTGAAACATGTTTAGTAGCTTTTTCTCAGTACCAGTAAACACGTTATAATATATGTTCTGTTGGAAAATTTAGTGCACTTGTGGGATTAGTTCACACCTTGTAATGGGTTAGGAGGTACGGAGTGTACACCCATAAGGTCCATGAACTCCCTGACTCTTATAGTGGTTTGTATTGGTAGTACTGGTGAAAGTACCGCTGTGGAAAGTATCGCTTGTGGTTTCCATCGATAGGCGATGTTTCCACCGATAGCACCGTGAAAGTACCGATGCTATGAAAGTATCGATAAGCGTGTTTCCATCGATAGGTCAGATTTCCACCGTAAGTGAAAGCACCGCTAGTGGAAAGTACTTGCTTATGGAAAGTACTCGCTAAATGACAACATAACTTTTTATGACCACGCTTAATTGGTCATGTAACCACTAACGCTATAATGGGGATAATTATGAGGCTATTAATGGGCCGATTAATACTCATAATTCCATTGGAATAGCTCAAGAGTAACCTCCTATATATAGGAGATCTGAACATGCATGAGGGATACATAGAAAACACTAAATACTTATAAGCGAAAGGGTTATAGAATTGTGCCTAATGCTCTAACTGCATTTGGTCTTATCCCAAGTAGATATTCGTGATACCCAGGCATTAGAGTCGAATAGTTTACTTTGGAAAGTGATCACACGATTCCAAGTGATATCCAGAACCACCTAGTGGTATTGCTACTCGCTATTGATTGTCTTAACCTGCTCGGGAGATAACCCCAACAATCAAAGTAAACTATTTTGTGATAATCAATGGCAACTCCGCAATGAAACACATGGCTTCAAACTTTGCCAAGCTTGATAAGTTTGAAGGGTGGACTTTAGGAGGTGGCGTAAGAAGATGCATTTCTTGTTGTCAAGCATGAGTGTAGTCTATGTGCCGACTACTCCTATTCCCGATGATGGGGATGATGCTACGTGGAGCGGATCGGAGGAGGAGCAAGTGGGAGAATGATGACTACATATGCAGAGGTCTTATTCTCAATGGTATGTCCGATTCTCTGCTTGATATTTATCGAACTTTGAATCTTCCAAAGAACTGTGGATTCCTTGGATGCCAAATATATGGTGAGGATGCATCAAGTAAGAAGTTCCTTGTTAGTAATTTCACAAATTACAAAATGACCGATTCAAGACCGCATGGAACAATACAATGAACTTCTTGGAATACTTGGAAGGTTTACACAACACCAAATGAACATGGATGAGGCTATCAAAGTCTCTTGTGTCATTGACAAACTCCTCTTTCATGGAAAGATTTCAAGCATACCTTGAAACATATGAAGGAGGAGTTAACTCTGTTGAGTTATAGCGTCATCTCGCATTGAGGAATCTCTCAAAGTGCGGGATAATGACAAGCCAAAGAGTAGCAATGTTCTTGGACCATCTGTTGTCAATATGGTAGAGCATAACAACTCTACCGTGTACAATGACAACAACGGCAAACGCAAATATCATGACAACACAAGAGCATATCCTAACAAGAAGGCAACACCTACTTGTTGGAAATGTGGCAAGACCGTCACATTAAAAGGGACCGCAAGGGTGTTAAAATTGGTGGTAAAGCCAATGGATCAGTACTAATGGTTCGTGGAGTGGTGGTTCACCAACTCACCGAAAGGTCGAATATGTTTAATAAGTCTTTTGATTTATTATGTTACATATGTATTTGAATCTTTTATGTGCGGGATGATGATGTTGCGTGGTGGGTTGACTCGTGCAACAGTTCATGTGCAAAGATAGAAGTCGGTTCAAGACTTATGAGTCAATGAATGATGGTTCTATTCTTCCAATGGGAAATGAGTCAACACCTTGGTGCATGGTCGTGGTTGTGTAGATCTTAGGTTTAGTTCGGAAAGATTGTAACTTTGTTTAATGTTATTCATGTTCCCGATATAAGGAAGAACTTGGTTTCAAGTAGTGTTTTGAATAATCATGGATATAAACAAGTTATTGAATCGATAAATTTATTCTTTCTAAGAATGGTGTTTTTATTGGTTTTGGTTATTTATGTAATCAAATGTTCAGCTTAATATTACAACCGACATGTGTTATTTCGACTTTTGTGACCTCATATGAACAGATCGATTCTAACCTTTGGCATGCTAGACTTGGTCATGTTCACTATAAAAGGATGCAAGATATGTCTAGGGATGGTTTAATCCTCGCTTTGACATGGACACCGAAAAGTGTAAAACTTGCATGTTGACCAAGATAACAAGAAACCCTTTCGTGGTGTTAGTCGTGAGACTAAGATCTTGGAGCTTATTCACAGGACTGTGTGATTTGCATGCCACTCCTTCTTTGGGGAATAAGAAGTACTTTGTGACATTTATTGATGATGCTTCTAGATTTTGTTATGTCTATCTATTACATACCAAGGATGAAGCATTAGATAAATTCAAAGTGTTTAAAACTGAAGTTGAATTACAACTTGGGTCTTTAATCAAAGATTAAGGACCGATAGGGAGGTGAGTACATGGATACTAAGTACTTTCATCGTTGGAATAATCCATGAAACGATCGCTTTATACTCCTCAAAGAAATGGTATTTCGAAAGGAAAAACAGTCTGTCAAGGAGATGGTTAATTCCATGATGTCCTTTTCAGACCGAGTCAAGGGTTCTGGTGAAGCTATGTTAACAAATGCTATTTATTAAATAGGGTTCCCAACAAAGGAACAAGGTTACCCCTTATGAACTCTGGACTAAAAGGAAACCCAACTTGAATTATCTCAAGGTTTGGGGTTGTAGGGTTGTTGTAAGACTCCCTGATCTAAAGATGAAAACTTTGGGTGAAAGAGGCATTGACTGCATCTTTGTTGGATATGCTCAGCATTCCAAGGCTTTTAGATTCTATGTTATAGAACCTAATGAATATTTTTCAGTTAACTCAATAATTGAATTAAAGGATGCAAACTTTGATGAGAATAGATTCTCATCAGTCCCTAGACCAAGTATGAGGATTCCCAATGGAACTCATAACACTGGTGTATCGAGGTCCTCGATGATGAACCATCATGGTCCCCGATGAGGTTGTGGTTCAAGAATCGAACTCTGCTCGTGAAGAGCAAAAGGGTCGACTCTCAAAGTCATTTGGACCTCGAGTTTCAACTATACTTAGTTGAAGGTACTAGGGATGAGGTCTCGCACCAATACTCCTATTGCTTCATTGTTGAGGATGACCCCAAAACATTTGAAGAAGCAATGAAGTCCCGTGACATTGCTCGGAAAGAAGCAATCAATGATGAGATGGATTCCATCATGGGCAACAACACTGGTGTTGGTTGATCTACCTCCTAGTTGCAAACCTCGGTTGCAAATGGATTTTCAAAAGGAAAATGAAGGTAGATGGAACTATTGAAAAGTTCAAGGCTAGACTAGTCATTCGGGGCTTTAAACAAAAGTCGAATAGACTATTTTGATACTTATGCCCTGTGGCTCGACGTATACCATAAGATCGCGATTGCTATGGCATCTATTCACAATCCGTTATTCATCGATGGATGTGAAAACACTTTCTTGAATGGTGAATTGGAAGAGGAGGTTTATATGAACCAACCTCGTGGCTTCATCATGCCGTGCAATGAAAACAAGGTGTAAACCGATTAAGTCTCTTTATGGACTTAAACAGCACCTAAGCAATGGCACCAAAAGTTTGATGAAGTGGTTTTGTCTAGTGGTTATGTTCTTAACCAAGTCGACAAATGTGTATATAGCAAATTTGATGAATCGGTAAAGGAGTCATCATTTGTCTATATGTTGATGACATGTTGATCTTTCAGACCGACCAAAATCGAGTTGACTGACAAAGGAATTTTGTCATCAAGGTTCTCCATGAAAGACATGGGGAGGCCGATGTTATCCTTGGTATAAGGATTAAACATGAAAGTAATAGAATTTCTATCTCTCGGTCTCATTATATTGAGAAGGCACGAGGAAATTCAATTACTTTGATTGTACTCAAAGGAGTACTCCTATGGATACTTGAGAAGTCGATGCCTAATCATGGCAAGGCAGATCTCAACTTGAGTATTCTAGGTAATTGGTGCTGATGTATGCCATGACTTGTACAAGGCCCGATATTGGTTTTGCAAAGGGAAAATTAAGGTGTATACTAGTAATCCTAGTGCTCATCAACGCAAGCGCTCAAAGGGCATCAAGTATTCAAGAGAACTATGGATTATAGTCTCTCATATATCGTTACCCATCGTTGTTGGAAGGTTACACCGATGCAAGTTGGATCAAGAACATCAAGACAATTGCCTACCAAAGTGGTCGGGTATTCCTACTTGGTGGAGGTGCAATTTCTTGGGCATCCAAGAAGCAAACTTGCATCACCAGCTTCAACAATGGAATCAATTTGTGGCTCTAGCATATACTGGTAAAGAAGTCAATGGTTGAAAACTTGCTTCTTGAGATTCCATTGTGTCCTAAACCTATAGCACCTATTTCTATCCGTGTGATAGTGCACTACATTGGCTAAGGCTTATAGCCGATGTACAATGGTAAGTCTAGACACTTAGGTGTTAGGCATAGCATGATTCGTGAGCTTATCATGAATGGGGTGGTATCTATATAGTTTGTGAGATCTCAACGTAACTTAGTTGATCACTTGACGAAGGGTCTAGCTAGAGACTTGGTTATAAAGTCTCTAAAGGGATGGGTTTAAGTCCAACTTAGTCACCGAATGTTAGGACACCCAACTCCTCCTAAGGAAACTTGGGAGCCGAGTTCAATGTGGAAAGTCGAACATTCAAGGGATGGAGCACATGTTTTATTTACATCCCAAGGTTGTGCTCGAACTCACTCGAAAGGAGGATGAAGTCTTTACTTAATGGTTAATTTTCTTTGAAAAAGTGCTTGGCAGAGCATGACTAAAGAGGAACCACCTATTTAAATGTTGAAGTTTTGCCGCTTGAGAAGCTTTGGACTTTTAGCTTTTACAACATTTATGAATTTGGATATGGACACATGGCTTGTATAGTGTCGTGAGCTTTTAAGTATTTGAAAACTTGTGTAGTTATCTTCGTATTCAAATGGGTTGAAGGGTTCAATTCTTAGAACACCCCGATTCTCGAATATTTGAACGTAATTACTAAGATGGAAATTCAACCTCGTGACATTTTCATTTATGCACATGTTTTGATTGATGTTTATTTTCATGCAAAGGAAGTGAACTAAATTTGGGAGGATTGTTGGAAAATTTAGTGCACTTGTGGGATTAGTTCACACCTTGTAATGGGTTAGGAGGTACGGAGTGTACACCCATAAGGTCCATGAACTCCCCGACTTTTATAGTGGTTTGTATTGGTAGTACCGTGAAAGTACCGCTTGTGGAAAGTACCGCTTGTGGAAAGTACCGCTTGTGGTTTCTATCGATAGGCGTGTTTCCACCGATAGATAGTGTTTCCACCGATAGCACCGTGAAAGTACTGATGCTATGAAGTATCGATAAGCAAGTGTTTAATCGATAGGTCAGATTTCCACCGTAAGTGAAAGTACCGCTAGTGGAAAGTATCGCTTATGGAAAGTAATCGCTAAATGACATTATAACTTCTTTATGACCACGCTTAATTGGTCATGTAACCACTAACTGCTATAATGGGGATAATTATGAGGCTATTAATGGGCCGATTAATACTCATAATTCCATTGGAATAGCTCAAGAGTAACCTCCTATATATAGGAGATCCGAACATGCATGAGGATACATAGAAAACACTAAATACTTATAAGCGAAAGGGTTATAGAATTGTGCCTAATTCTCTAATCGCATTTGGTCTTATCCCAAGTAGATATTCGTGATACCCAGCATTAGGGTCGAATAGTTTACTTTGGAAAGTGATCACACGATTCCAAGTGATATCCGTAACCACCTAGTGGTATTGCTATCGCATTGATTGTCTTAACCCTGCTCTGGGAGATAACCCCCAACATGTTCTTCAATAGTTTGACTCAAAAGTCAACTTTTTAATAATCTCAAACCATTATAGAAGATATTTAGGCAAATCAAAACTTTTCTTGAATTTATTTATAATACGAGTATTTCTAATATCATGTCAAGTCTCATTATTGTAATAATGAACAGATTTTGACTTTATGAAGAAGTCTTCAGTATATCATGTGATTGTGTAAACCAAAAACAAATAAAAACCAAAATGCAGTTCAAAGAAACATACCCAGCTGAAATGAACTAATGTTATAGAGTAGTTTTCATTGACTTTGAGAAAAATTACCTCCAACTTGATCAGCACACTAAGATGATCAGACCCATGAAAAGAATGAATCTTTCTATTCTTCTTAGCAAAAGTAACATCAATACGACCAGAAGTCAAACAACAAGGACAACTGGTGCACTACCTGCAGACAAGGTGAACCCTCTTGCTTACTGACTCATAACGCTTTGAAAAATAAAAGGCGGAACATAAGAAAATTAATAGAGAAGGGAGACAGTACCTGTTAAAAAGTTCTTGATGCAGTGACTTTGGGCATTTGAGCTGTTCAAAATCATCACCGACCACGGTAAAGGGGACTTCTTCTTTTGGTGCCTGTACTATTCACGGCTTTATATGTAGCAGAATGTTTTATAATCAGAGGTTTTTATCTCGGATGTAAAACCACATGAATTAAGAAACCTTCTGGACCCAACAATACGCAGACCTTTCACCCTAAAAATACTCTGTGGAAGATGACTAATGCCTGTACCAGTGATTTCCAACTCTTTTAAACATTCTAACCGTCCAAATTCCTCAGGAAATTCCGCAAGTTGAAAACAGTAACGGAGGTTGAGATTAACGAGCTTTGGACATTCCGCAGGAATCTCAAGTTCGACCAAATTAGTACAATTCCTGACACTTAGCGCCTCAAGATTTGGAGTAACCCCGAGGTGAAGGGTCCTCAACTTTTTTAAATTATAAATGTCGAGAGTTACGAGCTTTGGACATTCAGCGGGCATACGAAGTTTGACCATATAACTCTCAGTGAAGTTGTCTCCGAGTCTTAAGGTCTCAAGATTCGGAGTAATCCCCAGGTGAAGGGCTCTCAACTTTAAATTAGTGAGGTCGAGACATCTGATTTTTGGACTTTCAGCAGGCATGTGTAATTTTTCCAATCTTCTACAACTATAGATACGTAACTCCTTTAGATTTGGAGTAACCTGGAAATGAACTTCTACCAAATGAACACAAAATTCAAGAATTAGTGTCTCAAGATTCGGGGCCACACTAAGGTCAAGGGTCCTCAATCTGTGGGAATAGGTGAACTTTAGGAACCTGAGCTTTAAAAAAGCCTGTCATAAGCAACAAAAAATGGAAATATAAATGTTTGTTAGATTATATTACAGACAAATAGGTGATATACCATCATAATGAATTATGTAAAACTACCAATCAACCATTATTCTACCTTTTCTTCTCCATCTTTCCAAAGTTGAATGATATTGCTGCTATACATTTCAAGTCCAACAAGATCTTTTGCTTGAAATGTTTTCGGTAAACTTGAAAAAGGATAACCAGACCAGCTCAGAAATCGTAAGGCATTTGGAAGGTGTAGACTATCTTCATCAAAGTTCCAGTTGCTAACTTCCTCTTCACTTACAACATATGGGCCAGACACGCGAAGAAATCTAAGTTCCTTCATGTTTGCGAGACCGTTCAGTAAAATTTCAAAATTTAATCTACGTGCATCCAGTGTTATACATTTTGTTGCTTGGGTACCCTGTAATTCATATAGCAGTAACCATGAGATTTGTTTCATTACAAAAGAAAATGTGTTGCGTGTCATTGTACTAGAAAAGTTATTTATTTTGATAAGCAAACTAAGTATGCAATTTTCGATCCGGTAAGTTCATAACAGGTGTCAAAGTGAAAAACGTAAAAATAAATTTTTAATTAAATTATATAAATATTTGTCATTTTACCTTAATTTTCATCATACTAAAACATAGTATGAAAGGATGAAAAGGGAATGAATATGTAGGTATAGAGAACAAAAGAAAAAAGAAGAATGTTTAATGAGGTAATAAAATTAAATTTTTTTTTTACACAATGACTAAATTGAACTTTTTAATCCGTAATTGGCTATGCTTGTTAGGTTCACTGAGGTTGAGATGATGAACAATATTCTTGATACTTACCGAGCCATTAGCCAATATATCAACAATTTCCGTTTTAATCCATAACCGGCTATGCTTGTTAGGTTCATTGGGGTTCCGACGACGAACAATATTGTGACCCATTTCTTCTATATGGGCATGCATCATCACCTCTCCCCATTCAGTAATACTTATGAGACATTTTGTTCAAGAACTCTTAAGCCAGCCTCAGCAAAAAATCCACAGCTTTCAAGGGTGTTGATTGTGTTTTCTTTAGACCAATGTTTGAGTAAGCATGCAACATCTAGAAATATTTCTTTGTGATCTTCCTCAAGACCATTATAGCTGAGTTCCAATTTCTCCATAGTTGCCTTCAATGGAATTTTTTTTAGTCTTTCTAGGGTATCTATCCATTGAGGTACATTTTGACCACAAAGAAGTGAACCCAAAACTTTGATTGTTAATGGAAGACCATCAGCGTATTGTACAACTTCGTTTGAAAATTCTTCATACCCTTCAATCGGAATATCGCTAATAAATGCATACTTACTAAAGAGAGAAATTGCTTCCGCGCGCGATAATAGGTTGACGTTATTAATGAACTTCACCCGGTGGGCTAACAAAATTTGCTTATCTCGTGGTAATGATAACTCTGCTTCCCAATTTGAACCAATCAAGCTCACCGCTAACGCCAAGTTGTTCTATATCATCAACATCATCTAGAACAATAAGAACTTTTCTCCCACGTATCATCCTTTTCATCATGTTTGTTCCTTCATGAACACTACTTACAGTGATATTTCCTTTACTTGACACGCTTGAAAGAACTTGTTGTTGTAACTTATTCAAACCGTATAAAGAGGATTTTGAAACTTCCTTACATTTTCAACAAAGGCTTTACCGTCGAACTGAATGGATATTCGATCAAAAACAGCTCTTGCCAAAGTTGTCTTCCCCCCACCTCCCATCCCCCATATCCCTATCATGCGGACGTCATGAACATCAAGTTCTAAAGATGAAAGGAAATCTTCTATTCGTGTCTCCATGCCTACTAACTTTCTGTCAACACTCGAACTACTGGAACATATCTTTTTGAAAATATCGTCAACAATTATTTGGATCAATTTGGATTCATCCCTGTAACGTTGAAAAAGATGTAACTAATACGGAGTATTACTAATTATCAAGAAGATCTAATTACATAAAGTCATATCGCAAATGAATTACGAATAATTACCCATTAGCAGTGTTTTTCGACTGCCACCCAGCAAGGTTGCCTGCTTGCTCAAAGCCTTCCTCCATTTCCCAGCAGCTTCTTTATTTTCATGTTTTTAAAGCTTCTCCAACCGCGCCACTTTGCTTGCGGATTTCGTGGCTCCACATCATAAAAGACCGGTAAGCAGTCTGCTCACTTGCCTTCCGACACTCCATAATCTTGACAAGCTCAGCTAAGCACCAAGATGAACCTGCATAGTCCTTAGAGAACACAATGATGAAGAATCTTGAGTCTTCAATGGATTCCATGAGCTGGGTGTCGATCGCTTCCCTTTTTCAATTTTTCATCATCTTTGTAAGTTTGAATCCCATTTTGCTCAAGAGATTTATAAAGATGGCCAACAAAGGTGTTACGAGTGTCGTTGCCTCTGAAACTTAAAAAAACATCGTACTTGAAGTTCTTTTGAATGGATGAAGCAGAAGTGGATTCCATTGAACTTATGATTTGGGAAATTCTATTTGCACTAATTGCAAAGAAGCAACTGGATGAGATGAATAACCTTTGTAGAGCAATTATTAAGTCAACTGTGTTTGTTTGTGTGAATATATATGTAAAAACTTGCCTTTCTGCTAAATATATATCTGATCAAGGTGCACATTCTTAGTGGGCATTAATACAATTATTGTATTAATTATAAACGTTATAAAAGAATAAATTTTCGGGACCACTAAATTAAATAAAGTAATCAACTTCTAATGATTTTTCATAATGTCTTTTTTTTTTTTTTTTTTTTTTTTTTTTTTTTCTAACTTTGCCAATAAAGAGATTATGAATAGGTTGTCACTAAGGCTTTGAAGGAGTTTCCTTATTCGGGAGATCCGCTTTGTAAGTTGTTGTTGAAATTTAGATGGGCACAAGACATCTAAAGAGTGGCGTGATAAGTTTATTCAGAAAGAAAACGAAGACTTCGATTTGTGCAAGAAAGAGTTGGAGGAGATTGACCAAATGTGGAAGATAACGACTTGTCGGAAGAGGATACATGGATAAGGAACGAATGTATAAAGAAAATGGAAGATATTGAGTCTCGAAAGTCTAAGGGTCTAACTTAAAGAAAACGAGATCTCCTCTCGGTGCCTTTTATGAAACCTTCTATCCCTAAAAATCGATTACAATCTGTTCTATTAATCATGTTCTCTTGTTTCTAATCTGCCTTAGTTACTCAATTACATTCGTGTGTTGATTGATTGTTACGCTTATTGCAATTCAACCGATTTTTAGGGTTCTTGTATCGCTTTTTCTTAGGGTTTCATAAAAGTCGGTTATCTGGGCGATCACCAAACCCTTTGTTCGGGTTTTCTCTGCTCGCTAGCTAGGGTTTGATCATTATCGGTTTGGTTGTCATTACAAATCATTCTACCGACCGATCTCTTCACCATATCATGTAATCACTATTGCGCGCTTATGCTTATAAACCCTAGTTGTTAAACTAGGGTTTTAATTGTTTTGTTTGAAGACCGGACATTATTTTCTTCTTGTTTTAAGGTTTCGATTGTTGTGATGTCGAATTTGGGAGAGGAGATTGGTGGTATGCCACGGCCCGGATACGCTCGGATGGACAAGTGGAGCCGGTTTCACTTGATTCAGCCCTAGTCGCGACGCATCTAGTCATGACATGCCCGAGGGTCACGATACTTTATCGAAAATTCGTGCTATTGAAAACAAATCTTAGAGGGAAAACTTGTTCTTGTGTGTGAGAATGGGCAACCATTAAAACCAATCGACGATGGATGCTACTACTTCTACCGGGGCTTATTCGTTTGAGCATCTTAAGGTGCCGCAGCCTCGTAAGTAGCTTGAGGAGATGCTTTCTTCTATCGGTTATTCAAACCTCCTCAAGATACAAGTGGTCCTATGGCTTCTAATGTTAATGCACATGGGCTATTGGTATTGAGAGGATGGTGTATGCTTTGAAATAGCACCGCCTATGATATGTTGGTGTTACTTCTATCGAACCAATGAAACACATGTCTAACTTTCAGAGGTTGGAATGTAGTAAGAAAGCTAATGGTGTGGATCTTTCCGTCCCGATGAAAGTGGTTGAAGAGGTAAACACTAGGTTTGAGAATACTTTGTATGGGTATTTCGGTAAACGCTTGCTTTTCCCGTTGTTGATTACTTTGTACGCAATGTGTGGGCTAAGTTTGGTATACACAAGGTAATGATGAATGCAAAGGGTTCTTCTTTAAGTTTAATTCAAAAAGGTGTTGATGACGTTATTGAAAACGGTCCTTGGTTGATTAATAATGTACCTATTATTCTTAAACCATGGACAAGTGAACACCAATTTACTTAAAGAGGATTTGACCAATATCCCGTGTAGGTTAAATTCCATGACGTTCCTCTTGCTATGTTTTCCGATGATGGCCTTAGTCTCCTTGCTACATTAATAGGCACGCCTAAAGGTTAGATGCCTTCACTAGCCAAATGTGCAAGGACTCGTAATGTAGTAGTTTTGCTAGATGCATGATTGATGTGAAGTCGATGAGCTTCTTAGGACACCTTCATCATGAGATTCCATTACTTGATGGGTCGGGCCTACTATCGAGACGATACGGGTTGAATATGAGTGGAAACCACCGCATTGTGATAAATGTAAGATTTTGGTCATACTCCTATTGATTGTCCTAAAGTTGTTGAACCTCCCACTCACCTTCTAAGCGTGCAAATGATGGTGCAAATGATGGTTTCAAGATGGTTTATAATAGGAAGAAGGAAAGCAAGGTGGTCTTCTATTCGGGTCAAGGAGGGTTTTTCAAACCCGTTGTCGGTAAACAGCTTCAATACCAACCCAAGAAGAATCCTCCCGAACCTAAGAAAGTCGTAGTCACTAAGAAGATTGCTTCGATGTGGCTAGTTCGAGTGGAACCAAGATCGCTACATCTAACCGCTTGATGCTCTTAATATGGAACATACGGATGCGCTCGGTATTCCTTCTAATGACACTATCAAGGATGTGGATTCCGGTTGTACAATGGAAGTTAATGAAGATAAGTCTACTAAGACAGTAATCGCATCACAAGAGCCTCTTGTGAGTGATTTGAAAGAGATGGAGTCGGTTGTGGCTCCTCAAACTAGTGATTCTTGTATACCTACCGCCTCTTCTACTAAGAGAAGTAACCCTTTTCTAAAGTGGGAGAGATTGTAGTGTCCGATTCAAGATGAGGTTGTTGCTAACCCATTTGATGAGTCTCGCTAATATATTTGGTGGTGCCAAGAGTTTGAAGACGAATATGATGACTATGATTTCGATGACTATGCTAAAGTTCGTGATCTTCCGGGAATTTGATGCCTTTAATGCCATGTATGGCACAACGCTTCAAGGTCCTAGGAAGTAATTTTATTTCTTTGTGTCATATGTTATCATTTGAGTAGTGGTTTGTTTTCTTGGTTAGAAAACAGAAGTATCTTGTTATGTAAGCTCTATGCCTATGTAACGGTCGAGATATGGGATTTCACTCATATCCATTGTACTTAAACGCTTATTTGGTTAATATATTTACCGTGGTGCGGGATTACTCCCTTTACCCAAAAAAGAAAGTCTAAGGATCTGAAACAAAGGTCGAGGAATAAATGGGCCGCGGAAGGTGATAGTAACAATCGGTTTTTTCATGGCCTAATTAATAACAGAAAAATGAGTAATTCGATCCATGGGCTCTCGATTGGGGAAGAATGGATAACCAAGCTGAAGATGATAAAGAAGCATACGTTTGAATTTTTTAGAAGTAAGTTTAAGGAAGAGTGGAAGGATAGACCTATCCTCGACTGTGGTATTGAGACGAGACTTTCTAGGGAGGCGGCTGACTCCCTGGTGCATCGTTTTTCTAAAGATGAGATCAAAAAGGCGGTTTTTGAATGTGGGGAAGATCGGGCTCCCGGTCCGGATGGCTTCCCATTTAGATATATTAGGCATTTCTGGGCTTATTTTGAAGATGATTTCAGTAGTTTATTCGAAGCTCTTTCTGATGGCAGGAGTTTTAGTAATGGGTGCAATTCGGCGCTTATTACATTGATCCCAAAAGTTAGAGACCCGAGTCATCTTAATGATTATAGACCCATTACTCTTGTTGGGGTTTTGCGTAAGGTTATTTCCAAGGTTTTGGCTAATCGGATCAAGAAGGTGCTGAATCCTCCGATTTCGTTAATCATCCGCATTTTAGGGACATGTCTATTTTAGATGGGCCTCTTATCCCTAACAGATTATTTCTTGGCAAAAAAGTAAAAAGGTATTTTTATCTTCAAGGTGGACTTCAATAAAGCTTATGATAATGTTAGTTGATTTTCTTTTGGCGATAATGGATCGGATGGGCTTCCCGTTATGGTGCAATTGATTCATAGTATCCTCTCTCGGCTAGGTCGGCGGTTTTGATTAACTGCCTCCAACTTTCGAGTTTCAATGCCAAAGGGGATGAGACAGGCGATCCTCTCTCCGCTTTTATTTTTGATTGTTATGGAGGCTTTGTCGTGCATGATGAAGAAAGAGAGCAACAATGGTCTCCTCGACGGTATTCAGCTTCCAAACCAGGGTCCTTCGGTCTCCCATCTGCTATATGCTGATGATTCGCATTCTCATTCTCAGGTGTTTTCATTTGTGCTCGGGTCTGAGTATAAATATGGGGAAATCTTTGATCAATGGGGTGGGGGTGGAGGATTCCGAATTTAGTAGGGTGGCGGAGGGAGAGGCGTGTAGGTCGGGATCGATCCCTTTTGATTACCTTGGCTTACGTATTGGGGGTAACATGAATAGGGTGGCCAATTGGGAGTTTATGATCGATATTTTCAAGTCTAGGCTTTCAAGTTGGAAGGCGTCGTGTCTTTCGATTGGGGGTAGGATTACTTTGATCAAAGCGGTGTTGGAAAATCTCCCCACTTATTACTTGTCCTTATTTAAAGCTCCGTCTAAGGTTGTTGATAACCTTGAAAGGATTATTAAAACCTTTTTATGGGGAGGTACGTATGAGGTTAAAAAGATTCATTCGGTGGGTTGGGACCGTGTAGCGACTCCTGTCCGTTTGGGGGCCTTGGTCTTAGTAGGTTGATGGACACTAATATTGCTCTTTTGACCAAATGGGTATGGAGATATAGGACGGAATCTAGGAGTCTTTGGAGAAAGGTGATTGATGCTATTCATGGCAGCTCGAGAAGTTGGTTGTCCCTTCCTGTTAAGACCTCTATGTCGGGGGTTTGGAATTCTATTGTTAGAACTATTTCTAAAACCAAAGTGGCTGGAGTCCAATTGCAACATATGTTCAAAGGTGAAATGGGAGACGGGAAGGATATCCGGTTTTGGTTGGACCTGTGGGCGGGTGATAAGATTTTGAAAGAGGAATTTCCTCTTCTTTTCAAGAGGGAAAGGAACAAAAAGTGTTTGGTTAAGGATAAGTTTCTCAATGATTTTGGGGTGTATAACGGAGGTTGGCTAGCTAGTGGGGGGCTTTGTCGAATTTAAAAGAGGAGGAGAAGACTCGGTTGGTGTTTTTGATGGCAGGGAGGAGTTTAAATGGCCAAACGGACAAGTGGAAATGGCTCTGGAAAGGTAATCATGAGTTTAGTGTCCGATCGGTAAAAAATTTTCTTAGAAGTGATAAAGTTGTTAACAATAGCTTAAAGCTCAAGTGGGTTAAATGGTTGCCGATCAAATGCAACGTCCTGATGTGGAGATTGGGGCTGGATAGGCTTCCCACGATGGAAGCTTTACAGGTTCGTAATTGTCGGTTCGACAATGTATTGTGTGGGCTGTGTGGGGAGGCTAATGAAGACGCCGAGCATCTTTTCAGTGGCTGTGAGATATCCATGGAAGTGTGGCATATGGTTGGGCGGTGGTGCAAACTGCCTCCATTGTTCCTTTTTTATCGGTTTGGTATTTTTAACATCCATAAATCTTCGGGTTTGGATAGAAGGAAAAAAGAGATTGTTAAAGGGGTGGCGTTTTTAACATGTTGGTGTATTTGGAAGGCGAGAAACGATAAGTGCTTTGGCAATATTAGGACGGATGCTCGGAACAAGTCCTTTAGTTTTTTATTGTTTAGAAATCGGTTTAAGCATTGTGTGACGGATTGGAAAAACTGGTATCATTTTAACATCTTGTAATCGGTAGTTTTGTATAGTTTGCTCCATCGGTTTGATGTGAGTGTTGAGTTGTGAATAAAAGTAAACTTTCAAAAAAAAAAAAAAAAAAAAAACTAATATGATTATACTAATCATTGACAAGTCAATAAATTAAAGGAAAGTCTAAATACACCAATATGATTATACTAATCATTGACAAGTCAATAAATTAAACCCACCAAAGATTAGTGTAATCATTATGTTTCATTTCTTTTGCTTCTTTTTCATAATTAAGCAAAAAACGCACTCTTTCTCACAATGGGTCACACTCCTTCTCAAGGCGGTCAAAATGGGTGAGCTAGTATTTTAGATTATTTATATCTGGTTATTAAAGTTTTATTTTTTTCTCTACCAAGGCGTTGTATAGTGATAAAACTTGAATGAAACCATTAAACTCAAAAGTTCTAACCCAAATGGTTTAGGATCGCTCCAGTCTTAGATTGTGATCAAGATAACAAGATTGCAAGCCTGTCCAAGTAAGTTTTTGACGATGCCAAGATTACGGTCTGGTTTTTCTTGGCTTTAATTAGTAAGGTAAAAACTACAAGTGAAATATTGTTGTGACAATAAAGTTGATGTGCTAACCGAATAGGTAAGTAACTATCAGTTTAGAAAATAAACTATTTGTAACAATAGGTTAGTTAGTATTTGTACCAAAAAAAACATAGGGAAAATTGCATAAAAATGTATCATACTTACCACTTTTTGTCATTGTATGTAGCGAACTATTTTTTTTTATCGTTGTGACACCAACCTTTTTAGATCGTGCTATTGTATGGTCTGTATTACCGGTTGCAACCTTAGCCGGTTATATCTTTATTTTTTTTTACGTTTTATTGACCTTTTAGTATTCCACCTATGAAATTCATTTGACACGTTTGAAAATCAAATGACACGTAAGAATTCCACTTATAAACCTACCTTATCCCCAAAAATACACACAGTCCCCCACATAGTTGTTTATACGAAACTGGTCCCAAACCGTAAATATTAAATTCTAAATTGACCTTGATTCTCTAGTGGTTTTATGCAATTGATTTGTGCAAAAGGTATATTTCACTTTATTATGTTTGTATTCTACTTGAATTGTTTTTTATTTATCTCTCCCATAATATGCATGGTGATTTAGGGTTTATATTGAGTACTAAATATATTTTTTTTTTCGGTATACAGTATGGCGCCTTCTGGTTCAGATTTTCTGTTTTTTGATTTACATTCTGATGCGGTCTTCTATTTCTTACCACTAAGGTATGAAAATGGTTTAGTTCACGAGTTTAGGGTTTCTAAGGAGAAGAAGTTTGATTATGAGAGTCTTTATGAGTATCTGATAGAGCGGTATGAGTTAAGTTTTATGCCATGTTTTTAGGTTACCACAATGTGAGTTAGATGTTGGGTTAAAATAATTGAGTCTAATGCATTTGGAGACAATGTATTCATTTGGTGAATCTTTGGTGAATCTTATGGAAAATTAGATATGTATTATCATAAAAATTTGGTCTTTGATGATTACATTAATGAGGCAACTTCTAAACTTAGAATACAAGGGGTTAGGAGGAAGGATGCCGAAACATGTCTTTGATGAACTAGTTTCATGGGCTGAGGAAGAAGCACAAAAGTTAAAAACACCACCTAAGCCTAGAACTGTAAGTAGAAAACATTGGGATAGTGTATCAATAGAGGTTGATGTGGATCACACTGAAGCACCACCTATTAATCTAGACACTGAGGCTGTTGCACCATCTGATGATGAGAATGGTCCATCTGAACATGTTGGTGATGACACTGGTCCATCAGATTAGGTTGCTGATGTCAATTCTTCATCAGAACATGTTCATGATGACACTGGTCCATCAGAACATGTTCATGATGACACTGGTCCATCAGAACATGTTGATAATGACATACTTAGGAAGTTGGTGGATAAGGGTAAAGGTCTATTGATTGAAGAAGATAGGCTAGTTCATGCTAAAAAGCAAAGTGTTAGGAACAAGGGTATTGTTATTGAAGATAATGTGAATCCAAGGGTTATGGATGATTCTTCTACTGAAGGTGATGTTGAAATTCCTAACTACTCAATGTTATATAGTGATAGTGATAGTGAAATGTCTGAGAGATCTATAGACTACTTATCGGAGGGTGAGGATGAGTTGATAGAACTTAGGAAAAGAATTTATGAGTCAAAAAGGGCACCCAAGGTTACAAACCAATGTACTCAACAGCCATGTGGAGAGGCAAGTTCAACTAAAAAGAAAGGAAATGGTCTAGGTGAAAATGAAACTGTCCAAGAACATGAGGACTTCCTGGATGACTTACTGAGGAAGCTCAAAGGTTGTGATGATGATGTTGTAGTTACAGATCCTTTCAAAAGGGTGGAGACTAATGTGGAGAGGTATCATGTCCATGATGCAGATACACACTGGAAGATGCAGAAACCAAAGGTAATGACACAGTCCATCCAAAATATTGTGCATACTATTAAAGTTACAGTAATTCTTTTCAGTAATATGTTTATGTTTTATTTTCAGGTTGGAGAAAAGTTTGTAGATGCTGCTCAATTGAGACAATGTCTGACATACTATGCTTTAGCAAATAGATTTTCCCTGTGGTTTGAGAGAAGCTCAAAAACTAAAATAATTGCTCGTTGTGGTTTACGTCCTAAGAGGATCAAGGATCAAAAGAAGGGGAAACTAAGTAAGTTCAACAGATATCCAACAGAAAGGGATGAAGGCTCTATATGCCCATGGAGGTGTTATGCGAAGCAGTTGGTTAATGAAAGGTCTTTTCAGGTAATATCACTTAGTAATGAACATACATGTGTTAGAGATTTTAAGTATGGATCTTTAGTTAATTACAAGTGGATTGCTAGGCACTTTGGTCCTAAGATTAGAATGAATCCAGACATTAAGTTGCATCAAATTGCTGAATTAGTCATGAAAAAATACAAGTGCGTAGTTAGTCTTAGTGCTAAAAGTTGGGCAATAAATGAAGAGGAAAACACAATGGCAGATCATTATGGTTACATTAGGTCATATGCAAGAGCCATATTGGATTCAAATGATGGTTCCACTGTAAGATTTGGGGTTACAGTCAATCCAGGTGATCAAACTTTTTTCGATAGGTTTTATGTCTGCTTTAATGGATTGAAAGAGGGTTGGAAGAAAGGGTGTAGAAGGTTTATATCTTTGGATGGATGTTTCCTCAAAAAACCAAATGTGGGTGAAATTCTTACAGCTATTGGGAGGGATGGTAACAACCAGATCTTTCTGGTAGCATGGGTTGTAGTCAATGTGGAGAACAAAGATAACTGGTCATGGTTTTTGGAATTGCTTGGACAGGATCTTGAATTGCCAACTGGAAAGGGTCTAACACTTAAGTCAAACCAACACTAGGTATGATTCACTTTCATTGCCTTGTTTTTAAGTGTCTTTCATATTCTAATTGTTTTTATGAACATGTTGTAGGAATTGATAGAAGCTGTCAAGGATGTAATGCCCAATGCAGAACATACACAATGTGCAAGGCACATCTATGAGGGTTTTAGAAAAACATATAGTGGTGTGGAATTTAGGAATCTTTTTTGGGCTGCTTCAAAGGCTAGTTACCCAGGTCTGTTCAACAAGATTATGGAGAAGATGAAAATAGCTAACCCAAATGCATATTAATATCTGCTTAATAAAGATCCCAAGACCTGGTCCAGAGCCTAGTTTCAAATTGGTAACAATTGTGAAGCTGTTGAGAATGGATTCAGTGAATGTTTTAATGCTGTTCTGTTAAGTGTTAGAGATAAACCATTGATTACAATGCTTGAGGCAATGAGGGTGATTGTTATGGAAAGAATGAACATTATGAGAAAGATGTTGGATAAATGGAAAGAAGACATTTGTCCTAACATTCAGAAAAGGTTGGAAATCATAAAAGATCAACAAAGGTATGACTTACAGTACTTATATCATGATTATAATGCTCAATAACCATTAACTGTATACTAATTATAAATTATTTTCTGTAAGGTTCTAGCATGTGATACCAGCCGGAGGAAATCTATTTGAAGTGAGAAATGGTTCTGAGGCTTTTAGCATTGATGAACAACATAGGACTTGCATCAGGTTTGCCATGTAGTCATGCCATAGCTGTCATTTTTAAGTTACATAGAAGGGCAGAAGAGTTTGTGCCAGATTGTTTCAGAAAACAAATGTTTCATAATGCCTACCATCAATACTTAACCCCTGTTGGTGGAATGACCTTCTGGCCTGACAGTAGTGACTTTTCTAAGGTCTTGCCTCCTAAACCACAAAAAATGCCTGGTAGGCCAAAGAAAAAAAGTAATAGAGCTGCTCATGAAAATAAGAACCCCAATAAGATTCCTAGGACTGGGATTGAGATGACTTGTTCAAATTGTTTTCAAAAAGGTCACAATAAGAAGGGTTGTAAGAACCAAACTGTTGTGAAACCACCTAAACCAACAGTTAAAAAAGGTAGACCTAGGAAAACCACAACCACAGGTTTAGTTGATGAAGATGAACCCTTTGTTGAACCATTTAGAGCAACACCTGATTCTATCCCTAGGTCTAGTGAATATGATGCAGGTGGTTCTAGTGCAACTGTCAATGCTAAAAAAGGTAGACCAAGGAAAACAAAAAAAAACACAACCACAACCACAAGTTTAGTTGATGAAGATGAACCCTTACTTGAACCAGTTGACAAGTCAGTCAATGCTGATGAAAATGAGACCGTGGTTACACCAGAAGCACCAGCTAACCCAGTTGATGAAAATGAGACCTTAGGTTCTAGTGTTTGTGAATTGGGTGGTTCTACTGCAGCTGCACCTAGTCAAAGGAAAAAAAGGGTAAGATTTGCTGAAGTGGGTGGGTCTAGGGCATTCAATCTTAGGGGAAGAGGTAGAGGTAGAGGTAGAGGTAGAGGGCTTAGTGGTCTTGGCAGATTTGGGAGGTTGGGAAGATGGTTTGGCATTGGTGAAAATGAAAGTGTGTCTGATCCAATTGAAAGTACTGAAGATGACCATGTTGAAGAAAATCCACTTGACAACTAGAACTCACAGACTGCAACTACTCAGACCTCAAAGACTGCACCTACTCAGCACTCACAGACTACACCAATAAATGAAGCAGAACCAAGACCAATGAGGAAATTTGTCATGTCAAAGCAAAGAAGAAAGAGTAAAAGAATCCTGAAGATGAAACTGGCAAAGCAACACCAAGACATTGGAAGCTCAAGTTCTAATGCTCTCAGTTTGGAGTGAAAAAAAACTAACTATTATAACTAAAGTTCTTTAATGTCATCTAACTTTAATGTTGTGTAACTAAACTTTGTGCACTTCTTTTGTTCATATATGTTGTGCACTTAGAAACATACGGTATTTGGTTATTATGTCATGTAACTTTAAACATTCATGGAATGCCCAGTTTTGTAACTGAATGGGCATGAACTTATGAAAAGTAATGACATTTACCTTTTGTATTATGAGCCTGTGTTGAATAACTATTGTTAACCAAAACAAACCATTGCATTAAACATAAACCAAGACAAAACATTGTCATATTACATAAGTCCTAACGTGTTCTATTGATTGGATACAAACACATTACTTGCACAAAACAAAAGCTACAAAAATGACCAACAAACCAAACAAAATAACAAGTTTGTCATGAAATTGGACTTTTGACTTTAGCAAAGTCATATATGCCTTCAGTTGAACCATTTGCAAATATGTGCCTTCATCTAATGTGGAGCTTTTGCCTTCATGAGATTTTGAGCCACTCTTATCCATGTGCTTAGTCATTTGCTTCTTCAACATTTTCAGTTCTTCATGCTGTTTGAAGAACAACTCTTTGTAGTAGTCACTAGGTAGCTCATCATCAATAAAGCCATAAAACTTACACTGATATTCCATATCATGTAAATTAACAAACAGTATTATGCTTTACATAATGAGCTTAATTAACAAACGAAATATTATCTTACATATTTTGGATGACCCTTGAATCTTCTACGGGGTTGTAAATGGTCCATGAGACTTGCTCTTCCATAGGCAAATGACAATCGCATTCGGTCAGAGCAATTACTTTTCCTTGGTGTAACGTTTGAATGTGGTCGATCTAGATCGAGAGGTTGAAGAAGAAGAAGATCTCATGGGTTTGTGTGGTGGGGATAAAAGGTTTGTGTGGTGGGGATAAAAGGATTGTGTGGTGGGGAGGTGAAAATAAAATTAGGATTATATATGGTATGTGTAAAAGTATGGAATTGTGTAAAATAAAGAAAAAAGTAAGAATATGTTGATTACTCAGCAAATACCGTCGTCACGTAGGACTAACATATGCAACCGGTAACACAGACCATACAATAGCGCGATCTAAAAAGGTTGGTGTCACAATGATAAAAAAAATAGTTCGCTACATACAATGACAAAAAATGTCAAATATAATGTATTTTATGCAATTTTCCCAAAACATAAACATCATTGTTTTGAACTTAAAACTTATAACTTACAAAACTATGTTAAACTTTTACTTTATACAATCTTTATATAACAAACAAGAATTATCAAAAGTCAAACAACTTTTTAACAATTTGTTTACAAAAAATTATACCAATAAAAATGTTTGTAAATAGTTATAAAATTTTTAAATCGACTTCTTTTCATTCTAGTAATAAGTCAAAATTTAGCAATTTTGTTGTAAAAAATATATCAAAAAAGATGTATTAAAATTTATGATAAAATGAGCCCAACATTGTAATCCATTTAACTTACGTACGATTTATAAAGAGATAGTGACAGAAGTTTCAAATACAACTTCTTGTTTTTCAGTAATATGTCAAAATAATTACAAATATTTGAATGATATAGATATTAATAGATAAAGAATATAAATTGTATTATACAATTTTGGTATATGAAATGCATTAAATTATATTATATAGACATGTGCAATGTTTTTTATGCAAACAAAATAAACTAATTAAATTATTTAAGCGATCAAATATATTAGCTGCATATGCGGGTGTTTGATACTGCTTTAACACATTGTTTAACAATTGTTAGTTATTTGGAAGCCTCGTGAAACAAAACAAGGACATGAAGGACTAATGGTGTAATTCTCTTGAAAAAGGTTTTGTATGCAAAACACGGCTTGAACCGCACGGACTAATAGTGTAATTTACCCTAGAATCTAGTAGCATTTAAAGGTTGGTAATCGATGTTTTTTTATTTTCAAAAAAACAAAACGAAAAAACAATATCGTTTTTCACGTTTTTGCGTGAATGAAACTATTAGCAATGAAAAGCTCATGATCATATATCTATTAAGTTTATCACAATGGCTTTTCGACTATGATGGACTAATCTAATAATTAACTTGTTAAAATTATAGCAATTTGTTACATGGGAACAATGGTTATAGCACTAGGAATATGAACGTGATCTTTTTATGTGGAAAAAACAAAGGAATGTGATTGAGACACAAAAGAATCTTTTGTTAAAACAAATAATAGAAAAAAGACCATAAAATTGCTTACGCGTAGATGGCTATTTGTAATTTGTCTTATTACAATTTAATACAATATTTGTTTTTCTAAGACTTGTTAAATATAATCATTCACCATTAGTCCATTATAGTGGCTTAATGTTTCTCTATCTTTTCAGTATTTTAATACTCATTATGGACTTTCCATGTATTTATTCGTTTTTCCTTGACTTATATGTTAGCTATGTTCTAGATGCATGCACATATAAATTGAAATCCATGTCTTACACAATTATACTTGATGCAGGAATATATTTGTATCGTATAAAACTAGTCGGGGACCCCGCTATGTTGGCTCCCAGAATAGGGTTAAGACAATTAGTATGACAATAAAATCTGGCTAGGTGGTTACCGGATATCAAATATATTAGCTGCATGCGCGGGTGTTTGATGCTCGTTTAACAGATTGTTTAACAATTGTTCGTCATTTGGATGCTTCATGAAACAAAACCAGGACATGAGGAACTAAGTGTGTAATTTTCTTGAAAAGGGTTTTGTATGCGTAAACACGGCTTGAACCTTACGGACTAATAGTGTAATTTACCCTAGAATCTAGTTGCATTTAAAGGTTGGTAATCGATGTTTTTTTATGTTAAAAAAAACAAAACGAAAAAACAATATTTTTTTTACGTTTTTGCATGAATGAAACTATTTGCAGTGAAAAGCTAAGGATCATATATCTATTAAGTTTATCACAATGGCTTTTCGACTATGATTGGACTAATCTAATCATTAACTTGTTAAAAATTAATAATATAGCAATTTGTTACATGGGATGTACAATGGTTATAGCACTAGAAATATGAACGTGATCTTATTATGTGGAAAAACAAAGGAATGTGATTGAGACACAAAAGACTGTTTCGTAAAAAAAAATAACAATAATAATAGAAAAAAGACCATAAAATTTCTTACGTGTAGACGGCAATTTTTAATTTGTCTTATTACAATTTAATACCATATTTGTTTCTCTAAGACTTGTTAAATATAATCATTCACTATTAGTCCATTAAAGTGTCTTAATGTTTCTCTATCTTTTCAATATGCTAAATAACCTATTAAAGCCTATATCTTGTCATGAATATCGATTGACGTATGAACTAAAAAATAGCTTTTTTAGCATTAAACTCGACAATTTTGTCTTCCTTAAGTATTATGACCATTTTACCATTCGAAAATATTTCAAAAATATATATATATATATATATATATAGAAAAAATTTCAAAATTTCAAAAAGGTATTTCAAAAAAATTCAAAAAAAATTTGGAAAAAATTTCAAAAAAAAGTATTTGAAAAAATTTAGAAATGGTAAAATGGTCATAATCTTAAAGAAGACAAAATGTCGAGTTTAATGTCTAAAAAATTTTTTTTTATTCGTCGAATCGATATTCATGACAAATATAATCTTTAAAAGGTTATTAACCCTTTCAATATTTTAATACTTATTATGAACTTTTCTATGTACTTATTCGTTTTTCCTTGACTTATATGTTAGCTATGTTCTAGATGCATGCACATATAAGTTGAAATCAAAGTATCATACAGTTATACTTGATGCAGGAACATATGTGTATCGTATAAAACTAGTCGGGGACCCCGATGCATTTATAAGCATATGTGAATTTAAAAAGAATATAAGGAATTGTCAGAGGGGTTTCGAAAGAGTGTCAATAGGTACTGTCGCACAGGGTCTCCACTTAAAAGATGCCACATTTTTATTAGTTTTGCATATAAATACGTATAATTCAAGTTTATATACAATTTTCTTTAGAGCCTCTTTCTTGTTATTAACTAAGGCCACCGAAAACCACAAGACATGCGTGAGAATTGATGAAGATGATTGTCATTAATGACAAGTCATTTTATAAAAGTTTTTTCTTAAAATTTAATGGTTGTAGCATTTTCCAAAATACATATCAAAAGTTCATAAACATACATGGTTTTTACTTGCATAAAAAAATCATAGATTTGAGAAACTAAATTGTAACGGAATGAAATATATATGCTAAGTAAACAGAAGATCGAGTCTACCCTACATCTATCAACACTTGATAATTTGAGTAACATTTCTCGTTCAAACATCATTATTACTACCACAATACATGTTTGAATGGCAAAAGTGGGTGGTTAACAACTTACATCCTAAAATATGGTAGTCTAATGTTTTTTTTTTCTTTCTTTTTTTTCTTTTTTTTTTCTTCAGGATTTTGTTATTTGTAACTCTAAGGACTATGTTTAAGGAACTCAACATGCATAAGTGATGATAAAATTTACAACTCTTTTAGGCGGTGTATGTAAGGGGGTGTTTACTTTTTAAGAGGCTTATAAAGGAAGTGGGTCTTATTATCTTATTACCTCTTATTTAGCCTCTTACATGGGAGGAGTGCATTTTTTACTCTTTAGTGATATAGAGAATGATAAGGAAATAAGTGGGCCTAAGTAAAAAAGAATTATTATTATATCCAATCTTTCCCCATATAGCAAAAAGTAAACACCCCCTAATTGGTGTAGTGTAGTACGAGTAAGTATCGGGAGCTGATCGAACGCACGAAGAATAGCGATGTAGGTTAGAGATGTAAAATGCAAGAGACCTAGTGGGGAGGAGATTCTTTTAGTGTTTCTATTGTATATCTTAAAGAAATTTAAATAATGGATTGAGATGGTGATTTGGACTAATTAAACTAATAAAAGGTAAAGATAATGAACTAGTGATTACAAAGTTGACTAATGGTTGCAAATTGGCTCGGGTAACTATCACTACCTTCGCTTAATAAAGCCATGTTATCCACCTTTTCGGAGGTTTCAACCACGGTTATTGTTGGGACATCTCTCTGATAGGGTATATCATCAACACGAGTGAATTTTACTCCTGGGTGACATGGGCAACGACACGTGGCCTCCGATACCCAGTTGGAATCTTATAGGTGGCATAGCCTTTCTCGATTCCGTCAAAAGGGGTCAGCATATTTCATTTGAGCTTCATAGATAAAGGCAACTACCTAACTTTGCAAATACGAAGAAATAATCTTAATTGAGGTGATCTTGATGTGGTTAATTAAGGGACATCTCATATCGGCAATTTAAGGCAAGAGCTAGATAAGCTGACCTAGCTTGAACTACTCATGCAATAAACACAACTCCCAATTCAACTACACCAAATCTCGGGCGTTAAAATGGAGAATAACTTAAGCGCGAGAACTAACCTAGACATGTAATTCCAACATGGGTGTCACAATAAGCTTAGGTTTACTAAATGACCAATATATAAACCTTGTTTTAAACAGATATAGACTACTAGGATATATTTGGTTAATCAAATTTATAAATGAATTACCGATTCGATTCCCTAGATATGGATTAGATTTGGGTGGAAAAGATTAAATACTTTAATACTTAAGGCAAAAAAATCAAAATATTCAGCATTGATATGAATCAAACAGTAACACAGTTATTTGCATAATCATTAAACAGGCAAACCATAATCTATAAGCGTTGTGGAGTGATTGGGCCATCATTATTCGACCATAAATGAGTTTCCATACCCTAGAGTCGGCCTTCAAACGGTAACACACTGGTGGGTCTCGAAAAATCTCAAACTTCACTTTCTGGACATTGATTGTGACGGCGTCAGCCAGTGATGCCAAAAAGGATTAACGTATTAACTCAAACCTTGAATGTTACAAGCTTCAATATCATGTTATGATATTTTGATAGTACCAAAAAAACGTCCAGGAACTTCCATAAAAAGATTATTTATACTTTTCATAATAACCGCATTAATGGATTTTAATCCACCTGTTTGTCTTTGCCACTTTGGGGCTTTTTGGGCATAAAATCATAAATTTGATTATTTTACATTTTTAGCCACGTTTCATTGTTGAAAATCAATATTTGACCAAAAAGTCAACATCTTTATGCTTAATGCTTTTTATCCCAAATTATTCTTTTTCAAATCGAAACTTGATATTTAAGCTGGGCTTATTTTGGGTTTCATAAAGGTTCTGGTCGTGGTGGTTACAGCCGTGAGCATGTTGTGGGTGTGTGGCTCTTGGTGAAGATTTTGTTACCAAGAGCTGGAAGTTGCTGGTGGTCCTTGGGTGGTTGCGGTGCTAATTGGGATCGCATGGCTGCAAGGTACTCGCTAGGGTTTGTTACGGCTAGGGTTTGGGTGGATTGTGGGATCCATGCAAAGTATGTCGTTGGTTGTGGCTGGTTTTCAGTTGGTTGGGATGTATGTTTGCTGCTATTGCAGCTGGGAAGTTGGTGGTGCACTCGAGGTCAAGCAATGAAGAACATTGAAGACATAGTCACTCACCATGGAAGTGGTTCTATGAACCTGGTCGTCTTACATTTAGATTGTTTGTTTAAATGTAATCGGTTTCTATTCATTGTTAGCAGTTTAGTGTTTGTTCTTTGCGTTTAGCGAGATGTATGTTGCTTTGTTACATTTGTAGAGTCAATTCGCCTATGTAACGGTGAGGACATGGAGTCACCTATGTCAATTGTACTTCAAAGTTTTTGGATATATTTACCGGGGTTTTAAGGCCCTTTTACCCAAAAAAAAAAAGATTCAGTGGGAGCATTTGTGTTGCATTACTTAATAAGAAGTTGTTTATTGATTTCTAATTCAGTGGGAGCTACATGCCTAATTTCCTGTGTAGTAACCTAGATTATCTTCAAAGATGAGTACTTTCAAATTGTAGGCACTTATGTTTTTTAAGGAGAGTCATGTGTGTTTCCTTACTAATCAATATAGTCCTACATCTACTTGTTATATCTATGACACAAATCATATTAATCAAATAAACGAACGTGTATCGTGTTGTTTATCTACTACATGATGTTGTTCCAAGCACAAGTGGGAGAAATCTTTATTGTGTGCAAGGTACAACACATATAAATATGATTTAAATGGATTCTCTTGACCGCAAGGTAAGAGAGTAGCGTTCTAATAGGAATTATACATTTAAATATGTATGATTGCCCTATTAGGAACATGTGTCAAGATGATAACAAAGACTACTTTATTTTAAATATTTATGTCATTCAATATTTAAGAAACACTTGTTGTTGAAATTTATGTTACGTGAGAACGTGAACTAGATTATAGACCAAGGTAAAATATCCACGTGTCGTGAGAACGAGCATGGATGATTTTGCAGTTTCTTACGTTGAACTTTTCATAGAATGACATAATTAAATGAAGTAATCTAATACTACTTTGAATTTGAGTATTCGTTGAATGACTTAAATATATGTAGTAATTATTAACTTGAAATATTAATTGAAACCTGAGGTGGTGTTCATAATTACTTTAATTATAAATGTTTATGATTTTGTAAAGTCACAAACATAAAGTATTTTAAAGACTTACAATATAAAGTAAGATGTTAACTTGCTATGTTTTAAGACATTTGCATGAAGTCAATGAGTTGATCAACGACTTATAACGTATAGTGGGATTATAACTGATATGTCTTTTGACTTGGTCAAAAATACTTGTGTTATAATGCATGCAATTGATTTGGTAATTCTATTGTACCATTAAGTTTTACTTTATTGGTAAATAGGTAAGCCATAGAGTAGATGGTTATCTAAAATATTGTTAGATTTTCTTACAATATTAATTCTAAGGAAATACCATAGTTTTATGGTATGTTACATTGAAGAATCAAAATCATTGGCATTATTTGATTCAAGATAACTATAGTTTCTTCCAAAGTTATCAAGGTTAGCAGTTGAGTATAGATTGAATATACTCAATAAGACTCCAACCTAGAAGATTAATAAGACACCATTTATTTATGTAATGTGATGAATCACATTAAGTCTTATAATGAAGTTATGAATTTGTTAAACTACTTGTAAAGTGGGTTGTAACAAACTAATGTCGAGGAAGCGGCAATGTTTTTGTAATATCCCAAAAGAGAACAATGTATTGTTGCTTTACTTACTAAACTATTTAAAGGTAAGCTTTAAATTGTTAAAGGCAAGTGGGAGTTTTGGTTAGATCTTGAAAGATTGAATTACAAAATACATAATCTTCTAAAATGTACTAGCAAATATCATGATGAGGCTAAACATGTAAATGATAGACCTCATTATGATGGAATTGTCATTCATAGATCCGTAAGGATATCTCGGATATTTAATATCTCGAGGATTATGAGTTACGAGGATCATGGTAAGCTGTTAATCATGATGATGAATTTACAAAATGTTAAATTGTAGTAAATCAATCATACTATGAATGTTGAGATGCTGTCCATAAAGATAATCAACTTTAGATACTTGGTTTATCTTAATAATGAATATGAGTTTCTTCAAAGGATGGAAACCCTAGTGGTTTAAATCTTAGAAATCATATGGACAATATTGTACACATATTTAATGCATGTCTAGTGATAATAATATTAATCATATTTAAGCAATTAACTATGACTGAATATTCTTTACTAGATACATTAAATAGAAGGATAAAGATTATAATTGTCATATTTAGTTTCATTGATATGAAATTTTGACAATGAATGTCATAACTCTTTGTTGTGGAATTACTTTTGCGAGGACGATGAGTAATACAAAGAAGTTTTATGAATTCAATTAATCCTTGGATATGTACAAACTGCAAGAATCCATGAATGGATATATGCAAGCATCTAAGAGATGTTTCTTATGTTTAATATTAAATCCATGTTTGATTTAATAATTAAAATAAGATAGCTCATAAGTATTCCTAAAAGCTAGTGGGAGTATTATTTTAAATCTTATATGTTGTATGGGAAACTACATTCCACCTAAATTAAGTTTTAGTTGGGAATGAACTTCGTTTGTAAGATTTGAAAATAAGATATATAACCTTGAAAAATATGTTTATTATTATAAACATATGCGGTAAATAAATGAGTCGAATAGAACATGATGAATACATATCTTTGACAAGATAGATGAGATCTTAAAATTTAACTTGAAGATTCATCATGAACATCATGTTGTGTATAAAGTTGTTGTGTCATGCTTGATTACAAGATGATTTGACAACATTGAAAGTTGTTAGTGTAATAAATATTTTAAAGGAATATGTTTGGATTTAGAATCACATTCCATAGTCTGGAGATGCTCCTAGATTCTATGGATGATTATATGACAATTGTTTCATAATTGTCATCACAAACTTGAGTTTTGGTAGGCACCAACATTACACTATAACTGTTCAAAAGTTTACGGATATTTAAAGAGCATATTGTTGTACACAATGATGCCAGTATAATTGAGATGACACTCAATTCTAGTCACGGTATCCTTGATGATGACCATGTTGACTAGTTATGCTCATCTAAGAGCATAGTTGCATTATACATTAAAGAATAAAGAATACTTTAAACTTTAAAAGTTTTGAAAGATAATTGTCATATAAAGGTGGTTCATGTTGTCACGCACCTTATGGAATGATATGACAATATCAAGATATGTGTAAACACATACAAGAAATTGAATTCTTGAAATAAGTATTCTCAAAATTCCTATAGATCAAAGTTAGTTGAAATTATGCCTTGTCAACAAGTATGAGTTGCATGACTTGTGGAAAAAATTCATTAACTAAGAATTATCATGCATTGATCTATTTAGTATTTGGATAAAGGATGTTAAACAATTATTATTTATAATAAATTAAAGTACGGTATACATTTAATTTCATTTATAATATTGTGTCCTATATTTGCATGTTTAAATCCATGAATAACGTAAGTTATTCTAAATAGTCCGTTGTCAATCAATAACATGGGAATGATATTGAATTAAGACAAATCTGATTATTAGTTAGAATATACTTGAAAGTATATTGATGTGTAGCATGACTAATTTCAGATGATATTCAATGAATTGAGTATAGGACTTATCCCACCCACATTATGATACTTTATGGATCTTAGTCATTAAGTATATCATGAATATTTATCCTCTGACTTGAGATACAAGAGATATGTCATGGATGTAGTGCATTTATGTGAAGTAATCTAACGCTATACGTAACTGGTAGTTATAAGGGTTGTTTTCAGAAATGTTGCGAAATCTATGAATCCTATTTGTAGTCAAAATGGGATTTGTTTCCTTCAAATTTATTTTGAAGTATAATACTACTGGGCCCCTCGTAGGATTGTTAAGATGTTTGTATGGCCATACCCAAGGTCTTCTGGAATATGTTCAGAAGAATTGGTAATCTTAATAAATCATATAAAGCGAGAAACAAAATAGTTAATTAAGAAATGAGTAAGATCCATATTCTTATTAACATGGTATTAGAAACAAAAGGATGAATATGATGATGAATCATCAAAACTTGGTTTTTCTCCAGAAAACCATACACGAGTTGTACCGGGGGCATTGGCGTGTTGCTAGACGCTAACCAATGTCATTTCACGTTTGTAAACATATCCAGTGGAGCTGTTGGAAATGTATATATTTACAAACATGTGAATGTCCGGATTCGAACTCGTGACCACGAGATTGCACACATTAGCGAATGAGAATTAAAGTTAATAATTAATGTTTATGTTTACGATTAATTATTGCACATTAAGTCCGGTTAACGATCGTTTAGTATTTAACGGAAAAATGACTAACGACCGTTAAAATGAAAAGAGAAAGGACTAGAAATGGAAAACTTTGAAAAGTTATGGATTTCCTTTGGGCTTTGCATAGTGGCCGGCCATAGGGGCCTTTCTAAGGCCTAATTCCTAACTTGTTCCCAAATTTTCCCTACTAGTATATAAAGAGGGTTAGGTTCTAGGGTTTCAGACACTTGTGCATTGAATTAACCCTAGATCTCTCCTCTCCTCTCTCTTGTCCCATAATCGGCTGAACACCCCATTTGTAAGGGAGTTTGGTTTCGTTTTCCTTAAACGAGGACTTGTGTTAGATCTAGCAATCGCTGATTCGTTGGTTAATTGTGTGTACAAGAGCGTGGTTGTAAGACACTATTCTTACACCATTTGGTTTGAGTTGTAGAGCGGTAAGGACAACTCTAAACCACTTCTTTGGTTTGCTCAAGAGATCGACAATCGCAAGAGGTACGTTCGCATACTTTCGCTTAATTATTTATTTGTTATGATCTTAAGTCTTCCGCTGTGTACTCTTGATGTCTTTATGTTTTATTGTATTTTATATATCATAAACTCAACACCATATTCATTAAGAAAAAAGTTAGAAAATACTTCCTGTATCTAGTTATAAAATGATTATTGCCAATATCTTTATCAAACCCCGCCATATTAAGAAGTCAATACTTAAATTTTCTAGCTTCATTTCTGATTAATATAAAGTAGGACAAAGAACAAAATCAATCATACTATTAACAGGTTCATGTTGATACAACTCTCCTGTTGATGACCCTTCAAATCTGTTGAACTAAAAAGCCTTTGAACTACTGATATCTTCTGTAGGACGATACAACAGGGAAGTTGAGGATGAAATCCCAAAACTGATTGACCCCAATGCAAGGCCTCGAGATTGAACATCGAGTTCATTATGAAAACAATAAACAATGTAAACAAAAATAACATATTAACACACATTTCTATGCATCGACATCCGAAAATTTCTCAATATAACATCTCTTTGTCGATTCAATAGGATATGCCATAGAGATGAAGACATGTATCTACCATTGTCTTGTGATTATGACATTAATATATATATATATATTTGTTGTTTTGTATCGTATATTAAAGTTTTAAGCGCAACACATGTAAATGATACTTGTGGTTGTTGACGTATGTCCGGACGACACGTCTTGGACCAAGAATCTCCATTACGCCGGAGGTCATTGCGGAAGGACGGGACTAGGCCACCTAACCCGGATATTACGGTTTGTGTCTCCACGTGACCGACACCTAGTGCATAGACTTGACAGGTATTGAGGTGACCCACTGACACCTACCTCTTTCTCTCTATATATACTACTCCCTATTTCATTTATTATATCCCATCTCTACTTGCACACACACACACACACACACACACACACATATATATATATATATATATATATATAGACTTAGGTTATTATGAAAAGATGTTTAAAATGAAAAGAATGGGAAGCCACCACAATGCGCCATGTGTCCCATCTTCACCCCTCCATTTTTTTACTCTCAAGGGCATTGTGGTCATTTCACCACAAAATAAAAGGTATATAAGGATTTCTTTTCTGCTTTTCACGCTTTTTTCACCTTCTCCTCTGAAACCACGATATCCACCTCCGTCATTCTCCTCAAACCACCGTCCTTCTCCTCTCGAAACCACCGTGATCTGCACCACCGTCCTTCTCTCTGTCATCACCACCGCCCTTCTCCTCTTATTCACCGTGATCTTCACCGTGATCAACAATGAATACCGTTTGTTCATCTTCAATCAATAACGAGTGTTCTTCTTCAATCAATAACGAGTGTTCATCATCATCAATGAATATTGATAGTAAGATTTTAATTTTTATATTTTTTCTTTTTATTATTTTTAATTTAATTTTGATATACTTTTTCTTATTATGTTTATGATTTTTAACTTATTATACTAGTAGTTTCAGTTGATAAATTTGTATTTGATTGATGCACAGCTGGTGTTTGATGTTTAGTTATAATTATGCTGCAGTTGAAATATAACTATCTTTGCGATGAGACATATGAGTATACGAATTATTAACTTAAGAGTTTGATTTTTAGTTACATATAGGTATATGATGCACTAGTTGTTAGACTATGAAGAATAATTATCTAATTATGATGTAGTATTATGATGCATTAGTTTTAAGAATATGATGAATAGATATATAAGTATGATTTAGTAGTTTGTGTTGTAGATTATAATTTTATGATGTAGTAGTTTTAAGATTAGTTATAAGTTTATGATGCAGTACATTAGGTCTATGATTCATTAGTTTTAAGACTCTGATGAATAATACTTTAGATTTATAAGATTATGATGCATTAGTTTTAAGATTAGTTATAAGTTTATGTTGCTGTACATGTATGAGTATGATGCACTAATTTTTAGACTATGAAGAATAGATATGTAAGTATGATCTAGTAGTTTGTGCAGTAGATTATAAGATTATGATTTAGTAGTTTTTACATTAGTTATAAGTTTATGATGCATTACATATTGTATTATGATGCAGTAGTTTTAAGAATAAGATGAATAGATATATAAGTATGATTTAGTAGTTTGTAATGTAGATTATAATATTATGATGTAGTAGTTTTAAAATTAGTTATAAGTTTATGATGCAGTATATTAGGTCTATGATGCATTAGTTTTAAGACTGATGAATACTTCTTAAGAATTGAACCATACTTGCTTAATCAATGATTAATGAAAGCTTAATGTATTATTAATGGTTAATTATTGTTATATTTAGTTACAAATGATAGACTTTAGAAGGTATGAATAAGGTACTTGAAAGATGTAGTGCCATTCTTTTCATTTTTAAAATTATAACTGTGGATATGTACCAATAATTGAGGGGTGATTCTTCTAATCTTAAAGATGCAGAGATGGTTATTGATGTTAATGTAGATTGAAGTAGGAATGAGGAAGGATTCACAATGGCTACTAGTAACAAAACACTGCTAGTCATTGCACAATTGAATTGGTTTAGTATGGTATGCACACAGATATGATAGTCATAGGATTATATAGGATTAGTGTGGGGATATGGTCATGGTTTTAAGATTTGTTATAAGTTTTTGATGCGTTACATGTTATATTATGATGCAAGACATATTAGATTATGATGCAATATTTTAAGTATATGCATTAGTAGTTTTAAGATTAGTTATAAGTTTATGATGCAAGACATATTATACTATGATGCAAAGACATATTAGATTATGATGCAATTGATTAGTACGCTGCAATATATTTATATGAGTAGGATTACTAGTGTTTTAGGAGTATTCTCAGTTTTTATATATGTATGCTTCGATTGTGTTTGATGTTTAGTATAAATATGAGTATGATTATTAGACTTTTAGTACATGGTCGCAGTAGATTCATGTCTATATGAATCATTAACTCAAAATGTTTGATGCAGTACATATAGGAGTAAGTATTTTGATTACTATATAATATTATGATGCATTAGTTTTACACATAACGTAACTTAAATTCATATGCCACAGAGAAGTCTCTGCTGCATTAATACATTAATACATTTGCATAGATAGCACATAAACACACACTAAAACAGTTTTCGACAAATAAAAAACTAATATGATATTAAAAACATAAATGACCATCATCATAAACTACTTTTTAGCTCCAGAGCTCTCTCCCTTGCTTTTCTTATTTGCTTTGAGTCGTTGAAACAGATTTTCAAGACTACTAATCCTATTTTCCAAATTATAAATATCTTCAAATAATGTAGGATTATTAACTTGTTGCTCCACTTCGTTTTTATCATCTTCCTCAGTTTGTTGTACTACCTCGCTTTGCTGCATCACCTCACTTTGAAACTCTTCCTCCACCTCATTTTGCTTTTCTATCGACCTTCTTGCACCATTTCACCTTGCTGCACCACCTCACTTTCAGCCTCCTCCTCATTCTCTAGATCTTCCTCATCTTCATCTTCTTCCTCCTCTTCCCCATCAAGTCCATAAATCTCATCCCAGTAGAAGTCTTGGCGACGCAACCAAGTAAGGATATTTGTCCTCATCCACACACTCACTTGCCTATATGAACCATATTCTGACATTGGTTCTTCCCCAAAAGCATCTAACACTGCGTCAAAAAGCAAATAGTTGTTTAAGACAAACTCATATTCTTCTTCATCATTTTGAAAGTTTCCATTTGGTGCTGCCATTGTTATTGAGTGAGAATAAGAGAGAATAAAGTGAGTGTGTGTGATAATAGGAAAATTTTATGTAGTAGGATATGGAGTAGAGAGTACATTATATAAGTAGTAACAAGAATCTTATCTTTTACATTGTGTTGTACTTGATTGAGAATAAAATATTGTCTAAAGAATACTGTCAAAAAGTAAAATGTATTAGCAGTACCAAGACTTATCTTTTACACTGTGTATAGATTCTTATCTTATCTTTTTACACTGTCAAAAAGTAAAATGTGATTTATAATTTGGATGTTCAGACATTTTAAATGGCAATGTTTTATAATTTGGATGTTTCAGACATTTAAATGGCAATGTTTTATAATTTGGATGTTTCAGACATTTAAGTGTTTAGGGTGAGGAGTTATTGATGAAATCGCTTTAAAGTGTTGTGAGACATAAGTTTGTAAAACGTGTCTCTCGGAAGTTAATTTTCGTTGCCTTGGTGAATGAGGCGCATCGATAATCATGATACGGTGCTTCAAAGGCTGCTATGGAGGTGTATTCAACCGGTATGACAATACACTTGTTGGCTTTTTGTTGGTAAGAATGTTGCTTTTCATTTGGTTAAGAACTACGTCTCCAACACGTGGGGTAAGTTTGGTTTTGAAACTAATGAAGAATGATGATGGTGTTTTCCTCTTTAAATTTGATTCTAAAGAGGGTGTTGAGAATGTTCTTCAACGGGCCCCTTGGATTATTCGCAATTCTCCTCTTATTCTCACTAAATGGACTCGATGTCCTATTGTCTAAAAGTGAGGTAACTCGAGTTCCGTTTGGATTAAATTGCATAATGTTCCTTTACTTGCATATTCGAAGATGGGTTGAGCTTAATTGCTACTCAAGTGGGTAAACCGATTATGTTAGATGCTTTTACAAGTTCCATGTGTGTTGATTCATGGGGTCGTATTAGTTTTGCACGTGCTCTTGTGGAATTATCATCTGATTTTGAGCTTAAACATGTGGTGACTATGGCGATCCCTAACAAGGATGATTGTGGTTTTACTACGGCAAGTATAAAGGTGGAATATGAATGGAAGCCGCCACACTGTACGGAATGTAAAGTGTTTGGGCATGATACTGCTTGTTGTCCTAAGAGTATTAAGGAGAATTATGATGTTCCTCCCACCGCTAATGTGGATGAACATGATGAGGGTTTTAAGGTGGTGCAGAATCGGAAAGCCAAACCTAAAGGTACGAAGATGACTGGTGGTATTAATATGGGTGGGGTCCTCGATTTGCACCTAGAGGCGGTATATGTTGCAAAGACGAAGACACCGCAAATCGCTAGTGGTATTGCTAATGATACACCAATTACTACGTCAAACTCTTTTGGGACTCTTGAGGTGGAAGATGACTCGGGCATCCCATGTATTGTTATTGATTCTTCTATCGAAACGGTGAAGACCGGAAAGTCTTCGGTAATACTAAGGAAGCGGTATTGATGGCTCTAGGGGAAGGACCTTGGTGGGCGTCTAAGTCTCAGATTGGGACTTCTTCGATGATAAGCTTGTGGTGATTCAATGGGATCAATGGATGTTGGTTCTACTCCCATGGTCGAGAAAATTGGTAAGCTTGAAAAGCTAATTATTGATGGGAAAGCTACTCTTGTGGATGATGATGGTCAACCTATTCGGCTACCTCTTCTACTAAGAGAGCCAACCCTTTTCTAAAGTGGGAGAGATTGTGGTGTCGATTAAAAGATGAGGTTGTTGCTAACCCATTTGATGAGTGCATTAATATGTTTGGTGGTGGACACGAGTTTGAAGATGAGTATGATGAATATGACTTCGACGACTATGCTAAAACAGTTCGTGATCTTAGGGAATTTGGATACCTTTAATGCCATGTATGGCACAACGTTTCAAGGTCCTAGGAAGTAATTTTATTTTGTTATGTCATATGGTAGCATTTGAGTAGTGGATTATTTTCTTGTTTAGAGAATTGGAAGTGTCTTGTTATGTAAGCTTTATGCCTATGTAACGGGCTGAGATATGGGACTTCACTCATATCCATTGTACTTAAACGTTTATTTGGTTAATATATTTACCAGGGTGCAGGATTACTCCCCTTTACCCAAAAAAAAAGACATAAGTTTGTAACTAGTGAAGCTAATAGAAATTTATTTGATTGCTAATGCTAACTGAAAACGATAGTGTCAGTTTTTTATTTAAATAATAGTATCGCTAGCGATGCACTATTTTATATATGTGATGCACTATTTTTTCACATTCTTTTTGTTAAACATACAGGTGAAGATGTTGAAACTGTTCGAATTAGAGATCATGTTGGTTTTTATGTTTGTGGAAAAGATGGAAGTAGAACTTGGTATCCTGATTGCCTTGAAAAACCTATAGAAGGATGTCAGTTTATTTCAATAGATCAGGCCTATAATTTTTATGTGGCGTATGGTAAAAAGGGCGGTTTTGATTGCTGTAGAAGAGGTGGCCAGTACAAGGCAAAAGGTTTTCGGATGCAACGTTGAAGTATTTCTATTGTTCTAGACAAGGGTTAAATGAAGATTCTAATGGTAAATCGGTGATTACATTCGATAATGATATAAGTGGACAAAGTGAAATCGGTGATGATTCGCATAGGTTTGGTGATGTTAAGAAAAAGCAAACTAGGAAGAGGACTTCATTTAGGTGTGGTTGTTCAAAGATCACTCACAATTAATAAAAAGGAAACATTTATGAAGTTCTGAAGTTTGAAGATGGACATAACCACCCGCTAGTAGTTGAAAAGATATGATTTTTGAAGAATTCAAGGAAGATGGGTTATACAAAGCAACATTTTCTTTACCAAGTTTCAAATGCAAATTTTGGTCCTGTTGTTGGGTTTAGATTGATGAAACAAGTCTATGGTGGCTTTGTGAGTTGGAACAATGATTATTGATTGTAAGAATCAGAAGAAGAAAATTAGTGTTTTTATTGGGGATCGAGATGCTCAAATGGCTGTTGAGAAGTTGTTGAGTCGAAAACTTCATTCTCCTGGTTTCTATGTTAATTATTATAAAGGTGATGCGTATATTCTTTAGTTCATTAAATTTTTAATATATGTTTGCATCATAGTTATTTTTTTATGTGCATCATAGTGTCAATATTTGGTGCATCACATTATTAAATTTTTAATATCTGTTGCATCATAGTTATATTGTAGGTGCATCACTTTTATAATTATTGGTGTATTGTATTGTCAATATATGGTGCATCACATTATTAAGTTCACATTTATTATAGTTTAATTTTTTTTTGTTTTAGGTGATGATGATAAGTTGGTTGGGCTTTTTTGGGCTGATGAAGAAGCTATTAAAGACTATGCTTCTTTTGGTGATATAGTTTCTTTTGATGCGACATTTCGATCAAACAAGTATAATCTTTTGCTTATGATAAATAATATTTTAAATATATTTCTATTTTAAAGAGATTTTGATTAAATAAGTATAATTTTTTTATAGGTATGAGATGGTATTTGTTCCTTTTACTGGTATCAACCATCATAACCGTTGCCTTACATTTGCCTCGGGTTTGCTTGCTGATGAGAGTGCGGGGTGCTTACATATGGTTACTTGAACAATTCAAAGAAGCTTTTGGGAAAGAACCGAAGTTGTTATTCTTGATCAAGATCCATCAATGAAAATTGCTATTGAAGAGTGCTTCCAAATCGAGGCATCGTTTGTGTATGTGGCATATAATGCAAAATTGACTACAAAGGTATTTTTATATCCATTTTATGATGCGATTGATTTAAAATTCTAATGCGATTAATTTTGTATATTCCATTCCAATTTAACTTAAGATGCACTATTTTTTAAACGATGCGGTTGAATTTTGTATTAACATTTTTTTATAGGTTGGTACGCACTTTGTAATAGGATGATTTTAAACAACGAATTTGTGATATTGTGTGGACGGACCAAATATTGGGAAGAATTTGAGGCAGTGGGATAGGATGATTAATGATTTTGAACTATCGATAACAAATGGTTAGGTGATATGTTTAATATGAGGAAAGATGGATACTGCGTATTTACGTGATGTGCATATGGCGGGACTTATCGTACTACTTCAAGATCGAAAGTGAGAACCATTTTTGGTAAATGGACCAGCCCTCACCTTACTCTAGTTGAGTTCTTAAGTCATTACGATCTCGCTATTGAGTATCAAAGGTACATTGAGCGTAAGAATGACCATGATTCAAGATATAAAACTCCAAAATTCAAAACAGAGCATCCTATGGAGAAAGAAGCATGTAAGCTATATACTAGGACACTATTCTTTGACGTGCAGGATGAGATTCTTGGTTCTTATAAGTATTGTATTGGATTGAGTGTTGTTCAAGCTGATAATATGGAGAAATATGAAATCCGTGATACTGAGTTTCAGAATAGAAAGAGTGGTGACAATGATTTTGCTGTTTATCAGGTATGTAACTGTGATGCACTAAAATTAACATTGTGATGCACTATAAACAGTAATATTATATACTGTAATGCACTTTTAATTAACATTGTGATGCACTATTTTTATACATTTTAATGCACTAGTATTTTTATATAAATTTATCTACTAGTGCATCACATCATCATATCTATTGCATTATGTACTATTGCATTATCACACCATCATTATCTTAATTTATTGTATCATATTGTAAATATTTCTTTATTTGTTTTCATTTATTTTTTTGTAGGTTGATTTCTGTAAGTCTGAGATGATTGTTCAATGTTCTTGTAATCGGTATGAGTCGTATGGGCTTTTATGTCGTCATGCATTCTATGTTCTAAGGATGAACAATGTCAAGGAGTTTCCTCGAAATTACTTAAAAAAGAGGTGGTTAAAGAATACCAAGCCTTCAAGATCCGCTATTCCAAGAATAATTGGTGCATCGATTTAGTACGAATGAATTTCTAGATATGTATGAGATTTTTGAATCTCACGTTGATCGTTTGGTACATGATTTGAGTAAGATGCATATATACAAAGACAAGTTGCAAGAGTTATTCAATCAAGTGTAATTGATATTCAAGCAGTTCCAAAGTGTGATGGGAAAGCTGATGAGTTCTATGTTAGGTGTGAAAGAACACGAAAAAGACAATGAACAATCCGGCAAGAGTAAAACTAAAGGCGGTTGTTTTCAAGGTTTAAGCCTATAGTGAAGTATCTGTTGAAGAACTATCAAAGAGAAGGGCGTGTGGGGTATGCGGACAAAGGAAGGCCATAATTCTAGGACTTGTACAAGGCAAATGGTAGAAACTACCCCATCAAAGAAAAAAAAGACACAAGAACAGCCAAGAAGAGAAGGTTTGAGACAATCTAAACGTAAAAATTGATTATTCTTTTCTATATTCAAAGCACACGTAAAACATGAGTATTCTTTTTTCTTACCTTTTTTTTTAAATAAAGCACTTGATGAATTGTAAAGAAAGATAGGTATAGCATACAGTTTTAATTGAAGATTATATTAGTTACAGTATTTTTTTGTTGTTTATCATTTTGCAGTAAATTTTACTTTGTGATGCAATAGGTTTAACACAATGATGCAATAGGTTTTACATTTGTGATGCACTATGCATACATATTATAATGCATTATTTTTCTAATGTCGTTTTATTCACATATGAAGGTGGATACTTCAATCATCTTAAACTTACAAACATCACCAACAAGTAGATAATTCATGTTTAATATATACTTTGTTTGCTGATGTTTTTGTTTAAATTGATTCATGAGTTTTTAAAAAGCATCTGATAGTGTCCACCTTCCATTTCTGGGGAAACATTTCAAGTAGATATTTAAAGCTGGTGCAATAGCAGAATAACAGTAGAATATGAACTTTGATGCAGTAAAAGATAAAAATTGATGCAGTAAGTATTAAATATAAACTTGATGTTACCACTGTATTGTTGGTATTACGATGGGATATGAACTTGATGTTACCATTGTATGTTGACTGATACAGCTTAGTAGTACCAGCAACTGTTTTCCTACGGCTACCGTCGGCTACAAATCGCGGTAGTCATCATTTTTATATGTAAGAAACAACCAATAGCAGTGTCACTGTCGAGTCCGAATCTACTAATGTAGGATGTAAACTAATGTACATTCCTTGTAATCACATTACTTATATAAATATTTTCATGATTTCAAACTGTTATGTACATTCTATATGACATCTGCATTATTGGCCCATTTATGGACACTATCACAGATACATCTGTTTGTCGTTATTTTCAAGCACAACATTTAGTTCGAGACGATTACTATCTATTGTCTTTGAAATAACGATATGACAAAAGTACTTTTATCAGAAACAAGTCGAAAACCAATGACAAAATTTTCGCAAATATAAATGTCATGTGAATACACATTCGCCTAATATACAAACAAGTAATGGTGCCGCGATCATAAGCCAACCTTAAATCACCAAACACGGCAACAAACCATGTGTAATACTCAACACAAATCAGTCTAACACACAAGATTCAAACAAAACAAATAACCATAACAACAATTTAAACATACATAAAAACCAACACTTATATTAACATACTACACGTACAGAGACTGAAAGTACATAAACACTAACATCCAACAACTACAATTACATACTTGATCCACAACCTACACCAAAGAAAACTACCAAACACATACTTTATTCTAGATAACCAACTAAGACAAACAACTACATGAACATGCCCATTTTTCCAAAAAAGCATAAAACCCATTCGACATCTAATCATGTCATCATCATAATAATCCATGATCTTGATGTGCCTCTCCTTCTCTTCCATAGCCTCCTAGCCTCGCCAATGCTTTTTCCAAGTTGTCAAGCATCTCGCTGCCTTTGTTGAGTCTCATAAATGCAATCAATGATGTCATTAGCAAGATCGTGAGATGCACCAAAAGTTTCAAGCTCAAGCACTATTTCCTCATCCTTCTTGATCTTCATTTGTAAATTGTTGCAGTCCTGTTCAAGCTTTTGAATATAGCATTCTTGTTCAGTCGTTTCTTGAGTGAAAAAAAACTTGAAACATTTTGGAGCTCATTAGATCCGGACGACCGCTTGAGCTCATTCAAGTTTGGACGATTGGACATGGCTTATCGGAATGGTAATATGTGAAATGAGCGGCTAAGAAGATGTAAAACCTAGAAAACCTAAGTCGCTATTTATAACCACTCACAAACCCTAATCCTTTGAACTAAATTACTACTGATTGTGACCGGTAACCATACAAACAGTAGTAACCAGTTATATTTCCATGCATAAAATAATACTCCCTATGTCCTATTTTTGGTATGTCTCAAATTTATTTGTCCCCTTCTATAAATGTGTAATCAATATAAATAAAGTTTACCATATATTTTTATTGTCCATGTTTCTATAAACACTTATTAAAGTAGATTTTAAAGCTGGTGCAGTAAAAGTTAAATATTGATGCAGTAAGTATTAAATATAATTTCAAGTATAATTACTGCATCACTGTGTTATTCTACTGCATCACATAATTATTTTTACTACTATATCATTTACTTGATAAATGTAATCAAATTCAAATAATAGATAAAATCAATAACAAAGACCGATCATTATAAGTAAAAGTACTTAGTTTTCAACATCCATTAACTAAAAGTAAAAGTAAAATACAACTACTGATCCTTTTTGATTAATCTAAACAGAAATTTCACATTAGCCTTCAATTGTCTTTTCCAGAGTTTCTTTAAACTTTTGCATCAAATTTTGATCCTTTTTTACATCAATATGACTTAAGATCTTAAATTTTTTTCCTTGATTCTTTGCAAATGCTTGATTGCTTTCATTACTTCCTTCTTTTTGAGATTTAGATCTTTGAGTAATATCTTTGCCAAGTACTTTCTTGTGAAGCATTTGATTGTCCTCTTTGAGCTTGACTTCCTGTTTAGTTCATCCAAAATACTTCTTGACCAATATAGGTTTCCATATGCCTCATGACAAAGATACCACGATCGACACTATTGTAGATTGTCTTCCATTTTATATCCACTAACCTTGGTCCGCCAATAAAATCTCTTCAATTTTTGGGTGGTTTTTCCTTTCTAGGTAATTGATAAATGAATCAATCTGTGAAAATAATACGATACAGTTAAATTAATTTTAGTTTCTTAAATGCTCAATATATATAAATATGATGCATTAAAAATTTTGAAATTTAGTAGTTTATAACACTTTGATGCAGTAGGAAAACATTCTTTGTATTTTTAGTTATACTTACCACAGCATTTGCATAATCCCCATATCTATCTGATATATTTTCTATACCGTCGTCGATGTTGTCAAGGATGTCTATATCACCATTCTTCAGATTAAAGCATATGAGATAGTAATGATTTGATCCATTTTCAATCATCTTTATACAAGGAAAGAAAACCTGTTGTCATTTTAATGCATTAACATCATTGAAATTCATGTTAAGAATCAAATCACTGAAACTTGAAATAATAAATATATTTTTTATCTTACCAAATTAACATCATTGAAATCCTTCACTCTTGCAGATTCTAAAACACTTTTAACATTTTCATCAAAACTTTACTCCTCAGTCCCAATTTTAAGTCGGTTTGACTTTTCAAAGTCTTTTCTTATTTTTTGGTATAATTATTTTTTCGTGTTATATAACACGATGAAAAGTATACCAATGAACATACATTTGAAACACAAATCCATTCATATATTTTTCATCAAGTATTATATAACACAAAAAAATAATTACATCAAAGAAGAAAAGGCTTTGAAAAGTCAAACCGGACTTAAATTTGAGAAAAATATTCTTTCTCCACATCCTTTCCATCTTCAACCACATGATGAGGCTGTTTTCATAAACATGAAATGTTTTATAAGCATTAAAAAGTGTGAACTAAATTTAGCTATATTATTTAGATAAATTTCTCACCAGAATCGTTGTACTACAATAAACATTTCTGTTTCCAGAAAGTTTGTCTCTGAATTGCTCTTCATCGTTTAGTACAATGCTCCATACATCAATTATACTTGAAGCAACTCTCATTTCAGGATAAAGGCTCAAGAAAAACGCACATTTTAATTCTAATCCTTTTCCATGGAAAACAATCTCACTGCACGTTTATGATTCAGTAACATTTTAGTATTTAATGCAGTAACATATAATTATTGATGCAGTATAATCTAAACAGTGATGAAGTAACATATATACATTGATGCAGTAAAATATAGGTATTGATGCAGTTAATAATATAAACAGTGATGCAGTAACACATGAATATATATGCAGTAATTATCAAATATCTGTATAATTAAATTTACCCGTCAGGACACTTGTCACTCCATATGTATTCAACAAGCTTCATATTTGCTTCAGTCCATTTTTTGAAAATCACGACTTTTCTATCATAGAATGGTGATACCATAGCACTAGAGGGCTTAATTATACGCTTTTCATTAATTATTTCAACCTCTTTAGCTTCTTCCATAGCTTTTGCGCCTCTTTTTTGGCCTCTTTTAGGTTTTTCTGAATCCACTTTCACTGATTTAGGCTCGGCCTTTTGTTGGAGCCTTTCTAACTTTACCCATTGCCCTTTTGCTGTTCTTTGTTTGTTTCGTGTTTTACTCACTTCTTTTGATTTTGTTGCGACATCGATGTATCACATTTCCTTGTATTTGATTTTGTTGCGACAGCTTTTTCCTTCGATTTTTGAATGGGAATGTATTTTATTAGGCGCAGCGGATCTCACGGGGACCGCATCAAGCACATTAACAGATTGATTCCTTTGTTTGCATCGAGAGATAACCCTTTGGTGCATCTGTGATATCGGTGGAACACAATAATGTCGGTTTCATCACTTTGTTAATCATCTCACATTCGTTCAAGATAGCTTTGCTGCGCAAATGGAACAATAGCATTTTCAAATGGAACAACGACATTAAGTTTCTCTCCATCGCTAGTTTTTCTCCAATGAATCTTCTCAAAGCCATCTTTTTGTTGTTTCCTTCAATTCATCATTCTTTTCATTTTCGGTTCTTTCTTTGTTCCCATCATTATCATTATTTCCACCATCTAAATTTTTACGTCTACCCATTTTATCATTCGATCATTTTCATCATCTCGATCATTATGATTATCCCCACCATTTCCATCATTATCCTTATCAATGTCATCTTTCTCATCTTCTCCATCATCACCATCTTTATACTCATCGTTCTCATCTTTATCATCATTTTTATCTCCATTTTTATTCCCATCTTCCTTATCTTTATAACCATCATGCTCATTTTTTTTACCACCTTCATCAACATTATCCCCATCCTCCTTATCTTTATCACCATGTTCCTCATCAACAATTTCCTCATCAACATTTTTATCATAATTTTTTTCTCCATCTTTATCCGCATCTTCCTCATCTTTATCACCTTCAACAACATTATCGTTCTCAACTTTATCGTCCACATTTTTTTTACCACCTTCATCAACATTATCCCAATCTTTATCCCCGTCCTCCTTATCTTTATCACCATGTCCCTCATCAACAATTTCTTTATCAAAGCTATCTTCTTTATATGAATTAGCAAACAAATCCTCTCTTATTTGAATCAATTTCTTCATCTCCTCGTCCTTGGGTTTAATCTCCGCTATCCTCAACTTGTAATCGTATGCAACATCAATGATTACATAATATAAAACTGTCTCTTATATCCTGCTTCATTTCCTAAATATTTTAAAAGAAACAAAGTTAGCTAAATGCATTATAGTTTTTTTAATACAATTATATTGCACCAAAGTTTATTAATGTACTGCATGTTAATTTATTACTAGTGCATCAAAATTCAGAAATTGCTGCATCATATTTCTTAAAGTTTAAATGAATTATATATGTGTTCAAAATCTAGTGCATCACAGGGTACAATGTTTTTTAATTTATAATACCTCAAAATTTTTTGCTTGGAATTCTCTATTTGCTTCATCTATATCAATTGTTCCATATAGTCCTGTTAATAAATCAACATAGAATTCAATTAGAAATAAACAACTTTTACAAAATTAAATAAATTTTTATTTAATATACTTGTTTCATTCTTATTCTGTTTTTTAATCAATTTCTTTTTTTTCGGAGCCCTTTCTATCTTTGGTTCAATCACCTCCACACCTTCTGCAATTGGTAGACAACCAAAACCCAATTTAAGCTCTTCTTTTTGTCTTTGATACAACAGTCTTGAACTCCATGTTTTGAAAGCTGGAACAGTTTTCTCAACTTTTATGGTCTCAGATGTTGTTGAATTAACGTATATGATCTGCAAAAAATAAATGAGTATTAAAAATATAATAGAAAGTTTATGTTATTTTGTTTAATATGTATTGCAGCACAGTTTAACATTTAGTGCATGATAGTGTCAAATTTAGTGCATCAATGTTTTATTTCTACTGCATCATAGAGTCATAATCTGTCAATCAGAGTTTTTATATTTTACTGGATCCTAGTGTCATAATCAGTGGCTAATACTTTTTATTACTAGTGCAATTAATGATAAAAACTTCTGACCAACAAAAGTAATGGTCCTTTGTAATATGAATTTGGTTTAAACCGGTACACTCCTTCACCATACACTCTAAAACATATGAGCACCAATCCATCTTTGAAACATTATCGGTGTTAGAGAATTGGTATAATTCTCTCATTTACCGCCCATCTTTCTTTCCTTGACCAAAAGCAGAGAAGAAGAGGACAAGGAAACAAACTTGAAATTCCCAACCAACTTCTTTTATATCACTCAAATGTTCCTCCAACCTTTGTATATAAATTTTCTTTTCATAACAATACTATCAACATTTCTCTCCATTTTGCGTAGTCTCTTCTAATAGATTTTTCTCTTCAAGTGCTTCAACTTTTATCTCCCCATTGGAATTCCAAGCATATCCTGATCGGTTCTCGAGTAATTTTGATCTTTCTTCCATTTTCATTTTTATCGAGCAAGTTTACGTATCGAAATTTCTAACAACCCACATTCCTAATTGTGGCGGTATTGAATCAAAATGGAAATTTTATAAAATTACCAAACCCAGTTTTCTAATTCCTTAACACGAGGAGTCCTCAATGTCTCAAGAACTTTTGTAGATTTCTAGGCGACATTTTGTTCTTGATAGATATGGGTTCGTTCTTTCTAACCACTTCTTTTATATCTTCATCCTCCTTCTTAACCTTCTTTTCTTTTTAGTCGGGTTGTATCGAATCGAATCCAAATCTGCAGCGGATCTTTACCCTTATATTTCCTTTTAATTGTCTTTGATTTACATTGCGGATCTTTTCCCTTTAAATGCGGCACCTTTAGTTTTCTTCCTCGATGTTACGAAACAAGGTGGTAAATAATTCATTCCATTTTGCTGCAGCAGCCTTTTTTAAAGCAGGATCAATTAATGTGGTGTCTTCTTCATCTGTTTCTTGCTCATCTGTTTCAATATGATCAATTGTAACTCAGTTCAACTTTTAGTACATCAAAGAAACCATCAAGCATACAAAATCTCTTTTCTACATCACATAGGCAAGCTACATTTATACTACTTTACGCACACATGCTGCAAATTAAAGCTACTGCATCTCAATTCAACCACTAGTACATCACATAAAAACACATAGGCAAATTAAAGCCTATTGCATCTCAATTCAATCACTATTGGCTACAATTATTATATCTTACACACACACGCCGTTAATTAAAGCCTATTGCATCTCACTTCAATCACTATAACATCACAGTACAAACACTAGTACATTACAAAAACAGTCAAGCATTCAAAATTTATTTCTAACTTCACATGTGCTTCTTTTATCGTGTATTACGCAGACATTCTTCAAAATTAAAAGCTCGCATCGGTCTAACTACATTTAACCAAAATTAAAAGTTATAGCAGATTAAAATCTATTGCATCACATTTCAATTCCTAGTGCATCACATAAGGTACATTTAACCAAAATTATGCTCATATTTCAATTCCTAGACACATAATAACTCCTATTGCATTATATTATTTAAACCAGCTGTTATAAGTCATTAATTCATTAATCCTACTGCATTTCAGTACAAAACCCAATGCATCTTTAATACGACAATGCAAACAAACACGTTTTTTGATACATAACATCAAACAAACAAACTACCTTCAACCTTATTCTTTTTTCAACAGCAGCAGTCGTCTTTATGCTCTTTTTATTTTATAAATTTATAAAAAAATAAACTATTTTAGAAATTTAAAAACATTTTTTGATGAAGAAAATCATGATTATCGATTAAAATACACTTACTTGGTGGTGAATTATCTGTTGCTTTCTTTTTCCTCATTGAAAATGCAGTAATTTTTGATAATTGTTTTTAGGGTTTTGAGTTTTGAGAGTACGAGAGAGATAGAGAGAGAGAGAAAAAGTGGTTGGCGTGTTTTTGTTAAATTTGATTGAGCGAGTTTTCTTATTAGTGCTTTTTTGATGTTATTAGATAGTGCATCTTTGCCCTCAAGTTTTCAATGTTTTACAAAATTCACTAGTATTCATAATTATCTTTTTTTGCGGATAGGCAAACTTTTAATAACAAAATTTCATTGTGATGCATCACTTATTTAAACATCTTTGCACTTGATATAAGCATTAAACGACATTATATAAATTTAATAAATATCAAAAACGACTTTCTTCATTAAGAAGTATTATAATTGATATTTAAAATTTAGTGATCCAAACTATTACAATCAAAATTTAAAACATCCAATATTATTTTATCAAAATTACTTAATAATCTAACATCTTTAATACACGTTCATTCATTGTTTTGAACATCTCTTGAGAAACTTTGACATTATCGTCCATTATGATTTTAAAGGCCTTTGGTTGTTTCTTCACATATTCTTACGCTTCTTTCAAAACTTTTGGCTTTTCTTCATTAAAATCCATAAAATTATCTTCGTCAAGTACTTTGCGCGCAAGAATGACTTTAGTTGTACTTTTGTCCAACGCTTTCTTTCTTTAGCTCGTGCAAAAATTGCCACGGCCGACATATGTTTCCATATGTCTCATCACAAATATGCCACGATCCGAACTATTGAATGTCGTTCTCCAATGCATATTTATAATTGTAGGTACAACAATCAAGAAATCGACATATCTAGGGTGGTCTACTCTTCCCGGTGTAGTTAACAAATGCGAATATCGTAAGAAATATAAAAAATATAAAGTCAATGATGCACTAAATTTATAACATGATGCGGTGATTTTCAATAAGTTGCGATAACTTTATAACTTTTGTTGCACTAAGCATATCTGATAATAATATTTTTTATATCGTGATGCGAAATGTTATGTATGATTTTTACGGTAACTTTTGTTTCAACTCGATTGAATAAGAAAAAGAATTGTATTATACTTACCACGGTGTTTGCATAAGCACCATATCTTACGTCTAAATCTTCAAGATCATTATCTATGTTGTCAATGATATCTATTTCCACGATCTTCAAATTAAAGCAAATCGAGATAGAAATGATGTGATTCTTTCGATATCTTTATCATAGGAAGAAAACACATGAGATATTTTAAGCGCATCAACATTTTTTAAAACTCATAATTAATAGAATGTCTGTATCAAATTAATAAGAATACTTACCAAATCAACATCACTTAAACTCTTGTGAGGCGATTGTCTCAAAACAGCATGCATGTTTTCATCCATTAGTTTTGATATCTTCTCTTTTGGCGGTTTACTTTCAATCAGGTGATGAGGCTGTTTTAATCAATAAATTATTATGACACACAAGTATGGGATGTAATAAAATGTCTATGATGCACTAAAATTTATAACTGAGATGCATTAACTTTATAATTGAGATCCAGTAACTTTATCCAGTGACTTGTATATGTGATGCAGTACATTTAAGTTTCTTAAAATATAAACCCTTCAACAGGAAATGGCTAAAGTTACAGTTTACAATTACTTATATAGTGTATTTAAATCACTCACCAACATTACGGAATGACAATATACATTTGCACCTCGTGAAATCTTGTCTCTGTATCGCTCTTCGTGGTTTAGTACAAGGCTCCATATGTCAAGTATATTTGCAGCAACTTGGACATCAGGATAAAAGCTTTGGAAAAATGTCCACTCCATTTCCATGTCTTTTTTCTTAAAAACAATTTCACTGTGATTCAAGTAAAAATAAAGTAATTGACATTCAACAAATTGAGATGCGAACATTAATAATAGTATGCGATATAACTATAAGGTGATGCGATACTAAATAAACTGTGATGCGAAGAGTTGTGAAATTTTTATACCTTCCATCATTACTTGTGCTCCATATGTATTCAAGTACTCTCTTTTCTTCTTGAAAAATGGTTTGTACAAGATAACTTTCCTTTCATAAAATGGAGAAACTAAAGCACCGAAGGGTTAACTTCACGTTTCTCCTTTGAATTCCAATTGCGGGAGGAACGAATGTTATTGGAGATGCATCAACAAAATCTTCATTCTCAATAACTTCGTGTTTTTCCGTTTACGTGCGATGGGTTTTTAACTTTGGTGATTTAGAATTCCCTTCCTTCATTTTGAATTTTTCAACGAAGTTGCTTTTTGCACATTTGACTTTTATCTTTTCCACTTTTGGTTTCTCGACTTGTTTCTTTTCAACTTGTTTCTTTTTGGCTTCGCCTTTTTAGCTCTGCCTTTTCCACATTTGGCTTTTCACTTGTTTCTTTTCAAGACGCGTGGCTTTTTAGCTTTTGGTCTTTCTTCCTTTGACTTTTCTTCTTGTTGTTTTTTAGCTTCTCTTTTTCTAGCCTGTGGCTTTTTAACATCTTCGCTTTTATTAGTTGACGATCTACCTTGTGCTTCATCAGTTTTGTCTTTATAAAACTTTAGCTTCACGCTTTCAAAGATTCCTTCACTGTTTTTCACTAACCTTAATTTGGTACCATTAGGTGTTTTTGTAGTGCCTTCTTTCTGTATTTCAGTAGATATCAGAATCTCACTTGGTAAATCTTCTTGTCTCTCTTTTTGAATAGGTGCAGCTGATTTGATAGTATGTTCTTCACACACTCTAGATCTGTTTCTGTCCAACTTTAACTTTATACTATGAAAAGATTTTGGGATTCCTTGTTTTTGTTTTTCAATAATTTTTCGCATCTCACCAACAAATCCTTGTGTTTGCAGATTTTCTTGGGTACACATAAATGGGCCATCTTTTGCAGATTTTCATGGGTACACACGGTGGTGGTGGTCGAGAAGAGAATCTACTAGATCCATTCTAAATCTTTTCATTGAAGGATTTTCATTTTGGAATTTCCATTGAAGCTTCTTGATGAAGGATTTCATTCAAAATTCCATCAATCTTATTTGAAACTAAATCATACTCGTAATCTTCTACAAATCCATCATCTGTTTCAAAAGATGATGCGACAAAGATTATGATAAATAGAATGCAATAACCAAGTACATTTGATCAAAGAACCAAGTAAATGTGATGCAAGAACGGTATATGATAAATAAATAGGTTTGATGTAGTAACCAAGAATATGTAAAAGTTTAAATTTTCATAAAATTTTATTCAATTACTAATTTAATTTTGATGCACTTTTTAATTTTTTTTCTTGTGATGCGATAAATAAATAACCATGATTCAAAAATATTATAATAGTCTTGCATCATATCTAAAATTCAACGCATCACGATTATAAAGTTTAAAGCCTAATAGTTTATTTTATCCTAAAACTTTAAGCAAATTCATATATCCAAAATTAGAATTCGGTTTTTTTCCGAAATTCTAATAGTTAAATTAGAATTAGTTAAGTTATTACACATATCCAAATTTAGATAAGTTATTACACATTACTACATATTTTTATAATTGTTTTGATGAAGTGAAATTATTTCACTTCTTGGGTTTAGTTTCAATACTTTTATCTATGATCCCACCTTCATCGGACCCTTGTTTTCTTGACCTTCATCACACCCAATCTTTGCTTCACTTTCATCGACCCAAGCAATACTTGAACTTCATCATACCCAAGCAATGCTTGATGCTCTCTTGTGATGTCCGAGATGAATCGAGAAAAGATGAATCATACACCACAATAGCAAGATTTTTGTCGATTACGTTTGATTGCCATCGACCTTCATTTGTCTCCTTCTTTTGAAGATTGCGGTTTCAACATCGTATGCATTCTTAACTCTATCGATAACATTCTCGATTGAACAAGATTTTCACATCTCCTGTAACGTTTTCTTCTTCATCATTATCTTCTGTATCATTCTTAACTCCATCGATAACATTCTCAGATTGAACAAGATTTTCAGCATTTCCTGTAACGTTTTCTTCTTCATCATTATCTTACGTATCATCTTGAACATCATTACCTCTATCAGTATCTTCGGAATCATTATAAGCGATGCATCAAGATACTTGTTGATAAGTGTATTTCTCTCCATAAGAATTTTGTTGATATTCTTATCGGATATTTTTCCAATGCTAACATCGACTTATCATTGGTACGCATCATTAAATCTTTGCTCTCGCCAAATATCTTGTAAGCGATCATCATTTCTGCATGTTAAATTTTTTTAGTTTAATGCATCACAATATATTAATTTCTCGCATCGGTACTTATAGATATAATGCATCACAATGATACATGCATCACAATATATTAATCTCTCGCATCAATTTGTTTTAAATGTATTGCATCATAATATATTCAAAATACCTCTATCGATTTTGTCTTGAAATCTTCAAGTTCGCATCTCGGTTCATTTTCTATCATTCTCCTCTGTTATTATTTTAAAAAGAATAAACAATAATTAGTACTATATTATTTTATGTTTTAATGCACTGATATAACAATAATATTTACAAATTTATTTTTATAATTTATACTGTTTCAATCGTCTTGTTTTTCTTTTTTCAAATTCTTCTTTTGTTTTTCTTTGGAGTTTCAATAAATTGCATTCCTTCAACAATTGGAAGTTGACCAAAACCTCCTGAAACTTCTTCTTTCTCCTTTGTTTCAACAACTTTGAACTCCAAGCTAGGAAGCTTCGTCTTGTTCTATCCACCCTTGTAGTCTCGAAAACAGTTGAATTGGCGTAGATAAGCTTCAAAATAAAAGAAAGAAAAAAAACATATATTAGATTTAGAAAAGATATATTGCGATGAAAAAGCGTGATGCGATATTTATAAAAGCTTTAAATAAATTCTTGTTACTGAATCAGCAAAAGTAATAATGAATATTCTGATGCATCACAATATATTAAAACTAATTGCAAGTATAAGTCATTGCATCACTATATTATTATAATGCATCACATTATTTTTCTACTGCATCACATTATTATACAGTAACAATTAAAGGGAGATGCAATAAAAGGAATTTTTTTATAACTTACCGTCAAAAGAAGAATTGGCCCTGAGAAAAATAATCTCGGTTTAAAATTCTTTAATGAATCTTGCAGACATTCAAGACAGTAAGTGCACCAATCCAAACTTCTAATATTATCAACGTCTTCAACGGATGGTAGAAACCTTTGATTCTTGATCCATCTTTGTTACCATATCCAAATATAGTGAAGAAAATTACCAAGAAAGCTACTTTGAATGCCCAACCATCATCTCGTACTTTCACAAATATATGTTTCTAACACCGCTTATTGGGATTTTCTTTTTATGTGAAGGTCCATCGGGATCATATACTTCTAAAGGTAGTGTTTGCCTCCATTTCTTGTTGTTGCATCTGCTTTTGTTGTTTCGGGAAGAGCATCAACCTTTGTATTCCCATTGGAATTCCAAGAATTTCATGAATTAGATCCTGGTGATCTTAATCTTTCTTTCATCACTCAAAACCAAACAACAACTTTCTCGAATCAAAATTTTACATAACCACATTGCTAATACTCACGGTGTTTGTTCAAATTTGAATTCTCCACAATAATGTCCAAACCCCATCTCTTCTAAAGTCGTAGTGACTAGTTGTACAACTTCCAATAACATTCGCAAAACTTTTGGAGACCCTCTTATTTGCAGTTTGCGGGATCATACTTTTACCATCTTCTCCTTTTTGATTCTACAATTTCCGATTCACATTTTTACGTTTCTTTACAGTGGTATTTTAACATTGATCTTCTTTTTGGAGTACGTTTTTCTTGATTCTTTTTATCAATGACTACAATGCTTTTACCGATAATGATTCAAAGACTTTTCCTTTAATCTTCTTTTCGGTTTCTTTGATTCCTCTTCTATTTCAAACATTTCCTTAATTTCCTCTCTTGTTCTTTTACCTTTGATTTTACTACTTACTTGACTTGTTCATTTGTTTGATCTTCATTAGTTCTACAGTAAAATTAAAGCTACGGCATCAAATCATGAAAACATATTTAAAATAAAATAACTTCAATCAATAACTTCATTAGAACTCTTGCATCACTTTACAAATTCTCTTGCATCACTTCATCATTATATCTTTATAATTGTATGCGAATAACTTAAACTAAACTCATACCCACATTAAAATTACAATTGCATTAAACCAATTTCATTAATAGCACAAAAGACTTTTCCAATTGCATCAATAACACATCATCAAAATTTTCATCTTAATCTCTACTATATAAACACATACTATTTTACGAGACGGTACAAACATTTTTGAGACATCAAAAAGCTACGCTACCATTAATGACTAGATCACATTCCCCAACAAGTGAAGTTAAAACACATCCCTTCCGGACTACCCCGGGCGTTTCTTTTCGGTACTTTTTAGATTTTTTCTCTTATTACATCCACGAATTCCAGTTTCTGTATCAAGTACAACTCCTTCATTAACTAATCTCAAAATAACATCATTCACTTTTAAATCATAAACTACTTAATCTCTTATTTTTAAATCACTTGATTTTGCATTCATAAATTCATTCTAGTAGATTTCAAAACAAGGGTTAATGAAACACATTCATTTCAAATTCATTTTCGCACGAGACGTAGACTACATCTAACATAACTCATGCTCATACGTTGCAAATTAAAAGTTACTGCATCTGAATTAAAAAACTAGTACATGATATTAACAATCATGCATACAAAGTCAAATTTGCACATAGCAAAGACTACATCAACCCTAACTCATTCTTATATGTTGCAAATTAAAAGCTATTGCATCTTAGTTTAAGCACACTTGCATCGGATAAAAATCAAACATAAAAACTCATTCTAGCACATGTCACGCACCACATCTATCCTAACTAATACTCATACACCGCAAATTAAAAGCTATTGCATCTCGGTTCAATCGCTATCGCATCGGATAAAAATCAAACATAAAACTCATTCTAGCACATGTCACATACCACATCTATCCTAACTAATACTCATACGCCGCAAATTAAAAGCAATTGCATCTCGGTTCAATCACATCGCATCGGATAAAAATCAAACATAAAACTCATTCTAGCACATGACATAGACTACATCAACCTTAACTCATACTCATACGCCGCAAATTAAAAGCTAATGCATCTCAGTTCAACTGCTAGTGCATCATATAAAAAATCAAACATAAAAACTCATTCTAGCACATGACATAGACTACATCAACCTTAACTCATACTCATACGCCGCAAATTTAAATCTATTTCATCTCAGTTCAACTGCTAGTGCATCATATAAAAAATCAAACATAAAAACTCATTCTAGCACATGTCACATACCACATCTGTCCTAACTCATACTCATACGCCGCAAAATTAAAAGCAATTGCATCTCAGTTTAACTGCTAGTGCATCATATAAAAAATCAAACATAAAAACTCATTCTAGAACATGACATAGACTACATCAACCTTAACTCATACTCATACGCGCAAATTAAAAGCTAATGCATCTCGGTTCAACGCTAGTGCATCATATAAAAATCAAACATAAAACTCATTCTAGCACATGACATAGACTACATCAACCTTAACTCATACTCATACGCGCAAATTTAAATCTATTTCATCTCGGTTCAATGCTAGTGCATCATATAAAAATCAAACATAAAACTCATTCTAGCACATGTCACATACCACATCTATCCTAACTCATACTCATCGCCGCAAAATTAAAAGCAATTGCATCTCGGTTCAATTGCTAGTGCATCATATAAAAATCAAACATAAAACTCATTCTAGAACATGACATAGACTACATCAACCTTAACTCATACTCATACCGCAAATTAAAAGCTATTGCATCTCGGTTCAACGCTAGTGCATCATATAAAAATCAAACATAAAACTCATTCTAGCACATGACATAGACTACATCAACCTTAACTCATACTCATACGCGCAAATTAAAAGCTATTGCATCTCGGTTCAAGCGCTAGTGCATCGGATAAAAATCAAACATAAAAACTCATTCTAGCACATGTCACGCATCCACATCTATCCTAACTAATACTCATACACCGCAAATTAAAAGCTATTGCATCTCGGTTCAACTCTCTCGCATCGGATAAAAATCAAACATAAAAACTCATTCTAGCACATGTCACATACCACATCTATCCTAACTAATACTCATACGCGCAAATTAAAAGCTATTGCATCTCGGTTCAATCACTCTGCATCGGATAAAAATCAAACATAAAAACTCATTCTAGCACATGTCACGGACTACATCTATCCTAACTAATACTCATACGCCGCAAATTAAAAGCAATTGCATCTCGGTTCAATGCTCGCATCGGATAAAAAATGAAACATAAAAACTCATTCTAGCACATGACATAGACTACATCAACCTTAACTCATACTCATACGCCGCAAATTAAAAGCTAATGCATCTCAGTTCAACTGCTAGTGCATCATATAAAAAATCAAACATAAAAACTCATTCTAGCACATGACATAGACTACATCAACCTTAACTCATACTCATACGCCGCAAATTTAAATCTATTTCATCTCAGTTCAACTGCTAGTGCATCATATAAAAAATCAAACATAAAAACTCATTCTATCACATGTCACATACCACATCTGTCCTAACTCATACTCATACGCAAGAAAATTAAAAGCAATTGCATCTCGGTTCAAGCGCTAGTGCATCATATAAAAATCAAACATAAAAACTCATTCTAGAACATGACATAGACTACATCAACCTTAACTCATACTCATACGCCGCAAATTAAAAGCTAATGCATCTCAGTTCAACTGCTAGTGCATCATATAAAAAATCAAACATAAAAACTCATTCTAGCACATGACATAGACTACATCAACCTTAACTCATACTCATACGCCGCAAATTTAAATCTATTTCATCTCAGTTCAACTGCTAGTGCATCATATAAAAAATCAAACATAAAAACTCATTCTAGCACATGTCACATACCACATCTGTCCTAACTCATACTCATACGCCGCAAAATTAAAAGCAATTGCATCTCAGTTCAACTGCTAGTGCATCATATAAAAAATCAAACATAAAAACTCATTCTAGAACATGACATAGACTACATCAACCTTAACTCATACTCATACGCCGCAAATTAAAAGCTATTGCATCTCAGTTCAACTGCTAGTGCATCATATAAAAAATCAAACATAAAAACTCATTCTAGCACATGACATAGACTACATCAACCTTAACTCATACTCATACGCCGCAAATTAAAAGCTATTGCATCTCAGTTCAACTGCTAGTGCATCATATAAAAAATCAAACATAAAAACTCATTCTAGCACATGACATAGACTACATCAACCTTAACTCATACTCATACGCCGCAAATTTAAATCTATTGCATCTCAGTTCAACTGCTAGTGCATCAGATAAATTTTTTTTAACCTAACTCATACTCATACGTAACAAAACATAGTCTCTGTATAACCTAATTCATGTACATTATAGTATACAAAACATAAGCTAATGCATCTCTTCTTTACTTGTACTGCATTAATCTTTCAAAAACACATACATGCACATTTACATAAATAATCTCATTATGCTAGTATAAAACTTACATATACTTTGCAAAACAAAAGCTATTGCATCACTTCTTTAATACTACTGCATTAATCTATCAAAAACACATACACGCACATTTCCACAACTAAAACTTATTATGCTAGTCTAAAACTTAAATATACTTTTCAAAAGATAAGCTACTGCATTAATCATTCAAAGACACATTCACGCACATATTCACAATTAAAAACTCAATATGCTAGTCTAAATCATACATTATACTTTACAAAATAAAATCTAATGCATCTCTTCTTAAGTATTATTGCATTAATCATTCGATGTACTTCTTGTCGGAGATAGTAATAGTTTTTCGGAGATGTTTGATTTTTCTTACATATCCACCAATGACAATTAATCTTCCACTTTTTCTAGTAGCTAAATCGAAAAATTAAGAAACGATTTGATGAAATTAAAATCACTATGATGCGATGGATTAAAAAAAATTAAAAAAGGATTTCAGCAACTTACGAGGGGGTATAAACTTTTTCATAATAGTTTTCATCGATCGTAATTTTGATTGCGTCAATTTGATGCAGTGTACTGAAATTGAGATCTAGGGTTTTTGATTTTGTTTTGTCAGTTTGATTAAACGTACACAAAAGATACTAGCGTTTGTTGTTTGTTTAGATTTCGCCCCTGAAGTTTCCAAAATTTACAAATATGCCACTCCGCGTTTTTTAAGATTGAAATCTAATCCAATGGTTGAGATGGCTTCCCATTCTTTTCATTTTAAACATCTTTTCATTTTAACCCCACCTATATATATATATATATATATATATATATATATATATATATATATATATATATATATATATATATATATATACTAAATCCTCCGATAGGAGGTTACGACTTGACCGTCGGAGGTGGTCCCGGGGCTTCGGCTTCGGCCTTGGGACCCCTTCTAACGGGTTCTTTCATGTATGACAACATACTACAAAGCTCGGGACATCAAAGAATGGCACGAGAGAGCTTTCAAGGTCATCCCGACGGAAAAATGCTTCAACATTTGGCGCCATCCGTGGGACCCGTTATTCATTCTACCACGCCTAGGAATGATGGGTCTCGCTTGATTTAGTTTCCGGACCTCATCCTCTTCGGTATGTCCTATCGGAGGAGGATAGTCTACCCTCCTTCCGAAGATAGATGACAACGGAGGCGGTTCATCTATTTCCTTTCCGTGATGGTTCATCTGCCGTCCTTCCAAGGTGGTCCTTCCATCGTATAAGAAAGATGTTAGTATGGGCGGCGTGTATGGGTTGTTTTATTATCGGCGTTCGGTTCGGGACCATTGTGCCATCGTTCAAAAGGGGACGTTGATATGGACGTTATGTAGGAGTTGTCCGGTATGATGCCCTCCAGTGTGACGGGTTTCATCTAGTATGACAGCCGGCATAGACGTTCAACATGGGTGTTTGGTTTAAACGTTCAACATGGGACGTCCGGTGTGATGGGTTTCATCCGGTATGTCAGCCGACATAGACGTTCAACATGGGCGTTTAGTTTAAACGTTCAACATGGGACGTCGGGTGTGACGGGTTTCATCCGGTGTGACATCCGGCACGTGTCCGGTATAGGTGTCCGGTATAGATGTCCAACATGGGTGTTTGGTTTAAACGTTTGGTATGTATGTGACGAACGGTATCAACCGACTAAGGGCTACTCAGTATGAGTTCTACTGAGTTCCTCCGGTCAAGCCGTTCAGATATACTGTTTCGTTCGGAGATGTTGAGTCATTCAAGCACGCTGTCACGCTTGGATTTACGTGTGGTGGCCTTCATGCGTTGGTTGTGAAAGCTAAATGGTAACGGGTTGGTTGAACAAGATTCAGACCCATGTCGGTTGCATGCCGGTAAGTCTCTGATTCTCTTGTTTACTTATTTGACGTCATGAAAAACGAAATCACTATGAGTTGCAGATATCATCAAGTTGTTCATCTATTTTAGCATGCCATAATAAAAAACGTTGATGTAATTTTGCATAACCGCTTTGCTAAATACATACATGGTATAAAAATGCTGATATGACGCATGTTTTATATGAATTTGCGGCTCCAAAATAACACCATGAATGATGTTGACGTGTTCCACGCCTACTTTCCTATGGTACTAGACAATCTCTACAAATATATGCATAATGCAGCGTGAATATTGCCCGTGACCCACCCCATGTGATTTGCTTTGTCAGGTCCTAGTTTTAGTGGGGTATATCTAAGCCATAAATTAAGGAAAGCTAAAGAAAGGAGACCTACCCCACTGTTTAGGGGTAAGGATAGTTGCTTCAAATGGGATACGCGAATATTTAAAATGTTATGGGCACTTGCCTTGTTGTACCTTATCACTATTTCCCAATCTTATTATACACATAGTTGTACTTTATTATTTTTCTTGATATAAAAGTCAAATTTGGTCAAATAATAGTGCAAGCAAAAATAAATAACGCATTATCTTTTAAGATATGGAGTAATGTCACACTTTCTTATCGGTTACAGCGATAAAAATAGAGCAACACTAAATATATATGTCCTTTTTTATTTTTCAACGGAAGCACGCTTAGGACATAAGGGACACGCATATGGTCTCTCGGCCGACTCCACAAAATCTATTAGAATATTGTGAGAGTACTTTATAAAAGATAAATGTGCAGACTAAAGCACATAATATTAAATTACTTGAATAATATTTGGACATTATGATAGAGATCGTTGATGACAAGGTCTAGTCACTGTCCGGACCATTAATTGTCCGGCTGATAAACCTCCGTCTATTGTCGGTACAAATGACAACTGCTATTGCCCTTACATATTAGGATTCAAGTGTTAACATGCTTAACCGCTTTTATCGGAAAACAAGTTGCTCGACATAATCCTATATTCAGGATCAAATGTGTTTTTTGGTACGGCCCAATCTTATGAAACTGAAAGGATTATATCAATGCTTTTGCTACATGATAAACAGACATATACACCTAAAAGTTTTGCTAAAACATTGCTTTTCATCCCGAGAGTTTTTTCATGCGGTCACCACAAATCACGCGAGTGTCTTGAAAAATGAAGGGAAATTAAAAAATCTTACCTGGATATTTAAGTGATATTATGGTGATATTTAAGTGATATTATGGTACAGACTTAAAATATAAGACAACGATGTTTGATCAATGTCTTAAAATATTATGACATAATAGCCACATCCGGAGAAACACCGCATGTTTGATAATTAACATCCATGGGTAATTGGTATGGCACCTTCCGTCGGTTGCGTTACGGTTTCGTTGTGACCTATTCTATATTAATACAAGTGAAATATTGTATTTATCATATTTAACAGGAGAAAACAAAAGAGTTTTTCAGGTTTTATTCCACAGGACTAACAGGCATAAGGTGATGATTTCATGAAAATCAGAGCATGGTCAATAAGGGCAATAAACATCATATGTTTGAAATCTGACACTCATGGGTAACATTGTTATTAATCGTTTATTATGTTACCTAATACATTGTTTTGTTTTAGTTCAACGATACTAATAACATTAGCATCGTTGAACTGGGGGGAGCCATGGGGGAATGGTACCTCCACCGGTTATGTTGACATTCGGTTGTGACCGATTGTTGTATTGATACATCTGAAACAATGTGAATTTCCACGTTCGTAATAAGTACAATCCTGAACATAATATTTGTGTGATACCCCGGTCGGCTGGCCACCGCCGCGGATGCCCGAGTGTAACATCTTTCGGATGCCCGAGTGTAACATCTTTCGGATGCCTGAATGTAAAACCATTTCGGATGCCCGGTACAAAATGATCTCGGAAGCCCAAGTATAAAATGATCTCGGGAAGGCCGGTGCTATTCACGAGCGGCAATATACCGAATGCAACATCTTTTCGGATGCCGAATGTAAAACCATTTCGGATGCCCGAGTACAAAGCGATCTCGGAAGCCCTCGTACAAAATGATCTTGGGAACTACGTAGATAAATTAAAAGCGGCCGGCGTGTCGATGTCTACTCCGTAGATAAACTAAAAGCGGCCGGCGTGTCGATGTCTACTCCGGAAAACCTTGGTGTAAGAGTCTCAAACATATAAACTTGTACCTCCAGGGCTATGTAAGTAGCAACGGTAATAAAAAAAAAACAAGTGTTTGATGTACATTTATGATCCAAACTTAAATCAAACATACAAGCTTATACCTCCGGAGCTACTTGAGTAACAATTGTAATAAAACACAAGTGTCTGGTATAGGTTTGTGATTAATAAACAAATGATATATAACGGCACATCACAAAATAATGATTATGGTAGAAAAGCTATGTTTTATTTGTGCAGGAAACAAAGGGATGATGGAAAAGACATGTCTCGCTTTCGGATCTAACGATGTTTAAGTATAGCATCATTGACCATAGGTCAACAATACTATACTGGGGGGACATGACGGTATATGTGGTCTAATAGACCAAACTCGCTTTATGAAGCAACGGCTTATATGCCACTTAGTAAGGTCACTGGACGGAAGGCATGTCCAAATGACAAAGACCGAAAGGTCATAAGGTACTCTTTAAATATTACATCATCAGTATTTTACTAATAATGCAATACTGGGGGGCATGTTAATATATGTGTTCGAAGGACACACGTTGGAGGGAAGGCGATATATTTGTGTTGAAAGGCACAAGCCGAAAGTCCAAACAGGTTTCATTTAAGTATTACATCATTAGCCTTTAACCGATATTACAATACTGGGGGGACATGTTGACGTATGTGTCCGGATGGAGCACGCCGAACGATAGGTGTCGAAAGGTGTAGAGACACTCTCTAAGTATTGAACCATCGGTCTTTAACCGATACTACAATACTGGGGGGACATGTTGACGTATGTGTCCGGACGACACGTGCCAGACCGAAGAATCTCCATTACGCCGGAGGTCATTGCCGGAAGGACGGGACTAGGCCACCTAACCCGGATATTACGGATTGTGTCTCCACGTGACGACACCTAGTGCATAGACTTGGCAGTATTGGTGGCCCACTTGACACCTACCTCTTTCTCTCTCTATATATACTACTCCCTATTTCATTTATTATATCCCATCTCATACTTGCACACACATATATATATATATATATATATATATATATATATATATATATGCTAAATCCTCTGCATAGGAGGTTCGACTTCACCGTCGGAGGTGGTCCCGGGGCTTCGCCTCGGGACCCCTTCTAACGGTTCTTTCATGTATGACAAGATACTACAAAGCTCGGGACATCAAAGAATGGCACGAGAGAGTGTCAAGGTCATCCCGACGGAAAAATGCTTCAACATTAATGATAACTAAATCACTTGTGATGCCTTACGAGTTGGCCACCATTTACAATAAGATTGCGGTTTGACTTTACGAAATGGTCAACGTTGGTGAGATCCATGAACCGATCGTATATAAATTCGGACTCTAAGTTGATTTCATGTCGGAGAAAAAAAACATTGATGGTGATATTGATGTCCTAAAATGAAGGTACACAATTTGACAAGAAGATTATACAAAGGGCAAATTCGGTTTGAAATATAATGTCCGAAAAATAAAGCAAACAAATTCTCAAAGCTGTCTAAAAGGACTAAAAATGTGATCAATAACATTTACTGATTGCTAAAACATGTTAAATAGGTTCAAAAGATCCAGTAAACACTTAGAAATATGCCCTTTGATACAATTCCATGTAAAATTTGTTGAATTTGATGAAAGCCATAAATTTGACTAAAAAATCAAATATTTTTATGGTTAATAGTCTCATCCCTATGCATATAACATATTTATGAAATTGAAACTCTTGATGATATGAGTAAATCACTAAGAAAAAAAACCTTCTATTTTAACATAAAGAAAGGTAAACTGAAATTCATAAAAAAAATTAACTTCAATTACAGATGCTTGGTGGTAAGTTTTACATAAAACAACGAGATACAATCCTAGTTCAAAAATTCATGTTGATACAACTATCCTATTGATGACCAACAACCCTTCAAATCTATTAGAAACAAAGCCTTTGAACTTTAGATACCAAATAACCTGAGACCTTGATGTCGATGGGAAAATTGATAGAGCCCGAAGTAAACCATTGAGCACAGACATTAAACATCGAGTTCATTATTGCATGTCAATAGACAAGAGAGCACATCATCCTTTCGTTATACAGAGCCTAAGCACATGAAAAGAAATAAGTATTGTTTAGTTAGGGATTATTGAGTTTGTCGTTGCACATAAACTAATTAATTAGCATGTAGTGGGTAAAACACCTTTATCTTGATCTTCCGGTCATCGGACACGCTAATTCGAAACAGTTTCATTGTTAGGATCAACGATCAAACATGCATCATGGGCGAAAATATCTTAATTATTCACCCTAATTTGAAAATTCCTCTAAAGTAACACATATTATTAGAAAACCGAGAAAGTACAGGAAAATAAGTATTTTGGCCTTTGGCGTGCCTGAACTCATAACATCAGCATCCCCATCAACATCCCGTCATCATCATAGACATTATCACCATCGTCACCGTCTTCATCATCATCATCATCATCATCATCATCATCATCATCATCACTATTATCGTCACCATCACCATCATCATCACCACCACCCCTACCAACATCCTCGACATCATCATCATCGTTATCATCACCAATGATATGCAGATCGCTCAACCGATAAATGCTCTTCTGAAGGCGAGTTATGCCAGCTAACTCTTTTCAAATATTCTAAACCTCCAATTACTTGAGCAATTCCTCAATTCGAATACAACCGGTGAGATCTAAACATTCCAGACGATGCATCTCACGAGATCTTGTTTGGAATATCTCGTAAAATATACAATCCTTTACAATGAGCTTCTCCAAACATTGTAATCGCCAATATCGTCGGTAACTTCTCAAGAAGACGACAAGAGATGATTTCAAGAGATTTCAGGTGTTCTAACATACAAAGACTATCTGGAAGAGTTTTAATTTTTGTACACAGCAAACTTAGCTCCTCTAGACAATCTAACTGGTCAAGGTTCTTTGGCGCTTCTGGAATACCACCTTCAAGTGTAAGCTTTCTTAAACATTGTCAACCACACACTACACCAAAATCATAGTTTGGGGACGGACAAATTATTTGGGTCGACTTTGTCGTCCCAAATTGCAAGTAGGACCCACACGCTTTTCAACAAATCTGATGATCACTAAGAACTTTTGACCCATACTGATTTGGGACGACAATGTCGTCCCATTTTATAATTATTTCATTTTTAGTATTTAAATAACTTTTCACGAAAATTAAATACATCCATTGATATTTTTGGACCGCCAAAACACTTTGGGACAACATTGTCGTCCCAAATGTTAAATCTATTTTTAACACCGTTTTTAGTTAAATTATTTATTTTAAATAATTTTATTTAATATAAATTAAAATTAAATAGTTTATATTTATGATTAAATACTTTAATTTAAAATTAAATACATTTATAGAATTAAAAAACTATTTACCGCCAATTGTTTCCGCCATAATTTTTACCACCAATAGTTTCCGCCATTATTTTTAATTAGTTTATTTAATTTTAAAAATTATTTTATTTAATTTAAATAATTTTATTTAATATAGAATGAAAATTAAATAGTTTATATTTATAATCAAATACTTTAATTTAAAATTAAATACATTTTTCCTGCCATTATTTTTCCAGCCATTATTTTTCCCATAAAGTTTTCCTTATATATCCGTCAAAACATAAATAACCACAAAACACACGTAACAATAAAATGGTGATTACACGCCGGAAAAAGAGTGGTCATTTGGTTTTATCGTCCATATATCTCTTTACTCGAGTTCTTGATACGTATGGGTCGAAATTTATGATGAATATGGTTATTATAAGAACATAGACCCGTTTATGAGAGCCGGATTCGGAATGGTTAAGGAAAGAGCGATTCTACGAGTGTATTTGGGCGGTGAAGCTACTTACGCATTATGGAATAGAGGAGCAAACCTCTTTGGAAGTCAAGCAATGTGGGAGCGGTTAACAAGCAATGGAAGGAAAAAGATGAAGTGAAAAAGCCTGCTCGATTACACATTTGATGATGCGGAAATAGGGTAACAAATCTTGAAGCATTGTTTGAGCAGTTCGTCAAGCAAAGGAAGGAAAAGATGGTGCAAGTTCTAGCGAGCGGAAGTAGCGGTGATTGATGGTAAACCGTCAAGTTATCTCACACAAGCTAGCCACTGTGAATGGCTAACGTAAGAAACTTAAAAGCAGTTCAAACACCAATGCAATGAAGTCCGAGAGAGTATAGTGTTTCCCAGTCGTTATGTCCCAACGAAATGCGAGAATAGTCGAACGTTTAGTGATCGGGTGAATTTCAATGGAAAAGATATGATTGATTATAACTAAAGAAAAAGTTTATAAACTACAGGGGCTTAAATGCAAATTAAAGAAAATTAAAAAGATAAAATATATTAAATAAACGCTATCACTATTTGCAAAATGATGTTTTTGATTTTTCTTTTATAAAACTTAATTTAAAAAAAACTACGTGACGGACAAAAGAAAATGTAAAACTGAAACTACATAAATCCTAAAAATATAAAAATGACATTTTTACAATCCTAATGATAAAATAAAATCTTTAGAAAAAGAAAATTATTTTTAAAACTATTTATCTAATTATTATTAATTAAAAACTATTTTTACCTAATTAATAATATCCTAAAATACAAGAAAATATGAAATAAAGTTAGAAAAATGAAATTATGACTTAGAAAAATCTAAAATAACTAAAGAGAATTTTCAAAACTAATTTTATATTTTTCTATTTTCAATGAATTAAAAACTATTTAAAACTACTTAAATTGCTTAAAAATACAAATTTAACTAAGAAAAATCTGGAAAAATATTTTTTGACTTTTTATATTTATCTTAACCTAAGAAAAATGAAAAATTATTTTTTTGAAACTTTTCTGATTTATTTGTATTAAAAGCTAATTAAAAAGACTTAAAAACTGTTTTAAATGAAGAAAAGTAGCAAACAGTGATGAAAAATTATGAAAATTTCAAGAAAAGTCTAAATTAATATTGTGAATCTAGGAAAATTATAAAAACAGTGGCTTATGTGGAGGAATATGAAACTGCAGTGTAAAGTGCTTATAAATAAGCACTTACAATAAGCAAATAAACACAACAAGCTACCAAACTGTTACAGAAGCTACAATATACTAAAAAATACCCAAATGCAACTAGTTACAACTATCCTAAACCCTTAAGTCTTGATTACAGTTTGATGACTTGGCTTTAATTGCCAAAATCGGTTTTAGCCTACTACTTTTAAGCTTAAGCACAAGCTACCCAATAAGTGAAAATGAAAACCAGATGTTGGATCCTAAGCTAGACCGGCTAGCTATCTATAAACCAAAAACCAGACCTAGATAAGCTCTCTGAGCTTGTCACAAGACCTGACAAAACACATGCACACTCGATATCTGCGAGGTGTGTACGAACATTCTCCCATATTGACAAGCTGTTTAAGAGCTTATAAAAAATTACCAAAAATCTACAAAAATCACAATAAGAACTAGACCAGCTAAAGTTTTTAAACCCACAATTTCACTTGATTTGTTCCAGAAATGAGTCAATGAAAAATCATCTCAGTTGGGCTCAAAATTGGATTTTCAACTTTTGACTATTTGACAGATTTGATATGTTGACTTATGTGAGATTTAATCTTAAACCATGAGCTGATTATGATGTTTTATGGTGAACTAAGACTAATGCAAGTTATCCTAATGATATCTAAACACAATTCAAGCTTTGCTTTTTAAAAATCCTAACGATTATGAAATTAAGGCAGTTTCAAGTTAATTTTGACCTTGAGAGTTTGCAACTGAGATTTGATGACCAAAATGGTTCAGGTGAACCAAAATGAGACTAAGTAGACTAGTTCTAAGCACAAACCACAACTCAAACTCCAATACTCCTACTGAACCAAACACACCTGTGCACACAGATTTGCAAATTAAAATGAACCAACTACTGAACTAGCTTGTTTTATTGATTAAACTAAGTTTAATTGTCCTAATTACAACTTAATAAACAGATAAAAACTACTCCTAACCACAAGTACAGATTATGCACTGACTTTGAAAATGAACTTACATATGGTCCTAGCCACTATGGCTTGCCAAAGAACACAAGGATCACTACCTATTCTAAACCATAAACTAACTCAATTTCAACCCAAATCCATGCTCTGCATCACCATTATCCATTTCAAAACAGCTTAACCAAATTCCTTCTCAGTTTGACTTTTGTTGACCCACTACCAAAGTTGCTTAAAAATGAAATGTAAGCTTACCAAAAGCTATAAAGAGCTTAAATAAACTTATTTGAGCTTAAAAATAAGCTAATAAAAGCTTGGACATAGGATTTTGGAAATGAAATTTGCAACAGTTAACATAAAATATGAAATGTGAACACAAACTTGAATTGATACTTGAAAATAGTTGCAATACACTGAAATACTTTAGTTTGATACAATTAAACTTGAAATTACAACTAAGAGTCTATTTAAGACTTAAGAATTTAAAAACGACATACATTTGGAAATTAAACTAAGTACTCCCTTTCTTGCTTCTCTTCTTCCTTTATTTATACACCAAATGCCTTCTCTCTCTCCTCTGAGCACTTCCCAGCAATAATCTGGACCATTGGATGGCTAGAATAGATTTTGGCCATTGGATTGAATTTGGCGGGAAAAGGTTTTAACAGCTGGGGGTTGAGTGTTAGGTTGAGGAAAGCATTTAATGCTTCTTGGCTTGGGGTGTTTGGAGGGTAGGAGTATGATGATGATGGAGTGTGAGTAGGAGTTGCAGGCAGGTGTAGGTGATGATGATGGAGAGGGAACCCGTGAGGGCGGTTTTTTATTCAAACTGTGGGTTTAATATTAAAAGGGGGGAGTCAAAAAGGAAGGGGGTCCAAAGGGATATTGGCAGGGGGACAAGTGGGTTTTGATATGGGGCTCAATTGGTTGGCAGGGTTCAAAGGAGACAAAGGGCCAAAGGATTAGTTTAATATTACAAGGACCATTTGTGCAATTTCAGATTCTTGAAGGACCATTTCGCCAATTTCTCAAAAGCTGTTTCAAGGGTCACTTTTGACAAGTTTCAATAGTACAAGGACTATTTTGATATTTTCAAACTTCAAGGACCATTTTGACAATTTTCAAAGTGTAGGGACCTAAGTTGTAATTTTGCAAATTTAAATCTCAAGGACCAATTTTGACAACTCATGAATCTCTAGGGAGTTGAAATGATATTTTCTTTATTTTGATTTACAGAGGACCTGTTTTTGACAACTTTTGAAACTTGGGGACTAAAGCGCCAATTATGCAAGCGTGATACGTTTTCACGATTTTGATATTTTGCATTTAAAACACATAAAACACTTATTTGTGATATTTTTATCATTTGATGCATTTCGAGTGTTTTCGGATGTTTTTGCGATTTAAATGGTACAAAATGATGAGTATTTAGACACTCATCAATCCCCACACTAAGATATTGCTAGTCCCTAGCAATCTTTTGAGAAAACTTAATGGATTTGAATCTCTTTACCAAAAGCCATTACTTCGGAGTAGCCAAATGTTTCATTCAAGTAAGAACTATGGTACACCGATAACCATGTGATTTTGAGCAAACCACCACTTTCAACGATTTGATTTGTCTTTACCGAGCCGTTTGTACGGACTAGCCAACTCTTATATAAATTATCAATATTATCTTTGGTGAGTCGATTACCAATTATGGTTTTTCCATTGCCTTTACCACAAGCCATAAACTTGCGGGCTAGCCAACTCTTCACTTTTAAGGATATGGTGAAATGAATACCATACAATTTTGGGCAAATTGCAAGCCGTCAACTGATTTGAGATATCTTTACCAAGAGCCGTTTGCTCTGGATTAGCCAATCCTTTTGTTTATTAGACATGGCGGATGATAACCATAAAATTTGAGTAAGTGTAAAACATTTACTCTAAAAAATTTTTGCCAAAATGGGGAATTAGGCGGTATAATTACATGATAAAATTAGTGAGAATTCCCCCCCCTCACACTTAGAAATGAATATTGCCTCAATATTCAAAGTACCGGCTGTTATGCGGGCGAAACGTAAAGGGAAATACTACGGCCATTATTTTGAAAGATTTTTTTTTTTTTTTTTGAAAACTTATATACAACAATGGGCAACTCCCCGCACTAGGGTGGTAGAAAGATAGAAAGAAGTCTCAATATGGGTGAATACCCATATGGCATGCTCTTTTTTTATTTCCGAGTCGCTAGCTTGACTCGATCCCGCATTCATTGGTTTATGGGGAAAGTTTGTAGATCCGGGACAACCAGGAGGAATGTCCTATCCAAAATAATGCTTCAACCGATGACCATTCACTTTAAAGTTTGGACCATCGGGTTGAGATAACTCAATGGTTCCATATGGAAATACTTTAGTGATGGTAAATGGTCCGGACCGGTAGGATTTTAGTTTTCCGAGAAAATCTTCAATCTTGAGTTGAAAAGAAGGACTCGATCACCAACGTTGAAAATGCGGTTTTGATTTTTGAGTCATGGATCTTCTTTGTCTTTTCTTTGTAGATCAAAGAGTTCTCGTATGCTTGATCACCGAGTTCATTTAATTCATTCATTTGAACTTTCGGTGATCACCACCGCTCTGAACATCGAGTTGGCATGCTTCAAGGCCCAGTATGCCTTGTGCTCAAGCTCAACCGGCAGATGACATGCCTTCCGTACACTAGCTTGTATGGAGTACACCCGATGGGTGTTTTATAAAATTGTCTGAAAGGCCCAGTCGTCATCTAGCTTATCCGACCAAGAGGCACGGTTTTCACCTCCGTCCTTTCAAGAATTCTTTTTATCCTCGGTTGGAAACTTCCACTTGTCCACTTGTTTGGGGGTGGTGCGATGAGAGACGGTGAGTTACACCATACTTTTGCATGACTCTATCAAACCGGTCATTGCAGAAATCGTACCACGATCACCGATTATGGCTCGTGGAGTTCCAAACCTAGCAAAAAGAGATTTTAAGAATTTCACAACAACTCGGGCATCGTTGGTAGGCAAAGCCTTAGCTTCAACCCATTTTGACAAATAGTCAACGGCCACGAGTATGTATTTGTTACCGCGAGACGAAGGAAATGGCCCCATAAAGTCAATGCCCCGGATGTCAAAATCTCACACACTTGAATGGCGTTTTGCGGCATTTCATTTCTTTGCGAGATATTCCGTGACGTTGAAAAGCGTCACGGGTTTTGACAAATTCATGGGCATCCTTATAAATCGTGGGCCAATAGAATCCGGAATCAAACACCTTCTGGCGGTGTAGTTGGGGCTATGATGTCCCCAGTAGGTCAGTGGCAAGCCTTGAGAATGTCATTGGCTTCACGACCATACACACATCGCTGATGACTTGATCCGCAAATTTTGAACAAGTAGGGTCGTCCCGTATAATGTTTTACATCTTTAAAGAATATGTTTTTCGTTGGGACGACATCCCTTTCACCACAAAGTTACCCGCATGGTAATTTGCAAAGTCAAGAAACCATGGGGTAGAAGAGTCTCCACGAAAAGAAACCACATTGATTGTTTCGAGAGGAAATGTTTCGTTTATTTCCTTTTCTCGAACACATCTTGGTGAGGGTTTTCTAGACGGACAGATGATCGCCACGGGTTCTCGGCTCCTTTTTATCACGTAATGATATCAAATTCTTGTAGGAGGAGAACCCAATGGAGCAATCTCGCTTTGCATCTTGTTTTGCAAAGAGATATTTGAGAGCCGAGTGATCCGTATACACCACGCATTTGGTCAAGATAAGGTATGGCGAAACTTTTCAAACGCATACACCACATGCCTAATAATTCTTTTACGTAGTGGTGTAATGGGTTTGAGCTTGATCATAGTTTTACTCGCGTAGTGGATGAGGTTTGAAAGTGCTTGGTTTTCGTTGCCCAAGACCGCACCGATAGCAAAATCACTTGCATCGCACATGAGCTCAAAGGGTAAATCCCATCGGGAGCAACTAGAATGGTGCTTCGTAGCTTTTCTTTAATGTTTCAAAAGCTTTGATGCACTCGGTGAGAAGATAAAAGGAGCATCTTTTTCAAGAAGATGGGTCATATGCCGAGCGATTTTGAAAAATCTTGTATGAATATACGATAAAACCGGCATGACCTAGAAAACTCCTAATACCTTTGACGGTAGTAGGATGAGGCAATTTAGCAATAACATCAATTTTTGCTCTATCAACTTCAATCCCATTTTGGAAATCTTATGGCCAGGACTATGCCTTCTTTGACCATAAGTGGCTCTTCTCCCAATTTAGACAAAGATTGGTGTCTTCACACCGTTGAAGCATTTTTCTAAATGGGAGAGACATGTATGAAACGAGTCCCCAATGACCGAAGTCATCCATAAACACCTCCATTGTTTCCCAGATAATGTCGTGGAAAATTGCCATTATACATCGTTGGAGCGTGCGGGAGCATTGCATAGGCCAAAAGGCATACGTGCGTAGGCAAATGTTCCGTATGGGCGGTGAATGTGGTTTTCTTGATCCGGTGGATCAATGGGGATCTGAGTAACACGAGAAACCATCAAGGAAATAATAGTATTCGTTCCTGCTAATCTCTCAAGCATCGGTCCATGAAGGGTGAGGAAAATGGTCTTTCTGGGTGGCTTCGTTTAACTTGCGATAGTCAATGCACACACGCCATCCGTAACCAATCGAGTTGGAATTAACTCGTTTTCATCATTGTGACAATGATTATGCCACCCTTTTAGGAGCGCAATGAATGGGATGACCCAAGGACTATCGAGATTGGGTAAATTAAACCGGCATCAAAAGTTTGAGAACCACTTGTTTGATAACCTCATGAATCTTAGGATTCACCGCCTACGATGTTGAATTGCTGGTTTGAAGTCATCCTCCATTAAGATTTTGTGAGTACAAAACTCGGGGTTGATACCCTAATGTCGGAGAGTTTCCAAGCAATTGCTTGCTTGTGTGACTTCAAGACCTTTATGAGAGCGATTTCTCCTCCTCGGTTAAGTCTTTAGCAATTATGACGGGTAATTTATCATCACCCTCCAAGAATGCATACTCGAGGTGAGGAGGTAGGTCCTTAAGTTCAACCTCGGAAATTCTTGATGAGAAGTTTGTCTTGATTTGATTTCCTCGATTGTGATCTCCTTCGGAGGGAGTGAAGGTAATGGATCTTCATTTAACAATTGTTCCGGATAAAGGATATCCCTCCAATCATAAACACCATCAATTCCGGTAGAATTGATTCATCACTAACAAGAAACTCATCGATCTCTTCAAGAAAGAAGTCACCTCCCTCGAGCGGAGTGAGAGAGGGAAGAGTCGGCAATGATTGGTTTAGAAGATGTGGTGGAATCCCACTCACGAATTATGAAGATAACCAAGAAACTCTTGAGAGTACTCCTCACGAGCAATATCAATTACATCGACTCGATTAAGCGATTCGATATCATAATTTGAGGAGTACCTCGAAGTTTGATCAAGGTTAAAGGTAACCGCTTCATTACCCACACGTAACGTGATTTCTTGCTCAAATACATCAATAAGAGCACGCCGTTCTCGGAATCCTCTTCCAACAATGAGAGGAACCCGATGATCGGCATCGAAATCAACAACCACAAAATCAATTGGAAATGGAACTTTCCTACTTTTACGAATACATCCTCGGCGATGCCAAGAGGACGCGATATAGAATGATCTGCAAGCTCAAGAGTCATGCGGTAGGAATAAGTTACGGAAGAAAGTTTCTTCCACATGAATAAGGAATCATATTGATGCTTGCACCAAGATCGGCCGGGCAAAGCATTGATCATCCTCGAAAAACACAAGGGAAAGAAATTTTCCGGGATCTCCGACTTCTCGGGAAGCTTCTTTATGAATCTGCCGAAATGTTCTCGTACAAAGGAGTTTTAGCCATTTCAAACGACTTTTCCTTGTTGCTTAGCATGTGTTTGAGAGTTGATGCAAACTTGGGCATCGACATGATGGCATCCATAAAGCTTATGTCAAAATGAAGTTCTTGGAAAATTTGAAAGAATTTTTCCATTTGATGACCGCTTTTTCGCGGAGTTTTTGCTCATTTAAGCGTGAGGGTAAGGAATAGAAGTTTTGGATTTGGGGTTATAGCTGGAGGTTCAAAACAACTCGAGTTTGGTTTTGGGTTTCGGACAACCCGAGGATGGACATTCTTGGTACCTCCGTTATTAGTAGGAAGTTCCTTGTCCTTTGTCGCCTCGGGTTCACTTTCCACTACCTTGAGAAGAGAAGAAGAAGAGGTAGTAGGAATAGCGGGTCCATCATCTGAAGCACCACTTACGGTTGTGATCGCCTGCATCGCCCCTCGGTTAGCAATCGTGTTGATAGGTAAAGTACACGAGCCCGGGGTCGATCATTTAAAGACTTCTTAATGTCGAATCTGGTTAACCAACAACCGATTCATTTCCTCTTGGGATTTCATGAATTGTTTCAACAACTCATCGGATGATGGACCGCTTGGAACAATGGCTTGAGTTTGCCTGAAAAATTCGGCCTCTATTGTTTGGATTAGGGCCTTGATTATTTCCATGAAAATACCACAGGTTGAAATTTCCACATCACAGGTTTCTATTGAAATTTCCTTGGTGTTGAAAGTTTTGATTTTGAAAACCGTTGTTTTGACTAAAATTACATTGGTTTTGAAAACCTTGGTTTGGTCTATTCGATTTTGATTACGGTTTTGGTTGAAACCGGAGGTCGAGTAGTGGTTGGGGCGGTGGTTGGGTCCATAGAGCACGATATTGGTTGCCTCCCGATTAGAAATCCCCACGGCATTAGCTTCAAAGGGGTTACCATCGGTGGCCATACTGATTGTAGTAAGCATGGGGGCCACATGAGTAACACAGACTTCCACTTTTTAACTTCAGCAGAGGTGAAGTTTGTGGAAAAGAGACTTTCTTTTGGTTGGAGAGAACCAAAGCTTGAATTGCTTAGTGAGTTTGTCAATCTTAGCATCGGTGCTAGATTGACTCCGCGAGCGATGAATAGAAGGACCAACACCGACTTGGGAAACAACGGTTTGCTTCGTGCGGTCACGGACTTTAGACTTGTTTTCAATGATCGCTAAAGCTTCTTTGACGGTTTGCTTAAGAAATTTCCTCCGGTGGAGGAATTGAGAGAATCTTGATCAGTTGACTCACTCCATTATAGAAAGTATCGAGTTGCATCAACTCGGAGAAACCGTGGTGAGGACATTTGCGGAGCAATTCCTTAAACGATCCCACGATTCACTGAAGGATTCATCAAATTTTGTGTGAACTTGATGATTTCATTTTAAGACTCGTGGTTTTGGAAGGTGGATAAAATTCATTCACAATTTCTTCACGTGTCTTCCCATGTCTCGATTGATTGAGGGGTTGTTTTCAAGCCGTCCGGGCTTGCCCTCAAGAGAATATGGAACGAAGAAGCTAACAACATCGGTAGGGACATTCTTGTATTTGATGGTAGATGCAATCTTGTTAAACCATCGAATATGAGCATGAGGATCATCCCGCTCAAAACCATAGAATCGACTTGAGGTTACAAGATTGATAACCGGTTTTGAGTTCAAAATTTTCACCACGATGGTCGGGATAACAATAGCATCTCCATACCCGTCGATGGGTGCTCGGAGAAGCTCACACATAGGACGTTCTTCCGCCATGATAACGGAGTAGTGTGAGCGATCCGGATCTCGGATCCGATGATGGAGCGAAAGTCTCACGACACGCCTTCTTGGAATCTTGACAAGCTCACGAAATGGGCTTACAGATCTAGAAGAGCGAGTGCGCATACACTAGAGTTAACTCTAAGGAATCTCAGAGTTAAGGAGAGGAATGGGAATTATGAAAATGAATTATGAAAATGGGGTAAGAAGAATCTTTTTGAGTTTTCTGATTTTGAAAAGTAGATATAACAACAAATCCAATTAAAACAAAATCGAGGCAAAACAACAGTGAGCTTAAACCAATAATCACAAGATGAATGGCTTCTTTGAAAAAGGTACACCACTCTCAAGGACACAAAGGCAAGTTTTAATCTTTGGTTCGGGAACTTATTATGGTCGTACCCCGGTTAGGTAGTACCTTGCCTTGGTTTTGTGGTAATCTTTTATGTTGTTATTATTAAACAAAGAAAACGACAAATCTTTTTGTATTTTTATCTTTGATACATATATAGAAACAAAAGAAAAATATTTTGTGTTTTATACGTTTTGGATGTTTTTGGGTTTTGGGATTTTTATAAGAAAAAAATATATATATATATAGATAGATGGTATGAACAAGGAGTGAATATTCAAATCACTAATCGCTAAACGGAAGATAATTTGCCTGACTCCCGTAGCGCCAAAATTTGATTGATGGTAAACCGTCAGTTATCTCGCACAAGCTAGCCACTTGTGAATGGCTAACCGTAAGAAACTTAAAAGCAGTTCGGACACCAATGCAATGAAGTCCGGAGAGTATAGTGTTTCCCAGTCGTTATGTCCCAACGAAATGTGCGAGAATAGTCAAAGCGATGTAGTGATCGGGTGAATTTGAATGGAAAGATATGATTGATTATAACTAAAGAAAAGTTTATAAACTACAGGGGCTTAAATGCAAATTAAAGAAAATTAAAAAGATAAAATATATTAAATAAACGCTATCACTATTTGCAAAATGATGTTTTTGATTTTTCTTTTATAAAACTTAATTTAAATAAAACTACGTGACGGACAAAAGAAAATGTAAAACTGAAACTATATAAATCCTAAAAATATAAAAATGACATTTTTACAATACTAATGATAAAAGAAAATCTTTAGAAAAAGAAAATTATTTTTAAAACTATTTATCTAATTATTATTAATTAAAACTATTTTTACCTAATTAATAATATCCTAAAATACAAGAAAATATGAAATAAAGTTAGAAAATGAAATTATGACTTAGAAAAATCTAAAATAACTAAAGAGAATTTTCAAAACTAATTTTATATTTTTCTCGATTATTTTCTATTTTCTATGAATTAAAACTATTTAAAACTACTTAAATTGCTTAAAAATACAAATTTAACTAAGAAAAATCGGAAAAATATTTTATTGACTTTTATATTTATCTTAACCTAAGAAAAATGAAAATTATTTTTGAAACTTTTCGATTTATTTGTATTAAAAGCTAATTAAAAGACTTAAAAGCGCTTTTAAATGAAGAAAAGTAGCAAACGGTGATGAAAAATTATAAAAATTTCAGGAAAAGTCTAAATTAATATTGTGAATCTAGGAAAATTATAAAAACAGTGGCTTATGTGGAGGAATATGAAACTGCAGTGTAAAGTGCTTATAAATAAGCAAATAAACACAACAAGCTACCAAACTGTTACAGAAGCTACAATATACTAAAAAAATACCCAAATGCAACTAGTTACAACTATCCTAAACCCCTTAAGTGCTGATTACACAGATTTGATGACTTGGCTTTAATTGCCAAAATCAGTTTTAGCCTACTACTTTTAAGCTTAAGCACAAGCTACCCAATAAGCTGAAAATGAAAACCAGATGTTGGATCCTAAGCTAGACCTGGCTAGCTATCTATAAACCAAAAACCAGACCTAGATAAGCTCTCTCCGAGCTTGTCACAAGACTCACAAAACACATGCACACTCGTTATACATCGAAGTGTGTATGCAGGCATTCTCTACCCATATTGACAAGTCATTTGTTTAAGAGCTTATAAAAAATTACCAAAAATCTACAAAAATCACAATAAGAACTAGACCAGCTGAAGTTTTTAAACCCACAATTTCACTTGATTTGTTCCAGAAATGAGTCAATGAAAAATCATCTCAGTAGGGCTCAAAATTGGATTTTCAACTTTTGACTATTTGACAGATTTGATATGTTGACTTTTGTGAGATTTAATCTTAAACCATGAGCTGATTATGATGTTTTATGGTGAACTAAGACTAATGCAAGTTATCCTAATGATATCTAAACACAATTCAAGCTTTTGCTTTTTAAAAATCCTAACAGTTATGAAATTAAGACAGTTTCAAGTTAATTTTGACTTTGAGAGTTTGCAACTGAGATTTGATGACCAAAATGGTTCAGGTGAACCAAATTGAGACTAAGTAGACTAGTTCTAAGCACAAACCACAACTCAAACTCCAATACTCCTACTGAACCAAACACACCTGTGCACACAGATTTGCAAATTAAAATGAACCAACTACTGAACTAGCTTGTTTTATTGATTAAACTGAGTTTAATTGTCCTAATTACAACTTAACAAACAGATAAAAACTCCTCCTAACCATAAGTACAGATTATGCACTGACTTTGAAAATGAACTTACATATGGTCCTAGCCACTATGGCTTGCCAAAGAACATGATAACGCTTCTGCGCGTGTTCGGGGTCAAGAAAACTTCCTTTTCTTGAGCAAGTTTTATAACACCTAGCGGTGAACCTAATCGTTGTAGTGTAGTAATTAGGGTAAGCCACGGGTATTGATATCGTTCTCTGGGAATAGGAATGCTAGTAAGAAGTTACTACGCTAAGGTTAAGGTTGAGGAAGATTATTTTTATGTTTTTATGTTTTATGAAAATGGAAAGGTCTGAATCTCGGGTATTGGATTTGGGGGTTGGTATTTCTACGATTACTCTACTATTATCTAATTATCTAAACTAAGGTTGTGGGAGTCTATGTCTAATTAATGTGTGCTCGTATGATAGTTTAAAGATGTGTTTACTTAAGTTGTATTACTCCTTAATTATCTCCTATTGATGGTTGAGTGTCACGTCTTATTCTAGTTGCGTTGTGAGTCTAAAGTTGTAGGGTATGCGTTTCTCCCAACTCTTTGAACTTACCAAAGGGTCTTGTCTACAAACCCACTAGGGATTATAAACTCATACTCTAAGGCGCTTTTGGATGGTTTAGCCTACAATTACTCAAGTAATTATATTCTAAGGTTCACAAAGATGAATCAAGCATTAAGTACACAACGAATGACCTATCGCATTACTAGATCATTAATCAACCAAGATAAGAAACAACCAATCAATATTCAATAATTAAGTTTCATACTTCCTAAGCAAACACACAAATAAATTAGCGGACATGGAGAACATGCAACATACACACAAATAATCAAAGACATAATTGAATTAATGAAGTAAAGACTTATCTTGGTGTAAGATAGGGTTTAAAACCCTAAAATCTTGTACAAGACACCTTAGGTTCGGTTTAGGTTTTACTCCAAAGACTCTCCACACAAAGACGAAAAATTCGGATTCTATATATAAGATTACAATTATGACGGCGTCACCTTATGTTTAGTGGCCGTCGTGTCGCCGCTCGATTGGGTTTCGTCTTGCGCGTTAACCTTGCGACGGCGTCACCTTATGTCCGTGACGCCGTCTCTTGACTTCGGCGTCGTTCGGATTGCATCTAGGCCGTCCGAGTAGCGCGGCCTACTCTTCCACAACTAGACGTCGTCACTTGAAAATACAATTTTGGGTTCGGCCGTCACAACATTTTGGGACGGGCGTCGCCAATAACACCAGCGCCGCCGCCTTCTAACCAAAGAATCTGTGAGTGCCTTGATTCCGACTTTGGCCATTTTCTTCATATATTCGCGCTTTTCGTCCAAATAAGTGCCATTCCAGCATTTTGCCTTCACGAGACCTAAAAAGTGAAAAGGAACGATATTAAGCAATAACGGATACAAAAGTGATCAAATAAGGACTTAAACGACCCCTCAAAATGGTACCTTTTAAAACCTTATCAGAACACAAGGATCACTACCTATTCTAAACCATAAACTAACTCAATTTCAACCCAAATCCATGCTCTGCATCACCATTATCCATTTCAAAACAGCTTAACCAAATTCCTTCTCAGTTTGACTTTTGTTGACCCACTACCAAAGTTGCTTAAAAATGAAATGTAAGCTTACCAAAAGCTATAAGAGCTTAAATAAACTTATATGAGCTTAAAAATAAGCTAATAAAAGCTTGGACATAGGATTTTGAAAATGAAATTTGCAACAGTTAACATAAAATATGAAATGTGAACACAAACTTGAATTGATACTTGAAAATAGTTGCAATACACTGAAATACTTTAGTTTGATACAATTAAACTTGAAATTACAACTAAGAGTCTATTTAAGACTTAAGAATTTAAAAACGACATACATTTGGAAATTAAACTAAGTACTCCCTTTCTTGCTTCTCTTCTTCCTTTATTTATACACCAAATGCCTTCTCTCTCCTCTCGATCACTTCCCAATAATAATCTGGACCATTGGATGGCTAGAATAGATTTTGGCCATTGGATTGAATTTGGCGGGAAAAGGTTTTAACGACTTGGGGGTTGAGTGTTAGGTTGAGAAAGCATTTAATGCTTCTTGGCAGGGTGTTTGGAGGGTAGGAGTATGATGATGATGGAGTGTGAGTAGGAGTTGCAGCAGTGTAGTGATGATGATGGAGTAGGAACCCGTGAGGCGGTTTTATTCAAGCGTGGGTTTAATATTAAAAGGGAGTCAAAAGGAAGGGGTCCAAAGGGATATTGGCGGGGGACAAGTGGGTTTTGATAGGGGCTCAATTGGTTGGCAGGGTTCAAAGGAGACAAAGGGCCAAAGGATTAGTTTAATATTACAAGGACCATTTGTGCAATTTCAGATTCTTGAAGGACCATTTCTGCCAATTTCTCAAAACTGTTTCAAGGGTCACTTTTGACAAGTTTCAATAGTACAAGGACTATTTTTGATATTTTCAAACTTCCAAGGACCATTTTTGACAATTTTCAAAGTGTAGGGACCTAAGTTGTAATTTTGCAAATTTAAATCTCAAGGACCAATTTTGACAACTCATGAATCTCTAGGGACTTGAAATGATATTTTTCTTTATTTTGATTTACCAGGGACTGTTTTTGACAATTTTTGAAACTTGGGGGACTAAAACTGCCAATTATGCAAACTTGATACGTTTTTCACCAGATTTTGATATTTTTGCATTTAAAACACATAAAACACTTATTTGTGATATTTTTATCATTTTGATGCATTTCGAGTGTTTTCGGATGTTTTGCGCTTTAAATGGTACAAAAATGATGAGTATTTAGACACTCATCGTTGGGAAAATAATTGAATGGCCGAGTTGTTTTGTTTGATCTGTTTCGTTTTGTTGTCAAGTTGTTTCGTATGTCTTGTGTAGCATATGGTTTATGTCGTGTTGTGTATAATATCGTTTGAGTTGTTTCGTTTGCTTGCCGAGTTGTTTCGTTTGATCTGTTTCGTTATGTTGTCAAGTTGTTTCTTTATTCATGTGTAATTTAGTATTGGAAAAGGGGTGTTTGGAAACCATAATCTTGTTAACTTAGAACATGGTCAAATTGAAAGGTACACACTAATAAGTGATATGTTAACTTAGAACATGACCAGCTTTACAAATCCAGCATGTGCTTTGATTTATAAAAATACTTGACGGATACATATTACAAGAACAACGACAACAACATCAACAACAACAACAACAACATCAACAACAATAACTACCAGAACAACAACTCATCAACAACAACAACTAAAAGAACAACAACAACAACTACGTACAACAACAACTACAACTACAAGAACAACAACTAATACTACATACGAAGATTATCCATGTCACTAACGACTCATGAAGTAATGCATCCGACCGACATGCGTGGTCGCTGTGAATCGTTGCCATTTCAAGTTTGGCCTCAAGCACCCTTATTCTTGTCTCTAGCACATGTTTTTGTGTTTCAAGCAAGCTTATCCTAAGATCTTTTTCATGGCAACTCGAGCACTCTGTTGGTGCAGAGATTGTTCTTAAGTACTAAATCAAATGCATCATTCCATATAAAATATCCGCACCCATTATCTTTTCTCGGTCATTACATAATAAGAAAATTCTAAGAGATTGCAACCCAATTATTTGTATATTTACATAAATAAGAAATGTATGATTGTTCACCTTTGATGAGGACATGAATAATATTGTTGTCCGATGAATATTCTCTATGCGATGTTCTTAATTTTATATTTCTGCTCCACAAGAACACATAAAAGGATTAAATGGCTCCATATCGTGTTTTGAAATTTGTGCGAAGATAAGAGGTTGTGAGGTTGAGTGGTTTTGAGGATAAGATCCGTGGCTTTTGGTGGGATAAGATCTCAAGTTTTCTTTATGTGATATATAGAGCGAGATCCGGTAGATTTTGGTGGGAAATTTTGGCCAGATATTTTTGGAGGAATTTTGGCGCCATTATTTTTGGAGGAAGTTTTGGTTGGATGTTTGATGAGATAAAGAGTTATAGACTACCCAAAGATCACCTTGACTTGTTAGTATAACGATATCACCTAGACTCGTTAGTGTTACATATCATGTATCATGATACTATCTCGATTCATCCGTTTTAACATGTCATGTATAACGACATTATCTTGACTCGTTCGTTTAGCATTTCATCCGCTTTAATTTATCTAAAAATTTATAATTAATTTTAAGAATCCAAACAACCTCAAAAGTAGCGAAATTTTAAGAATCCAAACATTATCTTGACTCGCTCGCTTTAACATTTCATCCGTTTTAATTTATATAAAAAATTTATAATTAATTTTAAATCATTTTCAATCAATTTTATAACTAATTTAAACTTTATATAACTAATTAATTAATTTTTAAATTATTTAAAAAGTTTATAACAAATTTAATTTATTTAGTATTAAAGGGAAAAAAAAGACAAAAAGGGACGACAATGTCGTACCCTTTTTTTTACCCAAAAATTTCACGAAAAGTTAAATAATTAACCCGCCAAATAATTCGGGGAAAAAAAAAAGGGACGACAATGTCGTCCCTATTTGGTCAAATAATTCGGGGTAAAAAAAATGTCGTCCCTATTTGGTCGTCCCAAAAAAACTTCAATAATTGCAGATCTCAGTCTTCTCTTTCTTCACCACTTAGAGAAAAAAACCCAACACAAAAACTGCTTCTAACCTTCGTAAAAAAAGAAAAAAAAATCGGGAAAAATCACAAAAAAACGCAATTTTCTTCAAAACACTACTATCACTCATACCCATCAATTACACACGCACCACTGTGCACAATTTGTATAATTTTTGTTATTTTGTAATATTTAAAGGTATTTTTTTTTATATAATTTGGTTTGTTAATTTAATTTCTTTAATTATGGTTTGTTTACAATGGTTTTATGTTGTGTTTGTGTTGGTTAGATGGTCCACCGCAATGTACCACCACCACCGTGAACCACCGCCGTGAACCACCACCAACAACCGCAGCAGCTGCAGCAGCTCCACCACCACCACCTTTTGTGTTGGGGTTAGTGACTTTTTTTTTTTAGTTTTGTTAATGTGTTTTGGTACGACAATGTCGTGCCTTAAGTTTTTATTAGTTAATTTGGTACGACAATGTGTTTTGGGACGACAATAGTTTGTTTAACTATGGTTTTATGTGTAGTGTTTGGGACAGCCGGGACCGTAGACAAAGTGAGACCAACTCTTTTTCTCTCTCTTTTCTTTACTTCGTGTATTTCATCATGAAATAGGTATATATATATATATATATATATATATATATATATATATATATATATATATATATATATATATATATATATATATATATATATATATATATATAGGATCAAATAAGAAGAATAATTAAAATAAGAAGGGTAAGAAGTAATTCTAGCCACACATTTTAATATGAGAGGAAAATTTGAATGAAGATGCATCCATTTTGTAGGTGCATCTAGAATGTGTGGTTGTGGTTACTTCCTATCCTTCTTATTTTTATTATTCTTCTTATTTGATCCTAACTCTATATATATATATATATACTTTTATTACTTTGTCGATAATGTATATACTTTTATTACTTTGTCGATAATGAAAATGATATGTGATATCGGAAAAAATGTTATGTGATATGTTATTAATTGTTACTTATAAACTTAAAGTGACCGTGTTAAATGAAATGATATGATATATATGTTATTAATTGTCGATAATGAAATGATACTTGTGTTCTTGTTTTTAGGATTTTAGTGATTAATTTTGGAAATTCCGTCCGGGTTAATCATCCTATAGAACTCCGTCCGAAATTAATTTATTAGAAATTAATTTCGGAAAGTCCCTTTGGGACCCTTTTGGATGTTTTGTCTCATTTAGGATATGGATGCGTATAATCGCTTTTACTATTTGAGAGAATTGACAAGATTTCCTTTCACTCCTACGAATATGTCTTTAATGCACATATTTGGGGAGTTGAGGAAATCTCTTAATTTTTTCAAATAGTAAATCGCTTATACGCATTCATATATGAACGACACATTCAAAGAGTGGAGTTAGGATTGCCTTCCATAGTTGCACTACGTAAAGAACAACTCATAATTACGTCTTTTCATGTTTGAATATGTATGTATATATACAAATTAATTTTTTGAATATGTTTTTACAACGCAATCATGACAATTGATAAGAGTTGGACCATCAGATCCAACCGTAATTCCCGAATTTTTAAATGGTCTTTTTGCATTCATCGCGCATTGTAAGCCATTGGTAAACCCCATCACAAAAATGATTCATTGCCCATGTGTTCGTTGTGGTAACGCTCCAACTAAATTGGGTACGCTCAAAACTCTTGAGTCACACATATCTAAATACGGGTTTGACACACTTTATACCCCTTGGAAATATCACGGTGAACCACTTCCTCCAACCGTAGTACATAACATACCACAACCACCTTCACCTGAACACATGAACATGGATGCATTCTTCCAAGATATTTCTGCTGATAATGTCCCAACTCCACCATCTCAAACAACGGTTTCTCAACCGGATCAAACAATGTGTCCTCAACCACTCAAACCAAGGAACATAACATTACTAACAAGTACGAAAGTTACTTGCTAGGTCCACCCAAAAGTTGTACCCGTGTTGTGATATGACTACATTGGGCTTTACGTAGTCGCACGCTTTTATATCAAGTTAGGGTTTTTCTCTCTCCCTTGGGTGATTTCACCGCCACCCTCCCTAAACTTTTCCGGCCAAATCCATCCATCTTCCCGCCTCTATCATCCGTGATATGCAATCGGGTTTGATGGGTTGATACGATTGGGAGGGTGTCCTTGAAATCGCTCTCACATACACCATTGTTTTATCAGATCCGGCCTCCTTAACCTTAACAAATCCGCCCATCATTCTTCCTATCTATTCTGTTTTTTCTTTAATCGCCTTTGGGTTTACTGAATTAACTTTAAGGAATCCGATTTGTTAGGATTTTGGCTTGGTTCAATCTGGTACTATGCGTGTATTGAAAGTGGGTTGTAGAGAGTTGGATGTTGATTGGGAAGTGGATCGTGCTAGGGTTTCCTGGCCAATTTGGGGTGTTTTCGGGGGTGCGTTTGTGGTGATTTATCATCTCTTTGCAGGGGTGATCATCCTCCCTCAATGGGTTGTTGCAGCTAGGTTTGGGATTTTGTTGGCCTTGGTTGTTTGGTGGTGCGGCTCTAGGGTTAGGGCCGGTTGATGTAACTAGGGTTTTTGTTGAGCGATTCAACATTACCTTGGGTGTGGTTCCTGCGCATGGTGGCTGATGATATTCCAATGGTACGGCTAGGGTTTAGTAAACCTATTTTGGGTTTCATAAAGGTTCTGGTCGTGGTGGTTACAGCCGTGAGCATGTTGTGGGTGTGTGGTTCTTGGTGAAGATTTTGTTACCAAGAGCTGGAAGTTGCTGGTGGTCCTTGGGTGGTTGCGGTGCTAATTGGGATCGCATGGCTGCAAGGTACTCGCTAGGGTTTGTTACGGCTAGGGTTTGGGTGGATTGTGGGATCCATGCAAAGTATGTCGTTGGTTGTGGCTGGTTTTCAGTTGGTTGGGATGTATGTTTCTTCTATTGCGGTGGGAAGTTAATTGGTGCACTCGAGGTCAAGCAATGAAGAACATTGAAGACATAGTCACTCACCATGGAAGTGGTTCTATGAACCCAGTCGCCTTACATTTAGATTGTTTGTTTAAATGTAATCGGTTTCTATTCATTGTTAGCGCTTTAGTGTTTGTTGTTGCGTTTAGCGTATGTATGTTGCTTTGTTACATTTGTAGAGTCAATTCGCCTATGTAACGGGTGAGGACATAAGTCACCTATGTCAATTGTACTTCAAAGTTTTTTGGATATATTTACCGGGGTTTTAAGGCCCTTTTACCCAAAAAATACATTGGGCTTTACGTCAGAGCTTTCGCACATCAAGGTCTTACATAAAATAACTGATGTCGGGTTTAACAAGATTCTAGCTCTTTTGCAAAAGGCATGTCCCCCTAGTAAAGGATTCAATTTCCCACCGTCATACTATGAAATCAAGAAGACATACAAAGATATCGAGTTAGGATACGAATCGATCCATGCTTGTATAAATGATTGTTTTTTATTTTGGGGATCAGAAGAGAACAAAATTCTCAATAATTGTCCAATCTGCAACGAGAGTAGATGGAAAAAACAAAAGACAAATGGGAAGAAAGTTGCCAACAAGGTGTTGCGTTACTTTCCGTTAAAACCTAGACTACAACGTATGTTCAACACAAAAGACATCGCAAAGTGGATGACTTGGCATGCTACTGGACAGTCTAAGGAAAACGGTAAGATGAATCACCCGTGTGATGGTCAAGCATGGAAAAATTTTGACATAATGAAACCTGAGTTTTCTCGTGACCCTAGAAACGTCCGATTAGGGTTGGTGGCGATGGTTTCAACTGTTTGGCAACATGAGTCAAGGTTACGACATGTGGCGGTGATATTGACAACATACAACACACCCCTCGGATGTGTATGAAGAGACTTCTTTAATGTTGACGATGTTAATTCCTCGCCCTAAATCACCAAAAGGACATTGATGTTTTCTTGCACCTTTGATCAAAGAACTCAAAGAGTTATGGATAGGAGAGTGGACTTTAGACGCTGCTACGGGTAGTCATTTCAAAATGAAAGCGGCGGTTTTATGGACTATCAATGACTTTACAGCTCGAAGTAGTTTGTCTGGGTGGGTTGGACAAGGCTACTATGCATGCCCCACATGTAATCAGGACACTCCATCGCTTCCTGTGAAGCATAAAATCGCTTATGTTGGGTATAGAAGATTCTTACGCGTAAGTCATCCACTGAGGAAAAAACATAAGGAATTCCATGGTAAACCTGAAAAGAACCCTCCTCCTAAAAGCTTTACCCATGAGGAAATCATGATTCAAATTAGTAAAGTCTTTAAACGTGTCTCAGGGAAGCATCCAAATACTTTAAAAATAACCCTAAACCAAATCGACAAATCGAATTGAATTGGAGTAAGCGTTCTATCTTCTACTGAACCGGAGTATTGGCCCGTTCTTCTACTAAACACAATCTCGATGTCATGCACATCGAAAGAACGTGCTTGAGAGTGTCTTTGAATACCTTGTTAATGAACGACAAATCCAAAGACACGCTAAAGGCAAGGCAAGACTTGAAAACTTTGGGAGTTCGAAAGGAGTTGTGGCTCGTTGATAAAGGAAACGGGAAGTTCAATAAGCCTCATCCAACGACTCTTTCACACCGAAAATGCGAAACGCGTTTTGTAAATTCATCAAAGGAGTTAGACTACCTGATGGGTTTGGATCGAACTTCAAGAAAAAAGTGACCGCTGATGATAACAACATAACAGGCCTAAAATCTCATGACTGTCATATAATGATGCAGCGGTAACTTCCTTATGGAGTTCAACGATACTTACCTAAAGACATTTCAACCCCATTAATCGAGCTCTGCTTATTCTTTAAGCAGATTTGTGCTCGAAGTTTGATGCAGCAGGACATGGTGAAAGCTAAAAAGCAAATGATCGAGGTTATGATTAATTTAGAGCAAATATTTCCTCCTGTTTTTTTTTTTGACATATTGATTCATTTGGTTATACATTTACCAAGAGGCTATTCTAGGTGGCCTGCTTACTACAGTGGATGTATCCATTTGAAAGATACATGAAAAACTAAAAATTATGTCCGAAATAAAGCCAAGCTTCAAGGTTCTATAGCGAGGGTTATGTTGCGAAAGAAGCATTAACTTTCTGCTTGCATTATCTTAAGGATGTCGAGACAAGATTTAATCGTCTTGACAGAAATGATGACGGTTTTCCGAACAACCAAATAAATTCAGTGTTCCAGTCGAGGCAAACCGGTGGGTAGAGAACGCCCACCATGTTGAATACAGATGTTATGCGAGCAGTTGTATGGTTTATACTTAACAACATCCGAAATAGAAGCAGACATCTGGCGTACAAAAGTACGTTTCTTATTTTTATATTTTGAAGAACCCTTTTTTTCTTAAGTTATTTGTTTCGATGACTTATTCATTACCTTTTGCGGTGAATTTCCTAACGATACCGTGGAAACAAGTTTTCCTCCCTGGTTCAATCACAAGGTAAACACATTAGATATATTACCTTGTAGTCCGTAGTTATTGCTCATCTAAATCTGTTTGTATCTCTTTCGTAGATTCGTGAAAAGAGCGTGGCAAAAGACCCAAGTTGTAGTCCCGAGTTACTCTTTGGCATGTGGACCTTCATCTAGTGCAAGTACATACCCGCATGCATAGTGAACGGTGTGAAGTTCTTGGTGCATGAGCGATAAACTTCATACCACTCAAAGCGGTGGAGTTTCAACACCCGGCCTGATGGAGCTATGTATTATGGTCAACTAGAAGAAATTCTAGAGCTCACTTATATGGGCAACCGTAAGGTTGTGTTGTTCCGATGTATATGGTTCGACACCGTAACCCTACTAACCCTACGCCACGCCCGACGTTTACATTGATCATGGCATACATCATATTTTGACCGAACGGATGCTTTTAGAAATCAACAATACATTCTTGCGACACAAGCAACACAAGTCTTCTACCTTGAAGACCACGCTAGACGACCACCTCATTGGAAGGTTGTCAAGATGTTCATCATCGGAAGATCCGCATGGGATGTGGTAGATTCTTATCGTGATGTTATACATGGTAGGAGTTCATCGATGTTGCATTGTCTGCTGGTTTAACGGTTTTGGTATGCGAATTTGAGTGTAAATGATGAATCGGTGAGGGGACGCCCACCGGATGTTGTTCTTGAAGAAGATGCCGATTTTGTTACTAATGAAGATAACGTCGCTGCCCATGTCCTTGATGATGATGATGTTGACGTGTCGATGACGATGAAGTGAGCCCCACTATTGTTGTTGAAGAAGTTTTATCTAGTGATGATTCGATTATGACAATTAATTGTTTTTGAATTGTAATTTGATTATGACAATTATTGTTTTTAAATTGTAATTTGAATTAAATTGTTACTATATGTTTATATGAATGTGTATATTAGTGTTAATTGGTCTATGAAATTATGTGTTCTTTTACTTGTACTTTTACGGATGGCGTGTATACGGCCTAGATCACACGGCGGGGATGTCATGGTGATCCACCAAGACGGCCCTCATTTACTTTGGCCGGCTATTATTGCAGTAACAAATTGTGATTTTTATTTTATTATTTTATTTTTAATTATTATATAATTTTATTGATAAAACTAAATTTCTTTTACATGTATTTTTACAACTTAATAACTTATATTTGTAGGTTCAATGATCACCGTGAGACGGCAAATCGGGCCTTAAGGAAGGCTTTTAGGAGAATAACGGATGACCTTTGCCTATAGGATTTGATACCGATGATCAAGGCACCTTCACACCGGTAGGCACTTATGCAATGCGCTAAGTAGTCTTATTGGGGAACAAGTGAGGCCACTTCCCTTGATGTCGATTGGGAAGAAATTCACGATTCTTATAAGGCGATATAATGCCGACCCTACTGAGTTATATTTATTGTTTATTTTATTTCTATTCGATTGTTATTAACCGCTTAGATATGCTTGTTATATTTAAATTGTGTGTTTGTTTAAACGCGTATACTTTTTTTGGAGACCTATTTCAACCTCGCGCCTTGGTTGAATAATGAGACCAGATTCATAGTTGGACGTAATGTTTATACGGTGGGGGCAGGATAGGACTTGGGCTATGGTTACGGTGAGGACGCTATACCGAAAATACAAACACAGTGCTCAAGTCTAGATACTTTGATATCCACGAGACACCACATGCGGCAGGGCACATCCGCCACCCAAGAAATCTGGGGAACAGAACCCAAGAGGAATGGGAGATGTTGGTTGATTGGTGGTTAGACAAAACGGATGGCAAGATCGACCACAAATGCGTAAAATCGATCAAAAACAAGATTATAACTTACCAAGGTCGACAATGCTCGCTCAAGGACTAACATTCATGTAAGACTCGTTATAATTTTTGTGATTTTAAAGGTTTTTATATTGTTTATATTTACCTCGTTATCAATTTATTTTATATTGTATGTATAGAGGTCAACAATAACAATCAAAATGAAGACCCGCTTGAAACTCCGGAGGAGAGGCCATTCAAAAAAGATGGCACATTTGAGACGAGAGAGAACGAGACGGCTTACGTAAGTAGTTTATCTCTTAACATACGCCATTATATTAAGTTACTTCTCATTTATTATTTTTTCCTAACTTTTTTTTTTTTTTTTTTTTTTTTTTTTTTTTTTTTTGAAATTACACGAATGAGATGAGGGCCCTTCAAGAGCAAGTCGAGTCGGTCTCATCCCGTATATGAGCAGCTTGGAAATATTGCGCGTGTAGAATCAAGGTGCAAGGCGTGGAGGTTACCGGTGGTGGCTCAACCGCCGCAGTTCACACGTGGGCATGCTATCAAGATTACGTTACTAGGAGCATATGGCGAGGGCGATGAGGAAACCAAGGCTGCTCAAGAACGGGCTCGTCAGCCGAGGCGTGCAGCCGCTGCTAGGCAAGAGTCTCGCCATGGCTAAGGAAGCATTGTCGCGCCCAAGCCGCATTGGGACATACGGATCTTACCTTCGTAATTTTTGTCCCACTACAACTCACAAGGTAATCCATTTTCACCTCCCTTTCCCTCGGTACCATTCCTACCCCTTTCCCCTCCCGCCCTTATGGTTTCCAAGCTTCCACTTTCAACCCCAATAATGCATTTGCTTGTTGTTATTGCCCCACCTTTCCAAACTCTATCACGCCCGGTACTAGTTCGAACTATGCTATGCCGCCACCAGACCTTAACCGGTACAACTCACAAAATAATCCTCATTTGGGCCAAAATGATCATGTTGATAATAATGATTTGAATAATAATGATGATGATAGTGGGGATAATAATGAGGCGGGCAACGAGTCGGGTGACGAGTCGGGCGGCGAGTTCTTTGAGGAGTAGGCGGGAAGTTAGTTTGTGAATTTTAGACTTATTAATATTATGGAATAGTATTGTATTTGTCGAATGTTATCCTGGATTTATGTTAACTTTATAACTTTTGGACATGTTAGCTTTATAAGCTAGTGACTTGTTAGTTTGAGACATGTTATTTAGGAAATTTGCGCCTTGTTAGTTTGAGACATGTTAGTTTGAGACTTGTTAGCTTAAGAGTAGTTTACTTTGTATCGTATTTGTTAAATGGTATCGTAGAATTGTGGAATGTTATTCGATCCGCTTAGTAATTTGGTATTGTATCATATTGTCGATTTGGTATTATGGATTGTGATTGATTACGTGTTGCATTTGTTTTGGTAGATTTTTCCCGAAAAAATCGGAAAAATATGGAAAATATGCAATTTCCTCGCAATTTTTTTGCCCATCCAGATAATTAGGGACGACATTGTCGTCCCTAATATACAAAGCATGTCGTGCCATTCTGCACAAAGTAGCCACCTGTTTTTCCACGTGTGTATACAATTTGGCACGACAATGTCGTGCCTTTTTGCAATTTAATTAACGTTTTTTCGGTTAATTTAAAAAGATTTAAAAAAAAAAAGTACGACATTGTCGTGCCTTTTTGCAAAAAGTTGTCGTGCCAAAGCTGATTTTCAGGTTGAATTTTATTTGGGCCCCACAACATCTATCGTCCCAAAGTCTAAAGGGAATCTCGTGCCAAATTTTTTTGGGTCAACACAATAGGGTCTACCAAAAAGGCACGACATGTCGTGCCTTTTTTTCTTTGGGTCGACATTATTTGCAATTTTGGGACGAGATTCTCGTACCAAAATACACATTTTTTTGTATGATAATATCTGAAAAAGAATCGACGTTTATGGGAGCACCGAAACCTAGAGAAATAAGCCTCTCAAGATTTCCAAAAAATGAAGCTGGGTCTTCTTTATAATAACAGGAAAACTGATACACTGGCCAAGTATTGCCGGGATCACATATACCTGTATCATCTGCAATCGATGTAACTCAGATAAAGAAACAACCTCAGGTGAATCAAGCTCTTTGTCAAACTCTAAGGATTTAAACCTCCCACAATGACGGATGTGTAAGTAGAGAAGCTTTTTCAGACATTCTGCAGGAGCGTTAACTTCTTCCAAATCACAACAATTTTTAAGATTCAAGCTTTCAAGATTTGGAGTCAGCCCAAGGTCAATAGTCCTCAACTTGGCATTCTCATTGAGTTTGAGATATACGAGCTTTGTACATTCAGCGTTAATATGAAGTCTGACCATATCAGTACACTTCTTGACTCTTAGCCTCTCAAGATTTGGAGTAATCCCGAGGTGAAGGGTCTTCAACTTTAAATCACTAAGATTGAGATTAAAGAGCTTTGGACATTCAGTGGGCATACGAAGTTCGACCATATCAGTACACTTTTGGAGGCTTAGCGTATCAAGATTTGGAGTAATCCCGAGGTGAAGGGTCTTCAACTTTAAATCACTAAGGTTGAGATTAAAGAGCTTTGGACATTCAGCGGGCATACGAAGTTCGACCATATCAGTACACTTTTGGAGACTTAGCGTACCAAGATTTGGAGTAATCCCGAGGTGAAGGGTCTTCAACTTTAAATCACTAAGGTTGAGATTAAAGAGCTTTGGACATTCAGCGGGCATACGAAGTTCGACCATATCAATACACTTTTGGAGGCTTATCGTTCTAAGATTTGGAGTAATCCCGAGGTGAAGGGTCTTCAACTTTAAATCACTTAGGTTGAGATTAATGAGCTTTGGACATTCAGAGGGCATACGAAGTTCGACCATATCAGTACACTTTTGGAGGCTTAGCCTCTCAAGATTTGGAGTAATCCTGAGGTGAAGGGTCTTCAACTTTAAATCACTAAGGTTGAGATTCAAGAGCTTTGGACATTCAGCAGGCATACGAAGTTCGACCATATCAGTACACTTTTGGAGGCTTAGCGTCTCAAGATTTGGAGTAATCCCAAGTTGAAGGGTCTTCAACTTTAAATCACTAAGGTTGAGAGTTACGAGCTTTGGACATTCAGCGGGCATGTGAAGCTCGACCATATCAATACAACTGTAGAGGCTTAGCGTCTTAAGATTTGGAGTAATCCCGAGGTGAAGGGTCATCAACTTTAAATTATTGAAGTTCAGATTAATGAGCTTTGGACATACAGTGCGCATACGAAGTTCGATCATATGAGTACAGTCATAGAGTCCTAGCGTCTCAAGATTTGGAGTTATCCCGAGGTGAAGGGTTCTCAACTTTAAATCAGTGATGTAGAGATTAACGAGCTTTGGACATTCAGTGGGCATACGAAGTTCGACCATTTCAGTACACTTTTGGAGGCTTAGCCTTTCAAGATTTGGAGTAATCCCTAGGCGAAGGGTCGTCAACTTTAAATAACTGAGGTGGAGATTAACGAGCTTTGGACATTCAGCAGGCATGTGTAATTTTTCCAAGCTATAACAATCAAAGATACGTAACTCCTTTAGATTTGGAGTAACCTGGAAATGAACTTCTACCAAATCATCACAATTTTCAAGAATTAGTGTCTCAAGATTCGGAGCCACACTAAGGTCAAGGGTCCTCAACTTTGAATAGGTGAACTTTAGGAACCTGAGCTTTAAACAAGCCTGTCAAAAGCAACAAAAAAGGTGATATACCATCATAATGAATTATGAAAAACTACCAATCAATCATTATTCTACCTTTTCTTCTCCATCTTTCCAAAGTTGAACGATATTGCCGTTATGCATTTCAAGTCCAACAAGATTTTTTGCTTGAAATGTTTCCGATAAACTTGAAAAAGGATAATAAACCCATCTCAGAAATCGTAAGGCATTTGGAAGGTGTAGACTATCTTCATCAAAGTTCCAGTTGCTAGCATCCTCTTGACATACAGATACGGACTGCAATTGAAGAAATCTAAGTTCCTTCATGTTTGCGAGACCGTTCAGTAAAATTTCAAAATTTAATCTACGTGCATCCAGTGTTATACTTTTTGTTGCTTGGGTACCCTGTAATTCAAATAGCAGTGACCATGAGATTTGTTTCATTACAAAATAAAATGTGCTAAGTATTATAACTCGATCGAGGTTATTGCAATAGAATTGTTCAATCTACTTTTTCAAAATATCCACTTTATGAAGTTAATTTCTCGAATTGAAATGAAATGTTTAGGTCAAGGTTTATAACCTTCATTAAATTTGGGGATTTTTGGGTTTTGTTTAAATTGAAGGTGGTGATTGATAGGTGGTCGTGGTTTCTGGTGGTGTTGGTTTGGTGGAGATTTGGTGGCGGGGGTGTGATGATGGCGGATTGGTTTGATGATTGTTGGTGGATTATCATTGTGAGATAAGAATAAAGAAAAATTGTATTTGACTCTTGGTGTTAAATGGCTTGTTATCATGGAAGCTATTATAATAAAACCAAAATTTGTTTTTGTATGATGACTAAATTGAACTTTTAAAAAAGTATACTATTTTTTAGTTTAACAACCTAAATAACTCGATACTTACCAAGTCATTAGCTAATATATCTACAATTTCCTCCTTAATCCATAACCGGCTATGCCTTTCAGGTTTATTGGGGCTCACACGACGAACAATATTCTTGCCCATTTCTTCTATATGGTCGTGCATACCCAAGTACCCAGCTGAAACAGTTATAAGAGATTTCTGCTCAAGAACCCTTAAACCAATTCGAGCACGAAATCCACAGCTTTCAAGCACTATGACTGCATCATCTTTGTGCAAACCTTTGAGTAAGCATGCAACATCTAGGAATATTTCCTGGTAATCCTCCTCTAGATCAATATAGCTTAACTCCAAAACTTTCATAGTTTCATTCAATGGAATTGTTTCTAGTCTTTCTAACGCATCTTTCCAGTCAAGATCATCTTTGCCACATAGAAAGGATCCCAAAACTTTGATCGTTAATGGAATACCAGCAGCATAACGTACAACTTGTTCCGATAGCTCTTTGTACCCTTCAATTGGAATCTCTCTCCCAAATGCATGCCTACTAAAGAGACGCATTGCTTCCTTATCGTCTAACAAATGTACATCACGAATCAATTTCACTTTGTGTGCTATTAGTACCTGTGCATCCCTAGTTGTTATAATAATTCTACTTCCCGGCTTAAACCAACTACGGTCACCGGCTAACGCCACAAGTTGTTCTATCTTATCAACATCATCTAGAACAATAAGAACCTTTTTACCACACATCTTCTTTTTCAGCATGCTTTTCCCCTCAAGAACACAACTTACACTGATTCCTTGATCAAATAAAACATCCGTAAGCACTTGTTTTTGTAATACCTTCAAACCAGACATAGACGGTGTTGATTCTTCCTGACGTTTTCAACAAAGCTACAACCTTCGAACTGAAAGGATATATGATCATAAACAGCTCTGGCCAAAGTCGTCTTGCCCGCACCTCCCATCCCCTTGATCCCTATCATGCGAACATCATCAGCTCCTAATTTTAAGTATGAAACAACATCGTCTATCCGGGTCTTCATGCCTATTAAGTTTTCATCAATACCCAAATTAATAAAACGTAACTCTAACGATATCTCTTCAACAATCTTTCGAACGAGTTTAGCTTCATGCCTGTATGTTAAAGAACCCCGATACACAATTAATTTCAGATCTATAACACATAAAACCGTAAATGAGGTAATGACATACTAATATAATCATAAATCATTTTTGATCCCTCAAAAAAGGATTAAGTATGAGTTACGTATAAGATAACAATACAATAAGATGACAATACAAAAAAGGATAGTGAAAGAATAGCATACTGCATATAGACAGGGTCGGTTGGGTAAAGTGTGATTTTTATAAAAAAGTTGGTTAAAGATAATTGATATAATCTTTTTATCTCACAAGGAAAACTCATTTTTCAAACGAAAATATCTCAAAATCGATTTATCATTTTAGGGTAAAAAGAAAACCTGTCTTTTTGCAAATTATATACTCTATTTGATCAAGGTCCATGTGTAAGACAAGAAAAAGATGATTAATTTACCAAGACATGATCAAGCGTGGTCATTTCTTTGTTTCCTTAAATGATATACCTAAATTTTATGAATAACATTTTATACTAGCCTCTCAGAATCAATCGTGCTAATATTAACTGTGTTATTCATATATAATCCGCATTCATTCAGGCTCGAGGACTTATCTTTTTAAACTTCAAGTTGTACATGTTTTCATTTCCCTACATCAATAAATTATCTTCAATAAAGTTGTTTGTTTTTATATTTCTTTAATTTCAATCTCATTTCCCTACACCAATAATTCTTCAATAAATTTCCAATTTTCTATGTCATTTGTTATATATGAAATATCATGGCAATTTCTAGCTAGATTAGTCCAAAACAAATCTACAAATGAGATATCTTAGCAATAAAAAGAAAAATAAATATTTGCTTGACTGTATTTTATATCTAACTTGAATTTTTACATAAATTCTCTACTTCATAGTCTAATATCAAAAAATTCTACAAATGTTGATAACCATATCAAACAAATTGCTAACTGATAGACAGCTTCTTTTGATAATCAGTGTTAGAATTGGTCAAGGGCTTTTGTTTTAGAATCCTTCCGGTTTGACTGTGAAAAACAAATTTCACAAATATAGTTTAACGCCAATATGCTCATGGATTATCTTTCTTTACCCATTTTGAACCTGTGTAAGATATGTTGGTTATCTTTAGTCAAATGTTGTTCATTGGTTTTTATTGTTATGTAGTTTTGCCTATTTAACAGGTTGAGATATATGACATACTCATATCCTATGTACTTAACATATTTTAAATAATATATTTACCGAGGTACAACCTTTTAAAAAAAAGGAAAAAGAAAAAAATGAAAGAAAGATGTCTTCATAAACAAATAAAGTCAAGCTACCTTTATTTAAATTAGGGATAATCATTTTTAAATGTATACGACTAACCATTATATTATTTTTTTGTATCCAACCAGTGTTTTTTCTTATTCTACATATGAGCTTGTAGTAATTTATATTGTGTGTATCGTAAACTTTTATAACTTCTATTGTGTGTATCATTACAGTAAGATTATTACGTAATACCAATTGATCCCAAATCCATTCAATATATACATGTTTCGTTTAAAATAAGCTGCTATATATTGATTAAAGATACCCCAAATACCATTATAGATACCAATTGAAGCATGAGTGTTGGAAAGAGTAAAGAGGAGGTATCAACAAAACTTTGTTTAAAGTTGAGGTTGAGAAGAAAGGTAGAGACTGTTGGTTAGCAAGCTTTACCCCATAAAGAGACTTCTTGAGCTTGCAGACTGTGTCAAGTGGGAATGCCTTTAAGTAGCCTTGGGGACTAGCCATGTACACCTCCTCATTCAAGTTCCCATGTAGAAAGGCATTGTTGATGTCTAACTGTTGAATGGACCAATTTCTGTGAACTGCAAGTGCAAGAAGGCTTCTCAGTGTAACCATTTGAGCAACAGGAGCAAAGGTTTCTGTGTAGTCAATACCTTCCTTTTGAGTGTATCCTTTGGCTATAAGTCTGTCCTTGAACCTCTCAATAGTACCATAAGCATGATATTTAATTCTAAAGACCCATTTGCACCCAATGGGTGCTTTGTTAGCAAGAAGTAAAACAGATGCCCAAGTATCATTCAACTCTAAAGCATGGAGTTCTTTGTTCATTGCATCTATCCACCTAGGGTCATTGGAAGCCTGTTTATATGTGTGTGGTTCAATGGATTTGCTAATGTAATGAATTAAATGTCTGTGTTTGGGTGATTGAATGTTGAGATGGTTATGAAGTTTATCTAGTGATGTTTGTGATGTGTTGAAGCTGCATTGGCTTTTGGTAGATGGTGGTGTATAGTGGGGATGGCTTTAGTTCTGGTTGACTTTCTGAGTGGTGGTATAGGTGGTTGAAGTGTGGGTTCAGTTAATGTTTCTAGTGGAGCAGACACGGAAATGGTTGAGAGTCTCGATAGGTTCCGATGTAGTCGAGGATTTAGAGTCAAAGGGTCCGTGATAGGTTTAGATGTAGGTGTCGGATTGGAGTTGGTGTGAGTCCGTGATAGGTTCGTATGTAGTTGAAGTTGAGGTCGAGAAGTAGGTGTTTGAGGATTTGGAATTGGTGTAGTAGGAGTAGGAAATATGGGTAAGGTTGTAGGATCTATAGTGTTTGGAGAGTGTGGTGGTGATTTTGGTGTTGTTTTGTGAAGACAGAATTGGGACTCATCAAAAGTAACATGTCTGCTAGTGTAGACCTTGTGTGTGTTTAGGTCTTACAAAATGTAACCTGTTTGGTGAAGGGGATAACCAACTAAAATGACAGGGATGGACCTTGGAGCAAATTTATCATGAGTGTGAGTGTGAATTTGGGCTCTGCAACATATGGCTTTGAGATGATCAAGTGAATGGGGTGTTTGGTATAAGACTTCATATGGTGATTTGTTTGAAATGGCAGTGGATGGTAATCCATTATGACGTATGTAGCAGCAAGGATGCAATGTCACCAAAAGTGAATTGGGAAGTTTGCTAGAAACTATAGTGCTCTGGCTATCTCAAGTAGTTGTCTATGTTTTCTTTCACCTATGGCATTTTGCTGAGGTATGTTTGGATAGGATGTTTGTTGTACAATGCCATGATTTTGGAAAAATATTTGAGTGTTGAGTTTAGAAATTCAGTCCCATTGTCACTCCTAATGGTTTGTATGTTGACTTTGAAATGATTAAGGACATAGGAGTGAAAGGATTTTATTTGAGTAATGACATGATGTTTAGTTGGTATGAGATATGTCTTTTTTGGGTAAAGGGGAGTAATCATGCACCCTGGTAAATATATTAACCAAATAAACGTTTAAGTACAATGGATATGAGTGAAATCCCATATCTCAGCCCGTTACATAGGCAAAAAGCTTACATAACAAGATACTTCCAATTCTCTAAACAAGAAAACAAACCCCTACTCAAATGATATTTTATGACACAACACTAACATTACTTCCTAGGACCTTGAAACGTTGTGCCATACATGGCATTAAAGGAATCCAAATTCCCTGGAAGATCACGAACCTGTTTCGCATAGTCATCAAAGTCATAGTCATCATACTCATCTTCAAATTCTTGGCCCCACTAAAATATTAGCAGACTCATCAAATGGGTTAGCAACAACCTCATCTTCGTAATCGACACCACAATCTCTCCCACTTTAGAAAAGGGTTAACTCTCTTAGTAGAAGAGGTAGACGGAATAGAAGACCATCATCATCCACGAGAGTAGCTTTCCCATCAATAATTAGCTTTTCAAGCTAACCAATCTTCTCACCATGGAGTAGAACCACCATACATTGTTCCCATTGAATCACTCACAAGCTTGGCCGAGAAGAAGTCCCAGCCTCCGGAGGCTTAGACGCCTCACCAATACAAATACGAGTCCGCCCCGAGATCCATCAATACCTACTTCCTTATTAGTACCAAGACATCCTACCATGTCCTTGTTCGTAGAAGAATCATCCACATTACAATCATCTTCCACCTCAAGAGTCCCAAAAGCGCTAGACGTAGTAATCGGTGTATCTTTAGCATTACCACTAGCAAATGCCGTGTCTTCGCCTTTGCAACATATACCGCTCCTAGGTGCAAATCTAGGACCCTACCCATATTAATACCACCACCATCTTCGCACCTTTAGGTTTGGCTTTCCGATTCGCACCACCTTAAAACCATCATCGCCTGGCCCACATTTGAGCCGGGAGGAGCATCATTATGCCCTTAATACTCTTAGGACAACAAGCGAGATCATGCCCAAACACTTTACATTCCACACAAGTGGCGGCTTCCATTCATATTCCACCTTTATACTTGCCGTAGTAAAACCAAGATCATCCTTATTAGGATCGCCATAGTCACCACATGTTTAAGCTCAAATTCGATGATAATTCCACAAGAGCACGAGCAAAACTAATGCGACCCCATGAATCAACACACATGGAGCTAGTAAAGCATCTAGCATAATCGGCTTACCCACCGAGTAGCAATTAAGCTCAACCCATCTTCCGAGTATGCAAGTAATGGCACATTATGCAATTTAATCCAAACGGAACTCTAGTTACCTCACTTTTAGACAATAGCACATCAGAGTCCATTTAGTGAGAATGAGAGGAGAATTGCGAATAATCCATGGGCCCCATTGAAGAACACTCAACACCCTCTTTAGAATCGAATTTGAAGAGGAAAACACCATCACCATTCTTCATTAGTTTCTTAAAACCAAACTTACCCCATGTATTGGTGACGTAGTTCGTAACCAAATGAAAAGCAACATTCTTGCCAACAAAGAAGCCAACAAGTGTATTTTCATAACGGTTGAATACACCTTCCATAGCAGCCTTTGAAGCACCGTATCATGATTTTCAATTCGCCTCATTCACCAAGGCACGAAAATTCACTTTCCTAGAGACACGCTCCGGATTTAATACATTAGCAAATGACCTTACTGCTAGTTTCAACGTTAGGACCAAGTAGAAGTATTCACCATGTTAGGACCAGAATTCAACACATCGCAAAGATAAGGCTAAAAACTTTAGTGCTCGAATCCAAACCACCCGCAGACATATTCCTATAACTTGTATTTTCCAGACACTTTTACCCCAAATAGAATCCGAATGAACATCATGCGTGCTAGGGTTAAGACCAACCCTAGCAGCTTTTACGCACTTCAGATCAGCAGAGTCACCCTCAAACCACGCTCACCTTGGAGACGCTTTTACCCTAGCTTCCAACTCCCGAATATCAACCCTTTGATACGAGTTCGTGTCCGTGTTTACACCAACTTGATCGGCCAAGTTGGTGGCTGTTTTAGAAGCCTTCACCGAAGAACCACCTTTATCAAGAAACCCCTTTTCCATCTCTCTACACCCCACAAACAATTCGAAACAAAATACAGCAGCAACTGAAAGACAATCGACTACCAATCAAACCCTAACTAAAAGTTAAGGTTTAAACACACCACGCTCAATAACTAACCTGTTCCCATGGTTACGCAATCCAAATCAGGTTATGAACAAACCGATTTACCCAAACCCTAAAAAATATTGAATCGCCAAAAACAGAACCAACAAGAGGAGCGCTGCTCAAAACCAATCACGAATCAAATAACAAGGATGTTAGTTAATAACGAAATCAGTTAGAAGCAAAGACACAAGGTAGGTTCGATTTGGAAAAAAAACGATTAGGGTTTTTAGGGATTTGTAAATCGCCTGGTTTTTGAATGGTCATCAACAATAGTTAGAAAATATTTGCATCTGTTAACTGTGGTGTCGATTAGGGTTTTTAGGGTTTTGTAAATCGCCTGGTTTTTGAATGGTCATCAACAATAGTTAGAAAATATTTGCATTTGTTAACTGTGGTGTGTTTTTATTGTCCCCAAACATCAATGTGAACAAGTGCAAACAAAGATTCACCATATGAAGTACTAACATTGAAAGGTAAAGCTTGTTCTTTTGCTAGTAGACAAACAACACATTTGAAAGTTGAAGTATATTTTATGAAAGGTAAAAGACTAGTTATTTGCTTAAGAACAGGAATAAAATTAATGTCCCATTTTTGGAATGCCATATAGATGTGTTGGTAGCATGTGTGGTTGTAGAGAGCAAATGATGTGGTGTTGGTGAAGTGATTGGTGGAGGTAGTAAGAAAAGACCATTACAAAGGGTGCCATGAGCAATCCTCTTGTATTGGTCCTGAAATACACCAAGTGAATCAACGAGAATGAGTGAAATGGTTGCCCCTTTTAGCAATTTGCTTACTAATATGAGATTATATAAGAATGATGGTATGTACAAATGTGACAACCGGTAATCTTTCCTGACTTATTTTAATAATAAATTTTATTTATTATTAGTTATATTTATTTCCGAAGTTTCAAACTCATTTGACTTGGAAACGAAAAATTATCTCGAAATGTGAAACCGCACAAAGCGCACTAACACTAACTATAAACCTAATAAATGTTTTAATGTGATTTCTCTAATATTTATAAGTTACTATTCGTGTAACTACTCATTTTTCGTGGAAAATTTATTTTAAACTCAACGGTCCTTAATTGATTATTATCGAGCCTAAACGAGTCCTGAACCACAATATTACAAAAATTACAAAAATGGTCCCATGGTAAGAAGTTACGCCGCCACCCTCCAGATTTCTATCACTTTACATTTTGATTTTAAACTTTTTCGGGTATAAAAGGAAATGATTTAGGTTTTTCACTCATAACTCTCACTCACCAAACCTTAATACACTTTCTCTCACTACCTCTCCTCTCTCTCTCTCTCTCTCTTCCGGCGCCACTATGCCTCACTCCACCACCACCACCGTACTTCGCCACCGCCACTACCTCTCGTTGGATCAAGATTCTAGAAGGTTGAAGATCGCGGGTTCGATTTGGGTTAGTTTGTCACGATTTGGGTCATGTATAGGTTTGTTTTTGGGAGATCTATTCGTGGTTTTGGGATTTTGATAGTGGTTTTGAGTCGTTATTTGTGTCAAGCCATCACTAGCCGCCTTTTTCCTCTCGTGGTATGTTCAACACATTCGTCAAACTTATTCTTCATTATTTGTTTGTGTTATTTCAAATGGAAAACAAAACCTTTTGGCAAATATTATGTGATTAAACGGATTTTAAAATGTTTTGAATAAAGGTATCATCATCTTGTGGTTTTAAATGAATAAAGTGTTATTTTGTTGATCTCAGATCGATTATTAGACCCGTATGAGTCATGGGTCGGGTTTGATTTACTTATTTTTCGAATCTTATTTAGTTTATTGATAAAAGTTGTAGCTTATTTGATGGTTTGTTAATAAGTTTGGATTTTGTCTTATTTGGATTATTAGTTTGAGTTTATGTGTTTTGGTTTGGTGTAAAATTTGCTAACTTATTTGCGGTTTTATTTGATTATGAGACTAAGTAACTACTTGTTTTTGACATAATGATCCTCGGTATGTTTCAGCTATTTTGGACTTGTTACTTGGAATGGGTTACATGTACAAAATGGACTAAACATACATCGGACCATGGACTAATACTTTTGGATTGTGACTTGGACTATGGGACAAACTTTTGGACTTATAACGGAATAAAAACATTGGACATATTGGACTTGTATTAGATTTAATTTGGACTATTAACGGGTTATAAAGCCCAATAACTAATAAATATAATCTAAAACCTAAAATTTGATTATTAATTTTTAAACACCGGAAAATCACTTGGTTTAAGATATTTTTGAAACGTGTTTGGATTAACAAACAAGAAATTAATGTTGAATTGGAAATTGTCGGAAAATATTGATTTAGGAAAATTGATTTTTATTAGTCATATGACTTGGAAACAATGCATAAACGGATGAGTCATGCCAAAATTTTATAAAATTTCTAAACTTATACGTTTATTTCAAATATCTTTTAATATAAAAGTCGACAAAGAACGAAATGTATAATTTTAATTAATTGTAAAAACTTTACTGTTCGAATTATAAACTTGTGTTTTTCATATAAAATGTAAATGTCTCATCCAAACTATTTGAGATTACCGGGGTAAACACCGAAACTTACCATTCACTTATTTCATTTATTTATTTTCTCACCTATTTTCTTTTATTCATTTTTCCTTGTTTATTCTCTTATTTATTTCCTCTATATAACATATGTGGTATATATTATACTTTGGCGCGTGTTATTTCGAGTTTATACTTTCAAAACCACCACACGCACAATGATGCAGAACTTTTTATGAATGACGATACAAAACTTTTTAAAAACGATGATACCAGTCTTCCACGAAAACTAAAATGCATTATCTTTTGAAAAATCATACGCATTAAATTACTTTTCGCGTGACGTATTTAAAAGATGAATCTTTATTTATCAGGTCGTGCGGACCAAGTACCGTTGTGCTTTGCTACTTGATCCTTATTGCGATACTTACGTAACCATACTTTGAGGTGAGTTCATGGCCCCTACTTCACTTGTTTTAAACTATTTTGGGGTGAGAATACATTCACACTTTACTTATGCATATTACTCGAACTCTTTACTCAAATCACTCTCATACATGATATATTTACACGTAAACATTTTTTCCTTACTTTAATACTTGTTCGATTTCTCGGATGCATTACTTATTTGCTCAGTACATACTAGATTTCTTACTCATGGACACAAGTACTTGAACTGAATGAACCGGCCAGAATGCTATGTACATGCATGACCGAATGAACTGGTCACATAACCGAATGAATTGGTAACATGAGTGAATGAACTGGTCACATAACCGAATAAACTCGTCAAAAATGCTTTAACTCTTGTGGTCCACACTTAACATTAACACTTATCATAATGAACTTATATGTGGACCCAAGATGTTACAATTCTTGCATGGGCGGATTGTAACAGGATTAGGTTGACATATTCTTGTCATGAGGATTCACTTATAAAGGTTTTCCTCTTATTTACATTGAACCTATGAACTCCCCAACCTTTGTGTTGACACTTTTAGCATATATTTCTAAGGTCCGTAAGGCGATAGCTAGAAAATGGAGCATTTGAGTCGCATGGCATTTTGAAGTATTTGAAGCAATTTGTAACCATTCAATAGTATTTTTAAAATGTTTTTTTATAACTTAACTCTTTGGACCTGGTGTTGTAACTTTGATTTCTCTTATCGAATGGTAACTTTTCAAAACGTCTCATATAGAAGTCATTAGAACTCTGTATTATGAAGTAGTATCCTAGTGACACTGTCTTCCCTTGCGATATTTTGGGGGTGTTACAACAGAACATTGGTGAAAATGATGTATGAGTTAAGCAATATAGATCCATATTTTGTGACTTTGTTTTTGTGGCCATTGGGTAGTGTAACATAAATTGGTGTTGTGAAAATGTCAATCATAAACATGAGTTTGGTGCATATATAATTTGTTGCCCCATTATTTATTATCCAAAGACTCTTAAGTGTGGATGTTAATGATGCAACAAATTTGGGAATACCAAGACTTAGAGAAGAAAATATACCATGGAATGATCCTTTCTGATTGTTCTGCATCATTATAAGGACTTTGTTCAGCTGATTTTGCAATTGATCAATCTTTACAGTCATCTGAGTATTGGAAGGGGTGTTTGGTTGAGCAGACTGTGAGTTATCTGGTTGAGCAGGTTGTGCAGCATGAGTGTTTTCTTGATTGACCACCATATTGACTGTCCTGTTTGGCTTGTAGTCTTGGTTTTGAGGTCTATAAGGTTTGCGTTGAACCTTTCCACGCAATGGATGCCTATAGGATAGGCAACAGAGGCGGTCTAAGCTTGTTTAGGTGGTGCTTAGTAACCACCTTAAAAACACAAATCATTTATAAGTAATATAGAAGAAAAATTAGGAACTACTTTATAAAAATGTTAGGAACCACCTTAGAGACGAAAAAAAAAGGAAAATGCAATGAAAAGTATTCTTAGATATTTATAAAAAAGAACGAAATAATAACAAAGAAAGGCCCTTAGCCGGATATGCTGCCGGAAGTGCAGTGAAGATGGAGATACTTTTGGTCGTGGCTGACTTGGTATGTGTTTTGGAGAGAAAATAATAAAACATGTATTTAATACTTACTGCTCCGTATATCCTTAATCTTTTGTTTTTAGTTTTAATTTTAATTTTTAATATGCTTTTGAGTAATGACAAAAGTTGCACCTCGTGAAAAGAGATAAAACTACAAAGCATTAAAAGTCAATTTAATTTGGTTTCAGCAATTCTTTACTTATTAAGTGACATTTCACTATATACATAATGGATTTCGAGTGTCAAATTGGAAGTGCATTGCTATATAAATATTTTAATATTGTGATTGATTAAAATGAATAAAATTAACCGAAACTAACATAGCAATCTCTATTAGTCTTGAAGTTAATAGAATAGTTTTGACCGAGCACAATTTAACTAGTAACTTTATCTCAATACATTTGAGAATTTCCTATGATTAACTGAACTAAAGTACATTTGGGTCGACCCGATCCGACTCGTTTTTTTCTTCTCGTTTGTGTTTTATGAATCACCTTAGATTTTGTTCTAGCTCCACTACTTATAGCCAACAATCTTGTAGCAATGCTCCTTTGTATGCCCTTTTTTACCATAATTTCCACATATGACCCCTTTCCTGAATGTAGACCTTCTTTCAGCTTGTGTAGAGGATTCACCTTGGCTGTAATTTGATCTACTCAACGACCTCTGATTGTTGTGGTTATTGAATGATCTTTGACAAATCAAGTAATAAAACTTTATGTTTGAAATCTTGTGGCCAACGTGTGAAAACAAAAACTTGACCACATGAACTTAATTTTATCCCCGGTCATCTTTTGATCCTTGTAACATTTTCAGTTCTTAACATAGTACTGGGTGCGTTTAGTATGTTGCTATGAATGATAATGGGTATGAGTTTGATAGTAGTGGTGGGTCCCTCACTTATGAAAGATCCATACCTAGCTCCCTTCATGTATATAGAGTATCGATAATATCTATCAGTCATTACCATAGTAGTAGGCCCCCTAATCTTAAACAAACACCCTTAATCACTTTTATAGTCATAGTCTCATTCCCATAAAAGGATACCAAACGCACCTTAATGGTTTTATCAACTTAAGATGTGGTTAACAAGAAAGAATGAATCAGTTTTATGAAGTAGAAAAAAAGCTCATTGAATCAGATGTACGTCAATAAGTTGACTATAAAGTCAAACACTTTGATTGTTTTTATGGTATCATACTAATTTACAAGCTCTTTGGGTAAATTAAAATTATTAACTATATGTCAATCACTTGTAAAACTTTTGGGATTTTTATTTATAAAACGATCATCTCAAATATGATGTCAATCCCACCATATTCATTCAAGTACGACACTTTGTGAACAAGTCAACTCCATAAATTTACTTATCTAAATACAGTAAAATTTTGAAATTAACCAAGTATCCTATTGATGACGACCGAACCTTCAATCTATTAGATAGCAAGTCATTACACTTTGTTATAAATGTATTGATATCGACAGCCTATTTCGATACCGCGCTAGATCTTGACCAATAAGATGATATAGCATTGAAGTAGAGTAACCAAGTCCTGAATTGGACGCAATTACGCACCTAACATTTGATGATATTCTTCAGAAATGTTAAAAGAACCACATCGAGTGAAGAGCATGCTCCTTCGGTTCAGTGTAGTGACAGGATGAATATTCGTGGTGTCGCGCGTGGCACTGAGCTGGGGGGATGTCATGGCGCCGCCATAACCACATGCCACCTCAGCGTGGCGCGGGCTGCGTATTACGGAACCTTGTGCTCTAAGTTAGAACATATCAATACTCCCTTTACAAGGGCAATAAACACAATTTAAATCTGAACCTAAACCCGAACCAAAAATTAAGATTAAGGGGTTGTTTGATAAAACATAGTGATTTAGTGCTGAATGAGACAAATACTCTGAATGATTTGAAGGCTCTTAATCATATTGGTTCTAAATGAAATTTAAAAATTATCCCTCCAAAACCACTTCCCCTCATAACTTTTTTCAACTTCAATTCTCATGTGATCCTCAACCTTCATCCAATTATTTATCTGATGCACCCGCTCAAGACCCTGACCTGATTCGACCAACACAAACTTGACAGAAACTGGAACTAAAAACACCACGCAAATAACTAGAACAAGCTTTCTAATTAATCAGAAAAGTATTGGCTTACAAAAAACTGATATTGAATGCGTTAATGACAAACCACAACTCGGTTTGTATATATAGGGAATAGAACATGCTTTCCTAATCCTACTACAATTCTAAGATTATAAAATACTAGAACCGACATTCGGACATTCACCCATGGGCTTGGGTCGATGGTCGCCGCTGCCCATGGGCTCGGGCCGACATTAGCCCAACATTCACCCCCAATTTCGACTCGAGATAGGGAGGTCTTCAACTCGAGTAACTCTTGCATTTCTTGAACTTAATCCTTGCAAGAGCTTTCGTCATATCAAAGACATTGCAAATCACCTCTTACAAACTCAACTTGTACTTGGCCTCTTTCAACACATTCTCGGATAAAATGATAACGTGTTTTATATGCTTGCTTCTCCGTGAAAGACCGGATTTTCATAAGTGCAATAGCCGATTTGTTGTCAACAAATAAGACCACCACTCTTTCTTCCATTCCGTTATTTCACTCAACAATTCACGTAACCATATCCCTTGACACGCCGGGTCGAGGTTGCAGCCCATGAACTCGGCTTCACAAGACGATAGAGCCACCGTGTTTTGCTTTTGTGAGCACCAAGTGATAGGTGATTTACCTAGATAAAATACATGCCCGCTTGTGCCACCATCATCTTGGTCCATAGCAAAACTACTATCACTAAACCCCACTAACTCCTTGGTTTTCTCTTGGTTGTATCGTGACCAAAATTCAAACTACCTTGGATATACCTTAGTATTTGTTTCACACCGCCATATGTGATTCTTTTGGTTTTGCATATAACGACTAACCAAACCAACCGAATAAGATAAATCAGTCGAGTGTGTAGTAAATACCTTAGACAACCAACTCGTCGTCTAAACAGAGTTGCATCAACTGGTTTTCCTTCCTTGTCCATGCTTAACTTCATTCCAGGTTCTAATGGACATTGAGTAGGATTCGCTTCATGCATCCCAACATCTTTCAAGATTTGTGCTATGGATGGTGGAGAAATTGGTCCACATAACGACTTCTTGGTTTGTTTTCCTACCAAACAAGATTCACACAACTTGTTCTCTTGATGAATTATTGGCAACTTTTCAAACATGCCCTTCCTTGCCATTAATTCCATCGTCTCGAAATTAATGTGACCCATCCTAGCATGCCATAACCAAGCATCATCTTCCATCTTTGCTTTGAGACACACCGAACTTCCAACTTGGAGCTTAATCTTGTAAAGTCTATTACTTGTTCTAGGAACCTTCATTAGAAGCTTGCCATCTGAGTCACGCATAGTAAGAAGGTTACCTTTCATACGAATGTCACATCCGCCTTAGCTCGCCCAAGACTAATTATGTTGCTTTTAGCTCGGGTAGGTAATAGACTCCAGTGATTAACCGTTGCTCTCCGCTTTCCTTCAATGATTATCGAACCCTTTCCTTTTATCTCAATGTAGGAGTTATCACCAAACTTCACTCTGCCGAGATATTCTCATTCAACTCCGAAAAGTATTCTCGATCCCCGCTATGTGATTACTTGCTCCATTATCCAAATACCAAGTGTCTTCCTCGCTTGGCTTAGTATTCAATTGGTTTGGGATAATCTTTCTTCATTCAAGAAAACTACTTCTTGAGCGCTTTTCATCATAAAAGTGTTGGTCATCATCATCCTCCGCTTGCAAAGGTTCGATTCATGCTTTGCTCGCTCACGCTCGTTCAGGGCGCTTAGAAGCAAAGTGACCATATTCATCACATCTAAAGCATTGAATCTTTGAAAGATCTCGACTTTGTTCTTCTTTTGTCTGTATTGCTCCGGAGTTGTTACGGTTGTGGTTATTAGCTTGACCACTATCATGAGATTCGCTTTGAGAATAAAAGTTTTGACCTTTACTGCTTCCACCAGAGGAATTCCTTCCTCGACCTTTCTTATCATATCTTTCACCCTTCCGAACATCAACATGCCTTGATCTTCGTGAGGTGTGTCAACACCTTCATTCTTCCTTCAAAAGCTTAACCTTCCAATTGCTTCTTGAAAAGACATAGTATTCAAGTCAAGAAATTGTTCTATCGAGGCAACGATTGCAACATACCTATCCGGAACGGATGCAAGTAGCTTCTTAACAAGTTTCTTGTCTTCATAAATTGTTCCCAAGCTATTGACTTCGCCATAATTTTGCCCATCCTAGCCGCAAAGTCATCGATTGATTCGTTGACTTTCATCTTTAAAGATTCGAATTCCGTCTCCAAGGTTTGCAACCTTGCGTCTCGAACCCGATCAACACCCACATACCGGTCTTCAAAGCTCCCAGATTTCTTTGGTGTGTTGAATTGTGAAACTTGAAAGACAAGTTCTTCCGAATCGCCTGGAAGAGTAACGCCACCGCCATGTGATCTTGCTTGGCAACAACTTGTGTTCCTTCCCTCGTTCCAAAGGCATCAAGTATTCCATGGACTCGAATACCGCTTTAACTCTTATTGCCCATATGTTATAGTTCGTGCTTGTTAACATTGGACATTGAAGAGTCGTTTAGTATGTTCAATAGGTGGTTGACTGACCGCCTTGCACCATCCTTCTTGAACGCCTTTTGTAAGTTACCGTGTAGTTGGATTATCTTCCACCCTAGAACAAGCTTGTTTTACTTCTTGCCTAAGTAAACCAAGTGTAAATTTTAAACTTTATCGACTTCTTGCTTAAGTCGAAACCTTGTAAAAACCTTGTGATCGATCGGAAACCCTTCCGATAATCGATCGCTTGAAACCTTCATGATCGACTTTGGAATCCCTTCGCTTGATACCTTCCGTGATCGACTTTGGAATCCTTCGCTGATAATCGATCTTGGAACCCTTTGTCGATCGCTTGCTCGATCTTGTAACCCTTTGTCGATCGCTTGCTATCGTTTGTAACCTCGTTGATCGCTTACATCGATCTTGTAACCTCTGCCGATCGCTTGACTACCCTTCGATCGACTAAGCTTGAACACTTTCAAAGGATCGACTAACTGAAACCTCGTGATCGACTCATCGCTGAAACCCGGGACCGTGGATCGACCGTTGGAACCTCCGCCGTGTGATCGACCTTGGTTGAACCTGCTGTTGTGATCGACCACTCTTGAACCTTGCTCTTGATACCAATTCAAGACCCTGACCTGATTCGACCAACACAAACTTGACAGAAACTGGAACTAAAAACACCACGCAAATAACTAGAACAAGCTTTCTAATTAATCAGAAAAGTATTGGCTTACAAAAAACTGATATTGAATGCGTTAATGACAAACCACAACTCGGTTTGTATATATAGGGAATAGAACATGCTTTCCTAATCCTACTACAATTCTAAGATTATAAAATACTAGAACCGACATTCAGACATTCACCCATGGGCTTGGGTCGATGGCTGCTGCTGCCCCATGGGCTCGGGTCAGACATTAGCCCAACACCCGCTACTTTCAGAAAAGGTAAAAAACACATTCTCACACACTCAAAACACACACTTTTTCTCCGGTACAACCAGATTTTGTAGAAAACTATACATCAACAATGTTATGGGCAGATACTCGGCTTTTATACAAATTGAATGATTATGATAGCTTTATCACTTGAACAATCTTGCTGATCTTTTTTTAACATGGTTTTATATGTAAACTCAGATCAACATTCTACGAACCCCATCGTATTCATTAAGATAAAAGTTAGAAAAAATATCCAGTATTCAATTATAAAATATTGCCAACATCTTTATCACTACATTGAACCGTAGGATCATGCTCTTCACTATGAATGCAGCCCATTTGGATAAGGTCCAAGAATGCTACTGTTGACTTTACACAAACACTTGAATTGGTACTACATGAAATTGTTATCAAAATTTGAGTCCATGTGGTGATACCATTCTCACTAAACTGTATAAGTCAACTTTGAGTCCATGTGGTGATACTATTCTCACTAAACTGTTATCAAAATTTTACATTCTGTCCAAAAGTAAGAAACATTAGGCAACAGGGAACAAGAAGTAATGTCTGCCGAATTATATGTTATCTTCTTCCGTTGTTCCCAGCTTCAAAATCTGTCGCAGATGATTGGCAGTGAACTAACTTCATATTCCTGAAACATGTTTAGTAGCTTTTTCTCAATACCAGTAAACACGTTATAATATATGTTCTTCAATAGTTTGACTCAAAAGTCAACTTTTTAATAATCTCAACCCATTATAGAAGATATTTAGGCAAATCAAAACTTTTCTTGAATTTATTTATAATACGAGCATTTCTAATATTATGTCAAGTCTCATTATTGTAATAATGAACAGATTTTGACTTTATGAAGAAGTCTTCAGTATATCATGTGATTGTGTAAACCAAAAACAAATAAAAACCAAAATGCAGTTCAAAGAAACATACCCAGCTGAAATGAACTAATGTTATAGAGTAGTTTTCATTGACTTTGAGAAAAAATACCTCCAACTTGATCAGCACACTAAGATGATCAGACCCATGAAAAAGAATGAATCTTTCTATTCTTCTTAGCAAAAGTAACATCAATACGACCAGAAGCCGAAACAACAAGGACAACTGGTGCACTACCTGCAGACAAGGTGAACCCTCTTGCTTACTGACTCATAACGTTTGAAAAATAAAAGGCGGAACATAAGAAAATTAATAGAGAAGGGAGACAGTACCTGTTAAAAAAAGTTCTTGATGCAGTGACTTCTTTGGGCATTTGGAGCTGTTCAAAATCATCACTCGACCACGGTAAAGGGGACTTCTTCTTTTGGTGCCTGTACTATTCACGGCTTTATATGTAGCAGAATGTTTTATAATCAGAGGTTTTTATCTCGGATGTAAAACCACATGAATTAAGAAACCTTCTGGACCCAACAATACGCAGACCTTTCACCCTAAAAATACTCTGTGGAAGATGACTAATGCCTGTACCAGTGATTTCCAACTCTTTAAACATTCTAACCGCCCAAATTCCTCAGGAAATTCCGCAAGTTGAAAACAGTAACGGAGGTTGAGATTAACGAGCTTTGGACATTCAGCAGGAATCTCAAGTTCACCAAATTAGTACAATTCCTGACACTTAGCGCCCAAGATTTGGAGTAACCCCGAGGTGAAGGGTCCTCAACTTTTTAAATTATAAATGTCGAGAGTTACGAGCTTTGGACATTCAGCGGCATAATAAGTTTGACCATATAACTCTCAGTGAAGTTGTCTCCAGTCTTAAGGTCTCAAGATTCGGAGTAATCCCCAGGTGAAGGGCTCTCAACTTTAAATTAGTGAGGTCGAGACATCTGAGTTTTGGACTTTCAGCAGGCATGTGTAATTTTTCCAATCTTCTACAACTATAGATACGTAACTCCTTTAGATTTGGAGTAACCTGGAAATGAACTTCTACCAAATGAACACAAAATTCAAGAATTAGTGTCTCAAGATTCGGGGCCACACTAAGGTCAAGGGTCCTCAATCTGTGGGAATAGGTGAACTTTAGGAACCTGAGCTTTAAAAAAGCCTGTCATAAGCAACAAAAGATGGAAATATAAATGTTTGCTAGATTATATTACAGACAAATAGGTGATATACCATCATAATGAATTATGTAAAACTACCAATCAACCATTATTCTACCTTTTCTTCTCCATCTTTCCAAAGTTGAATGATATTGCTGCTATACATTTCAAGTCCAACAAGATCTTTTGCTTGAAATGTTTTCGGTAAACTTGAAAAAGGATAACCAGACCAGCTCAGAAATCGTAAGGCATTTGGAAGGTGTAGACTATCTTCATCAAAGTTCCAGTTGCTAACTTCCTCTTCACTTACAACATATGGGCCAGACACGCAAGAAATCTAAGTTCCTTCATGTTTATAGACCGCTCAGTAAAATTTCAAAATTTAATCTACGTGCATCCAGTGTTATACATTTTGTTGCTTGGGTACCCTGTAATTCATATAGCAGTAACCATGAGATTTGTTTCATTACAAAAGAAAATGTGTTGCGTGTCATTGTACTAGAAAAGCTATTTATTTTGATAAGCAAACTAAGTATGCAATTTTCGATCCAGTAAGTTCATAACAGGTGTCAAAGTGAAAAACGTAAAAATAATTTTTTAATTAAATTATATAAATATTTGTCATTTTACCTTAATTTTCATCATATTAAAACATAGTATGAAAGGAAGAAAAGGGAATGAATATGTAGGTATAGAGAACAAAAGAAAAAAGAAGAATGTTTAATGAGGTAATAAAATTAAATTTTTTTTTTACACAATGACTAAATTGAACTTTTTAATCCGTAATTGACTATGCTTGTTAGGTTCACTGAGGTTGAGATGATGAACAATATTCTTGATACTTACCGAGCCATTAGCCAATATATCAACAATTTCCGTTTTAATCCATAACCGGCTATGCTTGTTAGGTTCATTGGGGTTCCGACGACGAACAATATTGTGACCCATTTCTTCTATATGGGCATGCATCGTCACCTCTCCCCATTCAGTAATACTTATGAGACATTTTTGTTCAAGAACTCTTAAGCCAGCCTCAGCAAAAAATCCACAGCTTTCAAGGGTGTTGATTGTGTTTTCTTTAGACCAATGTTTGAGTAAGCATGCAACATCTAGAAATAATTCTTTGTGATCTTCCTCAAGACCATTATAGCTGAGTTCCAATTTCTCCATAGTTGCCTTCAATGGAATTTTTTTTAGTCTTTCTAGGGTATCTATCCATTGAGGTACATTTTGACCACAAAGAAGTGAACCCAAAACTTTGATTGTTAATGGAAGACCATCAGCGTATTGTACAACTTCTTTTGAAAATTCTTCACACCCTTCAATCGGAATATCGCTAATAAATGCATACTTACTAAAGAGAGAAATTGCTTCCGCGCGCGATAATAGGTTGACTTTATTAATGAACTTCACTCGGTGGGCTAACAAAATTTGCTTATCTCGTGTGGTAATGATAACTCTGCTTCCCAATTTGAACCAATCAAGCTCACCTGCTAACGCCTCAAGTTGTTCTATATCATCAACATCATCTAGAACAATAAGAACTTTTCTCCCACGTATCATCCTTTTCATCATGTTTGTTCCTTCATGAACACTACTTACAGTGATATTTCCTTTACTTGACACGCTTGAAAGAACTTGTTGTTGTAACTTATTCAAACCGTACAAAGAGGATTTTGAAACTTCCCTTACATTTTCAACAAAGGCTTTACCGTCGAACTGAATGGATATTCGATCAAAAACAGCTCTTGCCAAAGTTGTCTTCCCCCCACCTCCCATCCCCCATATCCCTATCATGCGGACGTCATGAACATCAAGTTCTAAAGATGAAAGGAAATCTTCTATTCGTGTCTCCATGCCTACTAACTTTCTGTCAACACTCGAACTACCGGAACATATCTTTTTGAAAATATCGTCAACAATTATTTGGATCAATTTGGATTCATCCCTGTAACATTGAAAAAGATGTAACTAATACGGAGTATTACTAATTATCAAGAAGATCTAATTACATAAAGTCATATCGCAAATGAATTACGAATAATTACCCATTAGCAGTGTTTTTCGACTGCCACCCAGCAAGGTTGCCTGCTTCGTTCAAAGCCTTCCTCCATTTCCCAGCAGCTTCTTTATTTTCATGTTTTTTAAAAGCTTCTCCAACCGCGCCACTTTGCTTGCGGATTTCCGTGGGCTCCACATCATAAAAGACCGGGTAAGCAGTCTGCTCACTTGCCTTCCGACACTCCATAATCTTGACAAGCTCAGCTAAGCACCAAGATGAACCTGCATAGTCCTTAGAGAACACAATGATGAAGAATCTTGAGTCTTCAATGGATTCCATGAGCTGGGTGTCGATCGTTTCCCCTTTTTCAATTTTTTCATCATCTTTGTAAGTTTGAATCCCATTTTGCTCAAGAGATTTATAAAGATGGCCAACAAAGGTGTTACGAGTGTCATTGCCTCTGAAACTTAAAAAAACATCGTACTTGAAGTTCTTTTGAATGGATGAAGCAGAAGTGGATTCCATTGAACTTATGATTTGGGAAATTCTATTTGCACTAATTGCAAAGAAGCAACTGGATGAGATGAATAACCTTTGTAGAGCAATTATTAAGTCAACTGTGTTTGTTTGTGTGAATATATATGTAAAAACTTGCCTTTCTGCTAAATATATATCTGATCAAGGTGCATATTCTTAGTGGGCATTAATACAATTATTGTATTAATTATAAACGTTATAAAAGAATAAATTTTCGGGACCACTAAATTAAATAAAGTAATCAACTTTTAATGATTTTTCATAATGTCTTTTTTTTTTTTTTTTTTTTTTTTTTTTTTCTAACTTTTGCCAATAAAGAGATTATGAATAGGTTGTCACTAAGGCTTTGAAGGAGTTTCCTTATTCGGGAGATCCGTTTTGTAAGTTGTTGTTGAAATTTAGATGGTTACGAAGACATCTAAAAGAGTGGCGTGATAAGTTTATTCAGAAAGAAAACGAAGACTTCGATTTGTGCAAGAAAGAGTTGGAGGAGATTGACCGGAATATGGAAGATAACGACTTGTCGGAAGAGGATACATGGATAAGGAACGAATGTATAAAGAAAATGGAAGATATTGAGTCTCGAAAGTCTAAGGATCTGAAACAAAGGTCGAGGAATAAATGGGCCGCGGAAGGTGAAGGTAACAATCGGTTTTTTCATGGCCTAATTAATAACAGAAAAATGAGTAATTCGATCCATGGGCTCTCGATTGGGGAAGAATGGATAACCAAGCCGAAGATGATAAAGAAGCATACGTTTGAATTTTTTAGAAGTAAGTTTAAGGAAGAGTGGAAGGATAGACCTATCCTCGACTGTGGTATTGAGACGAGACTTTCTAGGGAGGCGGCTGACTCCCTGGTGCATCGTTTTTCTAAAGATGAGATCAAAAAGGCGGTTTTTGAATGTGGGGAAGATCGGCCTCCCGGTCCGGATGGCTTCCCATTTAGATATATTAGGCATTTATGGGCCTATTTTGAAGATGATTTCAGTAGTTTATTCGAAGCTCTTTCTGATGGCAGGAGTTTTAGTAATGGGTGCAATTCGGCGTTTATTACATTGATCCCAAAAGTTAGAGACCCGAGTCATCTTAATGATTATAGACCCATTACTCTTGTTGGGGTTTTGAGTAAGGTTATTTCCAAGGTTTTGGCTAATCGGATCAAGAAGGTGCTGAATCCTCTGATTTCGGTTAATCAGTCCGCATTTTTAGGGGACATGTCTATTTTAGATGGGCCTCTTATCCTGAACGAGATTATTTCTTGGGAAAAAAACAAAAAGGTATTTTTATCTTCAAGGTGGACTTCAATAAAGCTTATGATAATGTTAGTTGGGATTTTATTTTGGCGATAATGGATCAGATGGGCTTCCCGGCGTTATGGTGCAATTGGATTCATAGTATCCTCTCCTCGGCTAGGTCGGCGGTTTTGGTTAACGGTTCTCTAACTTTCGAGTTTCAATGCCAAAAGGGGATGAGACAGGGCGATCCTCTCTCTCTCCGTTTTTATTTTTGATTGTTATGGAGGCTTTGTCGTGCATGATGAAGAAAGCGAGCAACAATGGTCTCCTCGACGGTATTCAGCTTCCAAACCAGGATCCTTCGGTCTCCCATCTGCTATATGCTGATGATTGTTCTTTCTTGGGAGAATGGTCGGTCCATAATATCCACAAGATAACTCGCATTCTCAGGTGTTTTCATTTGTGCTCGGGTCTGAGTATAAATATGGGGAAATCTTTGATCAATGGGGTGGGGGTGGAGGATTCCGAAGTTAGTAGGGTGGCGGAGGGAGAGGCGTGTAGGTCGGGATCGATCCCTTTTGATTACCTTGGCTTACGTATTGGGGGTAACATGAATAGGGTGGCCAATTGGGAGTTTATGATCGATATTTTCAAGTCTAGGCTTTCAAGTTGGGCGGCGTGTCTTTCGATTGGGGTAGGATTACTTTGATCAAAGCGTGTTGGAAAATCTCCCACTTATTACTTGTCCTTATTTAAAGTCTGCCTAAGGTTGTTGATAACCTTGAAAGGATTATTAAACCTTTTATGGGAGGTACGTATGAGGCTAAAAGATTCATTCGTGGTTGGGACCGTGTAGCGACTCCCCGTCCGTTTGGGGGCCTTGGTCTTAGTAGGTTGATGGACACTAATATTGCTCTTTTGACCAAATGGGTATGGAGATATAGGACGGAATCTAGGAGTCTTTGGAGAAAGGTGATTGATGCTATTCATGGCAGCTCGAGAAGTTGGTTGTCCCTTCCTGTTAAGACCTCTATGTCGGGGGTTTGGAATTCTATTGTTAGAACTATTTCTAAAACCAAAGTGGCTGGAGTCCAATTGCAACAAAGGTGAAATGGGAGACGGGAAGGATATCCGGTTTTGGTTGGACCTGTGGGCGGTGATAAGATTTTGAAGAGGAATTTCTTCTTTTCAAGAGGAAAGGAACAAAAGTGTTGGGTTAAGGATAAGTTTTCAATGATTTTGGGGTGTATAACGGAGGTTGGCTAGCTAGTGGGGGGCTTTGTCGAATTTAGAAGAGGAGGAGAAGACTCGGTTGGTGTTTTTGATGGCAGAGACGAGTTTAAATGGCCAAACGGACAAGTGGAAATGGCTCTGGAAAGGTAATCATGAGTTTAGTGTCCGATCGGTAAAAAATTTTCTTAGAAGTGATAAAGTTGTTAACAATAGCTTAAAGCTCAAGTGGGTTAAACGGTTGCCGATCAAATGCAACGTCCTGATGTGGAGACTGGGCTGGATAGGCTTCCCACGATGGAAGCTTTACAGTTCGTAATTGTCGGTTCGACAATGTGTTGTGGGGCTCATGTGGGAGGCTAATGAAGACGCCGAGCATCTTTTCAGTGTCTGTGAGATATCCATGGAAGTGTGGCATATGGTTGGGCGGTGGTGCAAACTGCCTCCATTGTTCCTTTTTTATCGGTTTGGTATTTTTAACATCCATAAATCTTCGGGTTTGGATAGAAGGAAAAAAGAGATTGTTAAAGGGGTGGCGTTTTTAACATGTTGGTGTATTTGGAAGGTGAGAAACGATAAGTGCTTTGGCAATATTAGGACGGATGCTCAGAAGATTTTGCAGGATATCAAGTCCTTTAGTTTTTTATTGTTTAGAAATCGGTTTAAGCATTGTGTGACGGATTGGAAAAACTGGTATCATTTTAACATCTTGTAATCGGTAGTTTTGCATAGTTTGCTCCATCGGTTTGATGTGAGTGTTGAGTTGTGAATAAAAGTAAACTTTCAAAAAAAAATAAAAAAAAAATAAAAAAAATAAATACACCAATATGATTATACTAATCATTGACAAGTCAATAAATTAAAGGAAAGTCTAAATACACCAATATGATTATACTAATCATTGACAAGTGAATAAATTAAACCCACCAAAGATTAGTGTAATCATTATGTTTCATTTCTTTTGCTTCTTTTTCATAATTAAGCAAAAAACGCACTCTTTCTCACAATGGGTCACACTCCTTCTCAAGGCGGTCAAAATGGGTGAGCTAGTATTTTAGATTATTTATAACTGCATATTAAAGTTTTATTTTTTTCTCTACCAAGGCGTTGGATAGTGATAAAACTTGAATGAAACCATTAAACTCAAAAGTTCTAACCCAAATGGTTTAGGATTGCTCCAGTCTTAGATTGTGATCAAGATGACAAGATTGCAAGCCTGTCCAAGTAAGTTTTTGACGATGCCAAGATTACGGTCTGGTTTTTCTTGGCTTTAATTAGTAAGGTAAAAACTACAAGTGAAATATTGTTGTGACAATAAAGTTGATGTGCTAACCAAATAAACTATTTGTAACAATAGGTTAGTTAGTATTTGTACCCAAAAAAACATAGGGAAAATTGCATAAAAATGTATCATACTTACCACTTTTTGTCATTGTATGTAGCGAACTATTTTTTTTATCATTGTGACACCAACCTTTTTAGATCGTGCTATTGTATGGTCTGTATTACCGGTTGCAACCTTTGCCGGTTATATCTTTATTTTTTTTTTACGTTTTATTGACCTTTTAGTATTCCACCTATGAAATTCATTTGACACGTTTGAAAATCAAATGACACGTAAGAATTCCACTTATAAACCTACCTTATCCCCAAAAATACACACAGTCCCCCACATAGTTGTTTATACGAAACTGGTCCCAAATCGTAAATATTAAATTCTAAATTGACCTTGATTCTCTGGTGGTTTTATGCAATTGATTTGTGCAAAAGGTATATTTCACTTTATTATGTTTGTATTCTACTTGAATTGTTTTTTATTTATCTCTCCCATAATATGCATGGTGATTTAGGGTTTATATTGAGTACTAATAATATTTTTTTTTTCGGTATACAGTATGGCGCCTTCTGGTTCAGATTTTCTGTTTTTTGATTTACATTCTGATGGGGTCTTCTATTTCTTACCACTAAGGTATGAAAATGGTTTAGTTCACGAGTTTAGGGTTTCTAAGGAGAAGAAGTTTGATTATGAGAGTCTTTATGAGTATCTGACAGAGCGGTATGAGTTAAGTTTTTATGCCATGTTTTTTAGGTTACCACAATGTGAGTTAGATGTTGGGTTAAAAATAATTGAGTCTAATGCAGATTTGGAGACAATGTATTCATTTGGTGAATCTTATGGAAAATTAGATATGTATTATCATAAAAATTTGGTCTTTGATGATTCTGTTAATGAGGCAACTTCTAAACTTAGAATACAAGGGGTTAGGAGGAAGGATGCTGGGAACATGTCTTTTGATGAACTAGTTTCATGGGCTGAGGAAGAAGCACAAAAGTTAAAAACACCACCTAAGCCTAGAACTGTAAGTAGAAAACATTGGGATAGTGTATCAATAGAGGTTGATGTGGATCACACTGAAGCACCACCTATTAATCTAGACACTGAGGCTGTTGCACCATTTGATGATGAGAATGGTCCATCTGAACATGTTGGTGATGACACTGGTCCATCAGATTAGGTTGATGATGTCAATTCTTCATCAGAACATGTTCATGATGACACTAGTCCATCAGAACATGTTCATGATGACACTGGTCCATCAGAACATGTTGATAATGAAATACTTAGGAAGTTGGTGGATAAGGGTAAAGGTCTATTGATTGAAGAAGATAGGCTAGTTCATGCTAAAAAGCAAAGTGTTAGGAACAAGGGTATTGTTATTGAAGATAATGTGAATCCAAGGGTTATGGATGATTCTTCTACTGAAGGTGATGCTGAAATTCCTAACTACTCAATGTTATATAGTGATAGTGATAGTGAAATGTCTGAGAGATCTATAGACTACTTATCGGAGGGTGAGGATGAGTTGATAGAACTTAGGAAAAGAATTTATGAGTCAAAAGGGCACCCAAGGTTACAAACCAATGTACTCAATGCCCATGTGGAGAGGCAAGTTCAACTAAAAAGAAAGGAAATGGTCTAGGTGAAATGAAACCGCCCAAGAACATGAGGAGTTCTGGATGACTTCATCGAGAAGCTCAAAGGTTGTGATGATGATGTTGTACTTACGCATCCTTTCAAAATGGTGGAGACTAATGTGGAGAGGTATCCTGTCCATGATGCAGATACACACTGGAAGATGCAGAAACCAAAGGTAATGACACAGTCCATCCAAAATATTGTGCATACTATTAAAGTTACAGTAATTCTTTTCATTAATATGTTTATGTTTTATTTTCAGGTTGGAGAAAAGTTTGTAGATGCTGCTCAATTGAGACAATGTCTGACATACTATGCTTTAGCAAATAGATTTTCCCTGTGGTTTGAGAGAAGCTTAAAAACTAAAATAATTGCTCGTTGTGGTTTACGTCCTGAGAGGATCAAGGATCAAAAGAAGGGGAAACTAAGTAAGTTCAACAGATATCCAATAGAAAGGGATGAAGGCTCTATATGCCCATGGAGGTGTTATGCGAAGCAGTTGGTTAATGAAAGGTCTTTTCGTGTAATATCACTTAGTAATGAACATACATGTGTTATAGATTTTAAGTATGGATCTTTAGTTAATTACAAGTGGATTGCTAGGCACTTTGGTCCTAAGATTAGAATGAATCCGACATTGTTGCATCAAATTGTCAATTAGTCATGAAAAATACAAGTGCGTAGTTAGTCTTAGTGCTAAAAGTTGGGCAATAAATGAAGAGGAAAACACAATGGCAGATCATTATGGTTACATTAGGTCATATGCAAGAGCCATATTGGATTCAAATGATGGTTCCACTGTAAGAGTTGGGGTTACAGTCAATCCAGGTGATCAAACTTTTTTCGATAGGTTTTATGTCTGCTTTAATGGATTGAAAGAGGATTGGAAGAAAGGGTGTAGAAGGGTTATAGCTTTGGATGGATGTTTCCTCAAAAAACCAAATGTGGGTGAAATTCTTACAGCTATTGGGAGGGATGGTAACAACCAGATCTTTCCGGTAGCATGGGTTGTAGTCAATGTGGAGAACAAAGATAACTCGTCATGGTTTTTGGAATTGCTTGGACAGGATCTTGAATTGCCAACTGGAAATGGTCTAACACTTATGTCAAACCAACACTAGGTATGATTCACTTTCATTGCCTTGTTTTTAAGTGTCTTTCATATTCTAATTGTTTTTATGAACATGTTGTAGGGATTGATAGAAGCTGTCAAGGATGTAATGCCCAATGCAGAACATACACAATGTGCAAGGCACACCTATGAGGGTTTTAGAAAAACATATAGTGGTGTGGAATTTAGGAATCTTTTTTGGGCTGCTTCAAAGGCTAGTTACCCAGGTCTGTTCAACAAGATTATGGAGAAGATGAAAATAGCTAACCCAATTGCATGTCAATATCTGCTTAATAAAGATCCCAAGACCTGGTCCAGAGCCTACTTTCAAATTGGTAACAATTGTGAAGCTGTTGAGATTGGATTCAGTGAATGTTTCAATGATGTTCTGTTAAGTGTTAGAGATAAACCATTGATTACAATGCTTGAGGCAATGAGGGTGATTGTTATGGAAAGAATGAACATTATGAGAAAGATGTTGGATAAATGGAAAGAAGACATTTGTCCTAACATTCAGAAAAGGTTGGAAATCATAAAAGATCAACAAAGTTATGACTTACAGTACTTATATCATGATTGTAATGCTCAATAACCATTAACTGTATACTAATTATAACTTATTTTCTGTAAGGTTCTGGCATGTGATACCAGCCGGAGGAAATCTATTTGAAGTGAGAAATGGTTCTGAGGCTTTTAGCATTGATGAACAACATAGGACTTGCAGCTGCAGGATGTGGCAACTATCAGGTTTGCCATGTAGTCATGCCATAACTGTCATTTTTAAGTTACATAGAAGGGCAGAAGAGTATGTGCCAGATTGTTTTAGAAAACAAATGTTCCATAATGCCTACCATCAATACTTAACCCCTGTTGGTGGAATGACCTTCTGGCCTGACTGTAGTGACTTTTCTAAGGTCTTGCCTCCTAAACCACAAAAAATGCCTGGTAGGCCAAAGAAAAAAAGTAATAGAGCTGCTCATGAAAATAAGAACCCCAATAAGATTCCTAGGACTGGGATTGAGATGACTTGTTCAAATTGTTTTCAAAAAGGTCACAATAAGAAGGGTTGTAAGAACCAAACTGCTAGAAACCACCTAAACCACCGCTAAAAAGGTAGACCTAGGAAAACTACAACCACAGTGTTTAGTTGATGAAGATGAACCTTTGTTGAACCATTTAGAGCAAGACCGATTCTATCCCTAGGTCTAGTGAATATGATGCGTGGTTCTAGTGCAACCGTCAATGCTAAAAAGGTAGACCAAGGAAAACAAAAAAACACAACCACAACCACAGGTTTAGTTGATGAAGATGAACCCTTACTTGAACCAGTTGACAAGTCACTCAATGTTGATGAAAATGAGACCGTGGTTACACCAGAAGCACCAGCTAACCCAGTTGATGAAAATGAGACCTTAGGTTCTAGTGTTTGTGAATTGGGTGGTTCTACTGCAGTTGCACCTAGTCAAAGGAAAAAAAGGGTAAGATTTTCTGAAGTGGGTGGGTCTAGGGCATTCAATCTTAGGGGAAGAGGTAGAGGTAGAGGGCTTAGTGGTCTTGGCGATTTGGGAGGTTGGAAGATGGTTTGGCATTGGTGAAAATGAAAGTGTGTCGATCCAATTGAAAGCATCAAGATGACCATGTTGAAGAAAATCCACTTGACAACCGTAACTCACGATCGCAACTACTCGGACCTCAAAGACGCACCTACTCAAAGACTCACAGACTACACCAAGAATGAAGCGTAACCAAGACCAATGAGGAAATTTGTCATGTCAAAGCAAAGAGGAAAGAGTAAAAGAATCCTGAAGATGAAACTGGCAAAGCAACACCAAGGCATTGGAAGCTCAAGTTCTAATGCTCTCAGTTTGGAGTGAAAACAAACTAAATATTATAACTAAAGTTCTTTAATGTCATCTAACTTTAATGTTGTGTAACTAAACTTCTGTGCACTTCTTTTGTTCATATACGTTGTGCACTTAGAAACATACGGTATTTGGTTATTATGTCATGTAACTTTAAACATTCATGGAATGCCCAGTTTTGTAACTGAATGGGCATGAACTTATGAAAAGTAATGACATTTACCTTTTGTATTATGAGCCTGTGTTGAATAACTATTGTTAACCAAAACAAACCATTGCATTAAACATAAACCAAGACAAAACATTGTCATATTACATAAGTCCTAACAGGTTCTATTGATTGGATACAAACACATTACTTGCACAAAACAAAAGCTACAAAAATGACCAACAAACCAAACAAAATAACAAGTTTGTCATGAAATTGGACTTTTGACTTTAGCAAAGTCATATATGCCTTCAGTTGAACCATTTGCAAATATGTGCCTTCATCTAATGTGGAGCTTTTGCCTTCATGAGATTTTGAGCCACTCTTATCCATGTGCTTAGTCATTTGCTTCTTCAACATTTTCAGTTCTTCATGTTGTTTGAAGAACAACTCTTTGTAGTAGTCACTAGGTAGCTCATCATCAATAAAGCCATAAAACTTACCCTGATATTCCATATCCTGTAAATTAACAAACGAAGTATTATGCTTTACATAATGAGCTTAATTAACAAACGAAATATTATCTTACATATTTTGGACAGCCCTTGAATCTTCTACCGGGGTTGTAAATGGTCCATGAGACTTGCTCTTCCATAGGCAAATGACAATCGCATTCAGTGCGAGCAATTACTTTTTCCTTGGTGTAACGTTTGAATGTGGTCGATCTAGATCGAGAGGTTGAAGAAGAAGAAGATCTCATGGGTTTGTGTGGTGGGGATAAAAGGTTTGTGTGGTGGGGAGGTGAAAATAAAATTAGGATTATATATGGTATGTGTAAAAGTATGGAATTGTGTCACAATGATAAAAAAATAGCGCGATCTAAAAAGGTTGGTGTCACAATGATAAAAAAAATAGTTCGCTACATACAATGACAAAAAATGGCAAATATAATGTATTTTTATGCAATTTTCCCAAAAACATAAACATCATTGTTTTGAACTTAAAAACTTATAACTTACAAAAACTATGTTAAACTTTTACTTTATACAATCTTTATATAACAAACAGCAATTATCAAAAGTCAAACAACTTTTTAACAATTTGTTTACAAAAAATTATACCAATAAAAATGTTTGTAAATAGTTATAAAATTTTTAAATCGACTTCTTTTCATTCTAGTAATAAGTCAAAATTTAGCAATTTTGTTATAAAAAATATATCAAAAAGATGTATTAAAATTTATGATAAAATGAGCCCAACATTGTAATCCATTTAACTTACGTATTTATTTATAAAGAGATAGTGATGAAGTTTCAAATACAACTTCTTGTTTTTCAAGAATATGTCAAAATAATTACAAATATTTGAATGATATAGATATTAATAGATAAAGAATATAAATTGTATTATACAATTTTGGTATATGAAATGCATTAAATTATATTATATAGACATGTGCAATGTTTTTTATGCAAACAAAATAAACTAATTAAATTATTTAACTGATCAAATATATTAGCTGCATGTGCGGGTGTTTGATACTCGTTTAACACATTGTTTAACAATTGTTAGTTATTTGGAAGCCTCGTGAAACAAAACAAGGACATGAAGGACTAATGGTGTAATTCTCTTGAAAAAGGTTTTGTATGCGCAAACACGGCTTGAACCGCACGGACTAATAGTGTAATTTACCCTAGAATCTAGTAGCATTTAAAGGTGGTAATCGATGTTTTTTTATTTTCAAAAAAACAAAACGTAAAAACAATATCGTTTTTCACGTTTTTGCATGAATGAAACTATTTGCAATGAAAAGCTCAGGATCATATATCTATTAAGTTTATCACAATGGCTTTTCGACTATGATGGACTAATCTAATAATTAACTTGTTAAAATTATAGCAATTTGTTACATGGGAACAATGGTTATAGCACTAGGAATATGAACGTGATCTTTTTATGTGGAAAAAACAAAGGAATGTGATTGAGACACAAAAGAATCTTTGTAAAAACATATAAGATTACGCGTAGACGGCTATTTGTAATTTGTCTTATTACAATTTAATACCATATTTGTTTCTCTAAGACTTGTTAAATATAATCATTCACCATTAGTCCATTATAGTGGCTTAATGTTTTTCTATCTTTTTAATATTTTAATACAATACTTATTATGAACTTTCCATGTATTTATTAGTTTTTCCTTGACTTATATGTTAGCTATGTTCTAGATGCATGCACATATAACGTGAAATCAATGTATTATACATTTATAATTGATGCAAGAACATATATGTATCGTATAGAACTAGTCGGGGACCCTGATGCGCAGCGAGATGTCTCTGGTGACATTATATGAATATTGCATAGGTAACCGTGTCAAAATCCATTATTGAGCAATGTAATATAGTAGGGTACCGGTGCTATACGAGATAAGATTCTTTATTATTTCATGTATAATACAACATAGAACTATATATAATTAATCTTTTATGTGGTAGTTTGATATCATATTACAGTATATATGATAATAGGTTAATAGAAAAATGGGAAAAATACATAAAGGATGCTAGATTTATAAAATTTAAAAGGATGTGACATGCATTTATAAGTAAATGTGAATTAAATATATATATATATATATATATATATATATATATATATATATATATATATATATATATATATATATATATATATATATATATATTGTCATCACACGCGCTCCACTTAAAAGATGACAATTTTAGTTTTGCATATATAAACATGTATGAGTCATATAAACATGTACGATAATATTAAACATGTATGAGTCATATTATTCTTGTTTATATGTAATTTTTTTTAGTTTACAAGTGTAGTAGGGCCTCTTTTTTATTATTACCTATGGTCACAGAAAACCACAAGACAACCATGAGAATTGATGAGGATGATTTTTATTAGTGACAAGTCATTTCGTAAAAGTTTTTTCGTACAATTTTAATGTAGCATTTTCCAAAATGCATATCAAAAGTTCATAAACGTACATGGTTTATACTTGCATAAAAAATCATAGATTGGAGAAACTGAATTATAACATAATGAAATACATATGCTAAGTAAACAGAAGATATAGTCTACCCTACATCTATCAACACTTGATAATTTGGATAACAATTCTCTTTCAAACATCATTCTTACTACTACAATACATGTGTGATGGCAAAAGTGGGTAGTTAACAACTTACATCCTAAAATATGGTATACACAATACATGTGTGAATGGCAAAAGTGGGTGGTTAACAACTTACATCCTAAAATTTGGTAGTCAAATGATTATGATTTTTTTAGGATTTTGCTATTTGTAGGTCTAAGAACTATGTTATAACGCATAATGGGCATCATAATCAGAATTAGAGCCTTTTATTGAGGTTTGAAAATATAACAGCTTGGAATCGGTTAAGATTTTAGTTTGGTCTCCGTAAATACCAAAATTGCAGTGAATGTCAATCCGATTAATCACCGACATCCCGACTTGACCGACATTACGCAGGTGGTCGACCGCCCGACTACCGATTCACGATTTTTGCAACATTGCTATTAGGATATATTTGGTGTTGGAAATCATAATCCCATTAATCTTTCTTTAATTGTTTAGTTTTATTAAAGCCCATCTAGCCCTAAGTTCTGTAAACTGAAGGTTGTATATGGGTTGGGTCAAATATGGCAGTTACATTGTATAATTAGGTTATAACGTTTAGTTTAGGGTTATGTTGTTTAGGTTATATGAAACGTTGTATCCCTTTATTGATTGCGTGTTTCATCTAG